>LR738709.1:311219140-311350830 GCA_902687465.1 Secale cereale | reverse complement strand
CCCCCCCCCCCGGGGGTTCTGATAACCCCCGACACTCCGATAAACATCCGGTGATCCCCGGAACTCATCCAGTGTCCGAATATAGTCATCCAATATATTAACCTTTATGTCTCGGACATTCCAAGACTCCTCGTCATGTCCGTGATCATATCCGGGATTCTGAACTACCTTTGGTACATCAAAACTCATAAACTCATAATACCGATCGTCATCGAACATTAAGCGTGCGGACCCTACGGGTTCGACAACTATGTAGACATGACCGAGACTCATCTCCGGTTAATAACCAATAGCGGAACCTGGATGCTCATATTGGCTCTCTACGAAGATCTTTATCGGTCAAACCGCATAACAACATACGCTGTTCCCTTTGTCATCGGTATGTTACTTGTCCGAGATTCGATCATCGGTATCATCATACCTAGTTCAATCTCGTTACCAGAAAGTCTCTTTACTCATTCTGTAATACATCATCTCGTAAATAACTCATTAGTCGTTTGCTTGCAAGGTTATTATGATGTGTATTACCGAGAGGGCCCAGAGATACCTTTCTGACACTCGGAGTGACATATCCTATTCTCGTTCGATGCCGACACCACAAACACCTTTGGAGACACCTGTAGAGCATCTTTATAATCACCCATTTACGTTGTGATGTTTGATAGCACACAAGGTGTTCCTCTGATATTTGGGAGTTGCATAATCTCATAGTCATAGGAACTTGTATAAGTCATGAAGAAAGTAATAGCAGTAAAACTAAATGATCAAGTTGCTAAGCTAACGGATGGGTCATGTCCATCACATCATTCTACTAATGATGTGATCCCATTGATCAAATGACAACTCATGTCTATGGCTAGGAAACATAACCATCTTTGATCAATGAGCTAGTCTAGTAGAGGCATACTAGGGACACTTTGTTTTGTCTATGTATTCACAGATGTACTAAGTCTCTGGTTAATACAATTCTAACATGAATAATAAACATTTATAATGATATAAGGAAATACAAATAACAACTTTATTATTGCCTCTAGGGCATATTTCCTTCAGTCTCCCACTTGAACTAGAGTCAATAATCTAGATTACATAGTAATGATTCTAACACCCATGGAGTCTTGGTGCTGATCATGTTTTGCTCGTGGAAGTGGTTTAGTCAATGGGTCTGTGACATTCAGATACGTATGTATCTTGCAAATTTCTATGTCTCCCTCCTTGACTTGATCGCGGATGGAATTGAAGCGTCTCTTGATGTGCTTGGTTCTCTTGTGAAACCTGGATTCCTTCGGCAAGGCTATTGCTCCAGTGTTGTCACAAAAGATTTTCATTGGACATGATGCACTAGGTATTATACCTAGATCGGATATGAACTCCTTCATCTGCTGCTTCCGAAGCAGCTATGTACTCCGCTTCGCGCGCCCGCCACGACGCTCTGTTTGGAACTGCACCAACTGATAGCTCCACCGGTCAACAAAAATACATATCCGGTTTGTGACTTAGAGTCATCCGGATCAGTGTCAAAGCTTGCATCGATGTAACCGTTTACGACGTGCTCTTTGTCACCTCCATAAACGAGAAACATATCCTTTGTCCTTTTTAGGTAATTTAGGATGTTCTTGACCGCTGTCCAGTGATCCACTCCTGGATTACTTTGGTACCTCCCTGCTAAACTTATAGCAAGGCACACATCAGGTCTGGTACACATCATTGCATACATGATAGACCCTATGGCTGAGGCATAGGGAATGACTTTCATTTTCTCTCTATCTTCTGCAGTGGTCGGGCATTGAGTCTTACTCAACTTCACACCTTGTAACACAGGTAAGAACCCTTTCTTTGACTGATCCATTTTGAACTTTTTCAAAACTTTATCAAGGTATGTGCTTTGTGAAAGTCCAATTAAGCGTCTTCATCTATCTCTATAGATCTTGATGCCTAATATAAGCAGTTTCACTGACGTCTTTTATTGAAAAATTCTTATTCAAGTATCCTTTTATGTCATCCAGAAATTCTATATCATTTCCAATCAACAATATGTCATCTACATATAATATCAGAAATGCTACATAGCTCCCACTCACTTTCTTGCAAATACAGGCTTCTCCAAAAGTCTGTATAAAACCATATTCTTTGATGACCTCATCAAAGCGTATATTCCAACTCCGAGATGCTTGCACCAGTCCATATATGGATCGCTGGAGCTTGTACAATTTGTTAACACCTTTAGGATAGACAAAACCTTATGGTTGCATCATATACAATTCCTCTTTGAGGTATCCATTTAGGAATGTAGTTTTGACATCCATTTGCCAGATTTCATAATCATAAAATGCGGCAATTGCTAACTTGATTCAGACAGACTTAAGCATCGCTATGGGGGAGAAAGTCTCATCGTAGTCAACTCCTTGAACTTGTCGAAAACCTTTCGCAACAAGTCAAGCTTTATAGACAGTAACATTACCGTATGCGTCGGTCTTCCTCTTGAAGATCCATTTATTGTCAATGGCTTGCCGTTCATCGGGCAAGTCAACCAAAGTCCACTCTTTGTTCTCATACATGGGTCCCATCTCAGATTTCATGGCCTCAAGCCATTTTGCGGAATCTGGGCTCATCATCGCTTCCTCATAGTTCGTAGGTTCATCCTGGTCTAGTAACATGACTTCCAGAACTAGGTTGATGTACCACTCTGGTGCGGAACGTACTCTGGTTGACCTACGAGGTTCAGTAGTAACTTGATCCGAAGTTTCATGATCATCATCATTTGCTTCCTCACTAACTCGTGTAGGAATCACTGGAACTAGTTTCTGTGATGTGCTACTTTCCAATTCGGGAGAAGGTACAATTACCTCATCAAGTTCTACTTTCCTCCCACTCACTTCTTTCAAGAGAAACTCCTTCTCTAGAAAGGATCCATTCTTAGCAACGAATGTCTTGCCTTCGGATCTGTGATAGAAGGTGTACCCAACAGTTTCCTTTGGGTATCCTATGAAGACACATTTCTCCGACTTGGGTTCAAGCTTATCAGGTTGAAGTTTTTTCACATAAGCATCGCAGCCCCAAAGTTTAAGAAACGACAACTTTGGTTTCTTGCCAAACCACAGTTCATAAGGCGTCATTTCAATAGATTTAGATGGTACCTTATTTAACGTGAATGCAGTTATCTCTAAAACATAACCCCAAAACGATAGTGGTAACTCAGTAAGAGACATCATAGATCGCACCATATCTAATAAAGTACGGTTACGACGTTCGCACCCTTGATAATTCGCACTGCTTAAAGCTTTTCCTGCAAGACCCAACTTTGGTTCTACATTTGCCTAACAACTAAAACTTGCCGAGGGAGTAATTAACTCGAGGATTTATTAATCAACAACCGGGCCAGTGCTCCTCAGCAGTGTTGGTCCAAACTGGGGGTCCTGCGGGGCCACCTTGGGGAAACCCGAGGGCTGGTTTTACCTGTAGCATCGCCCATCTGGTCGTGGCCTGAGACGAGATACGCGCGGCTACTATCAGGGTGTCGGCACGCCGAGAGGTCTTGCTGGATTAGTTTTACCCTTGTCGAAATATCTTGAGCACGGGATTCCGAGAATACTTGGGTCTTCCCACCTTCGAGTTGCGACTCCGCAGATCGTGAGCTTGTGATAGGCTAAGTTGGGACACCCCTGCAGGGTTTTGAACTTTAGAAAGCCGTGCCCGCGGTTATGTGGCAGATGGGAATTTGTTAATATCCGGTTGTAGATAACTTGACACCATATTCATAATAATACACTACATGTGTGAGTAACCGTGACGGTCTCTTTCCGAAGGGCTTCGGGAAGTGAGCACGGTGGGGTTATGTTTGATCGTGAGTAGCTAGGATCACTTCTTGATCAACTTGGAGACCGTTGGCACTTGTTATCTTCTCGCTCTAAACTCGTAAGCTAGATGCTTAGTGCTTGCTGAAGACACTTTTATAGCCTTCCCTCACCTAAGGCTTTGGTAGTTTTGATATCCGGGAACGGGATTGCTGAGTCCTTTGTGGCTCACAGATTCAACACACACCAGATGCAGGTACCGCTGAGAACAATGCAGGAGATGGATCAGAACTTCAATGGGAGTTCGATGAAGAGCTTGGCCGTATGTATGTGACGTTTTCGACGATCGGTAGTGGTTCCTACTAGGGGAGATCAGGCCTTGTGTTTATGGTATCTTTCTCGTTTGGCTTTCGTCCGTAGCCGGACCCTGTGTTATTTGGGATGATGTATGTTATTGTATTCATTGTGTGACATGGCGAGTGTAAGCCAACTATCTTTTCTATTTCATACCTGAATTTTACATGAGATGTGCAAAGATACCATACTTCAGATCATTCTAGTATGCGCTTATGTCTTTAAGTCGTGCCTCAACACGTGGGAGACATAGTCGCATACTGGGCATTATAGTTGTGGCGTGCCATTGCCATCCCTGACTTCAGATGTGCCAGGGTCGCTGGTACTGTTGCTTCTACGAGCCAGCCAGCTGTCCTTGCCCGCGCAAAAGCGGGTCATGAGTGTGGTTAGGGCTGCCATTGTTCTCTGCTTCTCCTGGCCGAGGTGTCTAGCCAACCATTTGTACCGGACACTGTGTTTGAATGCCGCTAAGGCTTCGGCGTCCAGACTGTCTACAATCTAGTTCTTTTTAGTTAAGAACTGATTCCAAAGCTTGCGAGCTGACTCAATGGGTTGCTGGATTATAAGACTTAAATCATCAGCATCTGGGGGCCAGACATAAGTCCCCTGAAAGTTGGCCCTTTCAGCTTGAGGGGTAAATATTTAATGGCGTGGAGATCATCTCCCCGAGCCATGTGTATGTGAAGAATAAAGTTTTCTATCCAGACAGCTGGATATGTTGTTCCATCATACGCCTCGATGTTTATGGGTTTAAACCCATCTGGAAATTCATAATCCATCACCTCATCAGTGAAGCACAGAGGGTGTGAAGTACCCCTATATTTTGCGATTTCGTGGCGTAGTTCGGATGGTATTGGCGTTCGGTGTTGACTCTCAACTGGGATATGCTACTTCTCGAGCTTGCGTTGTATTTCCTCGAAGAGGAAAGGGTGATACAGCACAGTAGCGTAAGTATTTCCCTCAGTTTTTGAGAACCAAGGTATCAATCCAGTAGGAGACCACGCGTGAGTCCCGCGCACCTGCACAAACAAATAAGAACCTCGCAGCAACCGCAATAAGGGGTTGTCAATCCCTTCACGGTCACTTACGAGAGTGAGATCTAATAGATAGGATGGGATAATATTTTCGGTATTTTTGGTATATGAACAGAAAGTAAATAACACAAATAAGCAACGGCAATAGAAATTGGCTAGTTGAAAGGAAAGTAATATGATGAAGATAGAACCGGGGGCCATAGGTTTCACTAGTGGCTTCTCTCATGATAGCATAATTCTACGGTGGGTGAACAAATTACTATCGAGCAATTGATAGAAAAACGCATAGTTACGAGAATATCTAGGCATGATCATTGTATATAGGCATCATGTCCGTAACAAGTAGACCGAAATGATTCTGCATCTACTACTATTACTCCACACATCGACCGCTATCCAGCATGCATCTAGAGTATTAAGTTCATAAGAACAGAGTAACGCCTTAAGCAAGTTGACATAATGTAGAGGGATAAACTCAAGCAATATGAAATAAACCCCGTCTTTTTATGCTCGATGGCAACAATACTATACGTGCCTTGCTACCCCTACTGTCACTGGGAATGGACACCGCAAGATTGAACCCAAAGCCAAGCACTTATCCCATTGCAAGAACTATACATCTAGTAGTCCAAACCAAACCAATAATTCGAAGAGACTTGCAAGGATATTGTAATCATACATAAAAGATTTCATAAACGAATCCAATATTGTTCATAGATAATCTTGATCATAAACCCACAATTCATCAGATCTCGACAAACACATTGTAAAAAGATTACATCGAATAGATCTCCTCTAGGATCGAGGAGAACTTTGTATTGAGATCCAAAGAGAGAGAAGAAGCCATCAAGCTAATAACTATGGACCCGAAGGTCTCTGGTAAACTACTCACAACTCATCGGAGAGGCTATGGTGTTGATGTAGAAGCCCTCCGTGATCGATGCCCCCTCCGGCGGAGCTCCGAAACAGGCCCCAAGATGGGATCTCACGGGAATTGAAGATTACGGTAGTGGAATTAGGGTTTCTTCATGCTCCTCGATGTTTTCAGGGTATATGGCTATATATAGGAGGAAAAAGTACGTCGGTGGAGCAACGTGGGGCCCACGAGGGTGGGGGCGCGCCTACCCCCTTGGGTTTGCCCTGCCCCCTCGTGGGCACCTCGTTTCTTCTCTAAGTTGTAATTCAAGTCTCTCGTGAAGATATCGTTCCAAAAATAACTCTTCCAAAGGTTTCATTCCATTTGGACTCTGTTTGATATTCCTTTTCTGTGAAACACTGAAATAGGCAAAAAACTACAATTTGCACTGGGCCTTGGGTTAGTAGGTTAGTCCCAAAAATAATATAAAAGTGTATCATAATGCCCATTAAACATCCTAAACAGAATATATAATAGCATGGAACAATAAAAAATTATAGATACGTTGGAGACGTATCAAGCATCCCCAAGCTTAATTGCTGCTCGTCCTCGAGTAGGTAAATGATAAAAATAGAATTTTTGATCCGGAATGCTAATCCACATAATTCCCAATGTAATTCTCTTTGTTGTGGCATGAATGTTCAGATCCGAAAGATTCAAGATAAAAGTCTATATTGACATAAGAATAATAATACTTCAAGCATACTAACAAAGAAATCATGTCTTCTCAAAATAACATGGCCAAATAAAGTCATCCCTACAAAATCATATAGTCTGGTTAGGCTCCATCTTCATCACACAAAATATTTAAATCATGCACGACCCTGGTTTCGGTCAAGCAATTGTTTCACACTTTAATTCTTTCAAACCTTTCAACTTTCACGGAATACATGGGCGTGAGCCATGGACATAGCACTATGTGGAATAGAGTGGTGGTTGTGGAGAAGACAAAAGAAGAAAATAATCTCACATCAACTAGGCGTATCAATGGGCTATGGAGATGCCCGTCAATAGATATCAATGTGAGTGAGTAGGGATTGCCATGCAACGGATGCACTAGAGCTATAAGTTTATGAAAGCTCAATCAAAAGAAACTAAGTGGGTGTGCATCCAACTTGCGTGCTCACGAAGACCTAAGGCATTTTGAGGAAGCCCATCATTGGAATATACAAGCCAAGTTCTATAATGAGAATTCCCACTAGTATATGAAAGTGACAAAACAAGAGAATCTCTGTCATGAAGATCATGGTGCTACTTTGAGGCACAAGTGTGGAAAAAGGATAGTAACATAGTCCCTTCTCTCTTTTTCTCTCATTTTTTTGTTCTTTTTTGTTCTCTTTTTTTCTTTTTTTCTATTTTCTTTTGGGTCTTTTCTCTCTTTTTTGGCCCCTCTTTTTTTTTCTTTTTTCGTCCGGAGTCTCATCCCGACTTGTGGGGGAATCATAGTCTCCATCATCCTTTCCTCACTAGGACAATGCTCTAATAATGATGATAATCACACTTTTATTTACATACAACTCGAAGCTAGAACAAAATATGACTCTGTGTGAATTATGATGATGAAGCATGTCATATAAACGGAATGGTGGAAAGTTGCATGGCAATATATGTCGGAATGGCTATGGAAATGCCATGATAGGTAGGTATGGTGGCTGTTTTGAGGAAGGTATATGGTAGGTGTATGGTTCTGGCGAAAGTTGCACGGCACAAGAGAGGCTAGCAATGGTGGAAGGGTGAGTGTGCGTATAATCCATGGACTCAACATTAGTCATAAAGAACTCATATACTTATTGCAAAAATCTACGAGTTATCAAAGAAAAGTATTCAATGCATGCTCCTAGGGGAAGGGTTGGTAGGAGTTAACGATCGCACGATCCCGACCTCCACACAAATGATGACACTCAATAAATAAATCATGCTCCAACTTCATCACATAAAGGTTCACCATACGTGCATGCTACGGGAATCACAAAATTTAACACTAGTGTTTCTCAAATTCACAACTACTCCACTAGCATGACTCTAATATCACTATCCTCATATCTCAAAACAATCATCAAGTATCAAACTTCTCATAATATTCAATGCACTTGTATGAAAGTTTTTACTATACTCATCTTGGATGCCTATCATATTAGGACTAATTTTATAACAAAAGCACATTACCATGCTGTTCTAAGAGACTCTCAAATAGATATAAGTGAAGCATGAGAGATCGATAATTTCTACAAAATAAAACCACCACCGTGCTATCAAAGATATAAGTGAAGCACTAGAACAAAACTATCTAGCTCAAAGATATAAGTGAAGCACATAGAATATTCTAATAAATTCCAAATCATATTTATCTCTCTCAAAAGGTGTGTCCAGCAAGGATGATTGTGGCAAACTAAAAAGCAAAGACTCAAATCTTACATGACGCTCCAAGCAAAACACATATCATGTGGTGAATAAAAATATAGTCTCAAGTAAAGTTACCGATAGACGAAGACGAAAGAGGGGATGCCTTCCCGGGGCATCCCCAAGCTTAGGCTTTTGGTTGTCCTTGAATTTTACCTTGGGGTTCCTTGGGAATGCCCAAGCTTAGGCTTTTCCCACTCTTTGTTCCATTGTCCATCAAATTCATACTCAAAACTTGAAAACTTCACAACACAAAACTTAGCCAAAAATCTCGTGAGCTCCGTTAGTATAAGAAAACAAACCACCAATCAAAGGTACTGTAATGAAACCATTCCTTGTTTGTATTGATGTTAAACCTACCGTGTTCCAACTTCTCTATGATTCATACCCCCCGGTACTACTCATAGATTCATCATAATAAGCAAACAACACACGAAAAACAGAATCTGTCAAAACTAGAACAGTCTGTAGTAATCTGTAACTTTCGAATACTTATGTAACTCTAAAAAAAATTGTAATAAATTGGTGGACGTGAGGAATTTTTCTATTAATCATCTGCAAAAAGAATCAACTAAAAATCACTCTCTAGTAAAAAAATGACAACCAATCTCGTGAGCGCTAAAGTATCTGTTTTTTACAGCATGATCACATAAACTTCAGACAAGTCTTCCCAAGGGCTGTACTTGGCACAAACACTAATTAAAACACAAAACCACATCTAAACAGAAGCTAGATGCAATATTTATTCCTAAACATAAGCAAAAACAAAGAAAATAAAATTGGGTTGCCTCCCAACAAGTGCTATCGTTTAACGCCCCTAGCTAGGCACTGAGATTTCAATGATGCTCACATGAAAGACAAGAATTGAAGCACAAAGAGAGCATCATAAAACATGTGACAAACACATGTAAGTCTAAGATACTTCCTATGCATAGGCATTTTATAGGAAAACAAATTAGCAAGACAAGCAAGATCTAACATATGCAAGGAAGAAGAAAGAAACAAGATCAATCTCAACATGAAGAGAGGTAATTTAGTAACATGAATATTTTTACAACCATGTTTTCCTCTATCATAATAATTGCATGTAGGATCATAAGCAAGTTCAACAAAATGGCTATCACAAAACATATTCTCTACACGATTCAAATGCATACGAAGTTGACACTCTTCCAAAATAGTGGGATCAACATTAACTAAAGTCATGACCTCTCCAAACCCACTTTTATCAAAAATTTCATAAGATTGAACATTCTCCAAATATGTGGGATCTAAACTTGACACTCTTCCAAACCCACTTTCAATATTATTGCAATCATTATCAATCTCATATATATCATAGGGCTTAAATAAGTTTTCAAGACTGTAAGAAGCATCACCCCAATCATGATCATTGCAACAAGTAGTGGACATAGCAAAAACTAGCATCCCCAAGCTTGTGGTTTTGCATATCATTAACACAATCGACATTAACATAATTTATAATAACATCATTGCAATCATGCTTTTCATCTAAGGATCTATCAAGTATGGGTGCAATATCAACGATCTCATGTTTAACATAAGGAACTATAGCAAATTCATCTTCATAAATATTGGCATCATTGCCACAAGAATAGCAAGCGTCATCTTCATCAAGGGATATTTCAATCAAATCATCGGAATCATAATTATCTATAGATTCATGCATATCATTATTATTTTTCAAAGCAACGGTCATTCTTTCAATAAATTCTTTCACATAGACATTATGAGCATAGTTTTCAAAGCAATATTTAAGTATGTCAAATTTTTTAGATTCGTAGAGAGTAATACCATACTTTTCAATCAAAGAAGCAACTTCATAAGCACCCTTAAAAGCAACAAATTATTCAATTTGTTCGATATCATAGTAACTATAAACACCATTTGCATAAGAAGATTTGAATTCATTATCATTAAACTCACATAGGTAGGGGAGGTGTTTTTTAGGGTTCTTAGAGCAACAAGTAAAATCACAAATTTCACAAAGATTCCAAGCACAACACAGCAATCTGTTTATTTGATCCCATAAGAGTCTCCCTTTTTCAGATAAACGGTGACGCACAAAATGAGCATGCTCATCTAAAGATTTCCCATCAACTAGGCTAGTTGGGGTTTCAGCACGAGCGCATAAGGATCGAAGATGATCCAGGTAGAATGCTTTAAGTGGATCCTTAACAATAGGTTTTTAGCAAGCAAAGATGCAAGCAAATAGAAGACACAAGGAAACACAAACAGAGACACATACGAGAAGAAGAGGAAGAAAAGGCAAACGTGAAGTGGGGGAGAGGAAAACGAGAGGCAAATGGCAAATAATGTAATGTGAGGGATAAGTGTTTGTGATGGGTACTTGGTATATGACTTTTGCGTAGATCTCCCCCGCAACGACGCCATAAATTATTCTTGCTACTTCTCGAGCTTGCGTTGTATTCCATCGAAGAGGAAAGGGTGTGATGACCCACAAGTGTAGGGGATCTACCGTAGTCCTTTAGATAAGTAAGAGTGTCGAACCCAACGAGGAGCAGAAGGAAATGATAGGCAGTTTTCAGTAAGGTATTTTCTGCAAGCACTGAAATTATAGGTAACAGATAGTTTTGTGATAAGGTAATTGGTAGCAAGTAACAAAAGGTAAAAGTAAATAAGGTGCAGCAAGGTGGCCCAATCCTTTCTGTAGCAAAGGACAAGCCTGGACAAACTCTTATATAAAGGAAAGCGCTCCCGAGGACACATGGGAATTATCGTCAAGCTAGTTTTCATCACGATCGTCTGATTCGCGTTCGGCACTTTGATAATTTGGTATGTGGGTGGACCGGTTCTTGGGTGTTGTCCTTACTTGGACAAGCCTCCCACTTATGATTAACCTCTAATGCAAGCATCCGCAACTACAAAATAAGTATTAAGTTAAACCTAACCATAGCCTGAAACATATGGATCCAAATCAGCCCCTTACGAAGCAACGCATAAACTAGGGTTTAAGCTTCTGTCACTCTAGCAACCCATCATCTACTTATTACTTCCCAATGCCTTCCTCTAGGCCCAAATAATGGTGAAGTGTCATGTAGTCGACGTTCACATGACACCACTAGAGGGGAGACAACATACATCTCATCAAAATATCGAACGAAGACCAAACTCACATGACTACTAATAGCAAGACTTCTCTGTGACACCCCCGATTTGACCATACACTAATCATGCAAGCAAATGTGTACGACCAAGATCAAGGACTCACTGGAAGATATCACAACACAACTCTAGACACAAATTAAAATAATACAAGCTTTATATTACAAGCCAGGGGCCTCGAGGGCTCGAATACATAAGCTCGAAAACACAAGAGTCAGCGGAAGCAACAATATCTGAGTACAGACATAAGTTAAACAAGTTTGCCTTAAGAAGGCTAGCGCAAAAGCAACACGATCGAAAAGGCAAGGCCTCCTGTCTGGGACCTCCTCACTACTCCTGGTCGTCAGCTGTCTCCACGTAGTAGTAGGCTCCGTCGGGGCAGTGGTAGGCTCCGTCGGGGTAGTAGCAGTCGTCAAGGATGGCATCTGGCTCCCGGACTCCACCATCTGGTTGCATCAACCAGAAAGAAGAAAGAAGGGGAAAAAGGGGGAGCAAAGCAACCGTGAGTACTCATCCAAAGTACTCGCAAGCCAGGATCTACACTACATATGCATCTGTATCAACGAAAAGGGTAGTATCTATGGACTAAGCTGTAGAATGCCAGAATAAAAGGGGGAGAAGCTAGTCCTATCGAAGACTAGCATCTTCTGGAAACCACCGTCTTGCAGCAAGAGGGGGAAGTAGAGTAGTGTAACATAAGTCATATTTATGTTGTTGTTCCAACGCTCTGGGATCCTTTCTCGACTCCCGAAGCAACATATCCAAACAATGCCTCAGCATCCAGTTCAAGTTGTAGCGATGGGGATACAACTCCAAGTGTCCGTTACCGTAGGACAGGCTATCGATAGATGTTTTCTTTCCCGCAGGGGTGCACCAACTTACCCAACACGCTTGCTTAACTCCGGCCGGACACACCATCAGGTCATGCCCGCTCTCGGCCAAACAATACGCCGCAACCCGACCTAGACTTAATAGAGAGGTCATGTACGCCGGACTAAACCCTATGCCCCCAGGGGTCATGGGTCAATCGCTTCGAGAACTCCTGCACGTTGCGTGGCCGGCCGGTGAGCAGACCTAGCAACCTCCTTTAAAAAGGTAGGAGCCTAACTAGTCCAACCCGGCGCACGCCGTTCAGTCGCAATGACGTCGGTTAAGCTTCGGTTGATGCATACGACGCAGGACGCCCATACTATGCCCACGTGATGGTTAGCACTATCAGGCCAGAGGCCCCTTGGATCAAATATCCAAACCGTTTAGTGTCTTGGGAACGCGCGGTAACGAGCAGAGACTCACGAACATGTGACCCCATCGCCCCGTCTCGAGAACTTGCAGCAAGGGCGAGTACCCGGCCACGCCTCGTATTTATCTCGCGGGCACCTTCCAGGTCAACCCGACTACACATCACTCGCAATTAAGCTCGCGCGGGTACCCCTCAGGGTCGACCCGTCTTTAGTAACCAGGTTCAATGTAAAGTCATAGTAACCATAGTAACTGTGTGTCTAACACCGAAGGAAAACCTGAGGAAATCACCCTTGATGGAATTCCACCTGATGTTTATCGTCAAGGTGAACGAAAGAGGAGTCACCCTCGAGGTCCACTCTTGAGGAGTTGCATGACAGTGTCGTTAACAGGAGTGGAGAAAGAGGAATCACCCTCGATGACCACAACCGATGAACTAACCTACAAGGTTAACATCAGAAGTGCTGATGAGGTCTCACCTCGGCACTCGATAGTAACCCAGTAGTGTCGAGCAACTAAGGGGAAAGTGATGTGCGGTGCCAGGTCATGGTCTTCGATCCCGTTGATCGGGCCTTCTGTTAATCCAGCGGGGCAGTCGGGACAAGGTAGGGGGTCACTGGTGGATCTCTAACCAGCATATACTAAGCAGTCTAGTATAAACATGTAAGGTATGAAAGTAGTATCAACAACAGGCTATGCATCAGAATAGGATCATACAAAAAGCAGTAGCAGTTATAATACAAGCATAAGAGAGAAGAGAATGGGCGATATCGGAATGATCAAAGGGGGGTTGGCTTGCCTGGTTGCTCTGGCAAGAAGGAGGGGTCGTCAACACCGT
This sequence comes from Secale cereale, assembly GCA_902687465.1. Taxonomy (NCBI): domain Eukaryota; kingdom Viridiplantae; phylum Streptophyta; class Magnoliopsida; order Poales; family Poaceae; genus Secale; species Secale cereale. The sequence continues at coordinate 311,337,108 of LR738709.1, read as the reverse complement.
AGTCGATCACCGGGGCATCATCGGTCTCGGGGTCTACGGGAGACAAGAGGGGGAAGAAACAGTAAATATAAAGCAAATAGATGCAACATCGAAGCATGACAAGTCAACACGCAGTGCTAGGGTGCTCTAACGCGGTGCTACACGATACCGACGAAGGGGGATAACATCCAGGAAAGTATTCCCGGTGCTAGGCATTTTCTGACAGACGAACCGGAGGAGGATGGTTCCATGTTCGGTATGATAGAGGTGTGTGGCGGACGAACGGACCACGTAATCGGATTCGTCTCGTCGTTCTAAGCAACTTTCATATATAAAACTCTTTCATCCGAGCTACGGATTAAATTATATGATTTTCTGAAGTTTAAATGATTTCTTGAATTTAATTCTTTCTAATTCGAAAATAGAACAGTGAATACCTTTTGTATACAACAACACCTACCCACTATGTCTGACCGATGGGGCCAGGGGCTGGGTTGACTTAGTCAACAATTGACCGGTCAACCAATTAATAGTATAAGTGGGGCCTACTTGACATTGAAACAAACTTTTAATTAGGCTATTTTTTTAAGAAATAAGATAGGCCCACATGACATAGACTACATCTAGACCAAATCAATCAATTTAGTTAACTTAGGGGGATTAGCACTAATGGGGATTAGTTTCCTAATCTGAACAGGGGCCGACCCAGGTAGTAGTGGCCTAGGCGGCTACACACACGAACACACACCACACACACAAGGCGCACACACACACTGGCCATGGAGGAAAGCAACAACACCTAGCTAGCAAGCATCAGCGAACAACAGAAGTAGCAGCATAGAGCAGCAGCAGGAGAGCACAGGAGGCCAAGGCAGCGGAGCATAGAGCACCAGCAGTTGTAAGCAGAGCAACTGCAGCGGCACAACAGCAATAGTAGGAGCTGCAGCGCAACAGCAATGGCAGTAGGCGGAGCAGGGACCGCGGCGGTTGCGGGTGCGCGCCTTGGACGGGGCCAGGGCGAGCGGCGGCCAGCGCCAGGCGTGGCGAGGAGCAGCACGGGGTGGGCAGGCGCGGCCCAAGGCGAGGCAGGTCGCGCGGGCGACGTGAGCTTTGGCCATGGCGTTCGATGCGCGATGCCAGGCTGTACGGCGACGGATCGAGGTCGGGAGGAGGGGGAACCATACGAGATGGTCATCGCGAGTGCTATGGCGAGGTTGGGACAGCCGGAGGTGGACCGGAGCGACGGGTGCGGCAACAACTGACGGCGGCTACGGCGGGGCTCGACGGACGTAGGCCTACGTTGCGTGTGCGAGTGAACGAAGAGATGGAGGAGATGCACGAGCTCACCCCGGAGCTGGTGGTGTGCTCAGACGCATGGGGGGGCTGGAGTTGGCGAATCGACGACGAGGCTGAGGCGGACACCCGCGGAGGGGATCGGTCAAGGCAACGTCAGCAGTGGTCCCCGGCTCCGCCCTGGTGTTGCAGGTGGCGTAGTCGACGTCGCCGGAGCTTCTAGATGTCCTCCTAGTCGCCAAGGAGGCCGATGGCCGCGACGGCGACAATGGCGCGGCGATGGCATCTTTCGGGTGGTGCGGCAGTGAGATCTACGCGAGGGGGCGAGGGAGAAGATGGGCTAGGGTTAGTCAACGACGACGGGGAGGCCCTTATAGCCGCCATGGGGCTTCGGATGGCTGCCCCGTGGCAATCGGCGTCGCGGACGGGCGCCCTGTCTCCACGACAATGGGGATGAACAGGATGTTAGGGATGAGGCACTGGTGGGCTGGGCTGGGCTATAGCAAGTGGGCCAAGTGCATAGTGAGGTCTTGCCATTTTACTTTTATATTACTGCTTTTATTTTTCTAACAATGTCTTCTATTTATTTGTGGCACTATATGATTTTAGTAAATTATGAGACCTAGCACATAAATGCAATACAGTCGTATGATGACGCTCACAATGTTTCAGATCACTTGCAAACTTATATATTTCGACCTATATCTATTTGGCCTAAATAAATGTTGCTGACACTGTTTTATTTAGGTTCTTAAGGCCAGTTAAATACTTTTAAAAAAAGTTGGTTCACCACCAGCATTAACAATTGATTATTTGCCACATGATGGACATTTTTGTTCTCACGCTTGAGAAATTTAGAATTTCACTTAGAATTTGGATTAGAATTTGAATGGAATTTCAAATGGGATATTGATCAAAGTAACTAAGCATTGTTATAGCAAAATGATTACCTTGATCTCAGTGATTACTGTTGCATGATTACCGGGGTGTGACAAATCTCCTCCACTATAAGAAATCTCGTCCCGAGATTTAAGTGGGGAAATAAAGAGTAACTTCGGGAGAACTGACCCTTATAGGGTTAATTATCTGGTGAACTATTCAGGGAAGGTGGCAGAAGTATCTCTCGAGTTGAAACTTAAGAAAACATCGAGAGCAAAATAAGAAGGTACAATACGAAGTTTCAAGCAATAGGACAAACGATCGATACCTAAGCAGAGTGTGAGAAGGGGGTTCAGAGCATCGGGAATAGATTATCTCTCGAAGGGTGGCTTGTGACAACACGCAAAGCCAAGAGCAAATGATACTTCGGAATAGAGGATATATAGGAGAGTCAGTTCCAATCATGTGGAACTATGGGTTATGGGCCCACCATGTGGGTTAAAAGTAGAAAGGGGGCCGATAGCAAGTCATGTCAGATGATAGAGTGTCAGTTATGTTGCCAACAGCGTTGGTACCAAGGGCGAGGTACAAAGAGAACTATTTTCTTGATCGTTGAACGAGGCGGACGAATAGGCAAAGTTCTCGTCCATCGGTGGCTACTGAAATGTCATCAACAATAGTAACAGGGTCTTACTCACAGAGTTGTACGCCGAGGTGTTTACATAAGCAGGGAATTATTTCTGCATATATTATATATAGAACAAAGAATGGTTAAACAAACAAATGGAAAGGAAAATGTGTTTAAACACAATGAACAGGAGTAAATCATCCCCAAGATTAAGCAGGGCATGATATACGTGTTAGGAGATCAAAGTCATGACCATATAGATAAAAGGGGTAAGAAGGATTATGATATGTACCCACACGATGTTGGGTATTTAAAAAAACATTTAGCATTGCGCTACAATGTTCTTGTGGATCTTCGGAGTACCACAGACATGCTTTGAGATAGCACCGACATGGTCATTGGGTAAAGATCAGACTTTGAATACATAAAGGATCCATTAGGAACAACTTATAGAATAAGTCTTACATTTTCAGCAAGGAAAAGATGAGGATGTGGCCGACGGGCTCAGCAACAATTCATCGAGGGGAAAGGATGATATTTCCCATCACAAATTCGATTTACAACTTGGAAGAAGGCAAATCATTGTTGATGATGATCACGACACATTTGTCGAGATATTTCATTAAGATGTAATCAGTCGGCGATGACATCAAGTCAAATGAATGATGGAGTGAAAGGTTATTGAAACCACTAGTACAATACAAACTTGAAATCAAGCTAGTTGTTCAAGGCGGAATGATATGCCGAGGAAGATTGGCGTAAGCTTACCTCCTTGTCGAAATTGTGCTCCGGGAAGATGGACTAGTTAGCACAGTTAAAAAGATGCACGATAATGATAAAGCCGGTCAGGCTAGATATGACTTGAAGAATTAATAAACTCATAAGCTATGGAGATTACTTAGAGCTATTGAATCAGAGTGCGGAATTGATTCCTTTATCGATGTCCTTGAGTGTCTAACCAATCAGAACCAGGGGAAAACTGGAATCGGTGAGGAGTAATACTTTGAAGAACTTATAAGAAGTAATATGGTTCTGTGACATTATTGAGACGCCATGGGGTAATACTCGATGGTAGATCATAATAGAGGTTGGACATGTGCATTGACCTGCAGAGGACAAGTGGCTTAACTTGTCCGAGGCATAATATTTAAAGGAGAGCATGGCTGGAACCACGACTGCAAAAGGCCAGATCCCTGATATAAGATGAACTTATATCAAGGGGATAATTAATTTTAAGAGAAGTCTTAATGATAAGATTCACATCGTGTGTCCATGGGCATGAACAGAAAGTTCAAGGTTGACTCTCACTTCTTCAATGCATAAGCTTTCATTCACTGCTCTATGAAAAATGAATTGATTGCGAAGACTTGCCTGGTGAATTACCAGAGGAGTATGAACCTTGGAAAACTTTCGGGTTCACACAGATTAAGGAAGGCATAAGTTCAACCCATCGGGGCATCTTAGACTCATACTACGCAAACTTCAGGAGCAATTTATACAAGCTCGAAAGCAGATGATATATTTTACCCAAGGCATTATATATCATGGCAGAACTCACAAGGTATTTGAGTATAAAGGACGTTGTCGGATAAAATTCAACAAAGGACCTAGTGGTCTACAAGGGATCTGATGTGAGCATCGGTACTCAACCAGAAGAAGAAAGAATACAGAGAGATAGGTTTTTAGAAGCAACTGACTAATTCAAAACTCAAATGCAAAGGAGTTATGATTTCCAAATCAAGCGATCAGAAACAACCACTCTGATTAAGGATGGGTAAGTTGAAATGACTTAGGGGTACAATCGACAACAATTTGATTGGTCGAGAACCAGCTCATATTCGGAATGACGTCTGAGCTGGAAGAACGAATTCTAGTTTGGCTGGTGATTGCGAGTATTTGCAACCTATTGAATCAATAAGATCAGAAGTCAATCACAAAGGATTTTAACGAATATTGATGTACATATGGAATTAACCATAATGCAAGCAGGTAAAATTTCCAGAGCAATAGGTTGCTGTGAATTTGGAAGATTGAATAGCGTTTCGAAGACCTTTGCGAAATGCATGAACAACTGGGGATGGACGAATCCCTAATGAGTGTGGGGAATTATTCATACAGGTATTCATGCGAGAAAAGGAGCTGCGCGAGCACAAAGCATTCTCGAAATATCCGAAGTATTTCAGGGTATCTTGTAATAACAAGATCAATTGAAAAGAAGGTATGGACGAATAGGGTATGTAGCTATCCTTAGGGATTTATCGGTGATATGGAATTGTAACGGTGAAGGGCACAAAGTCTCGAGAGAACATCGTAGAGTATCTTCGGAATTTTCTGGTGCAGTAGGCCATCATCTTGAATGAAGGGATCTCCGGGAGAAAGTATTTACGAGAACCTAAAGTTAGATTTTAGCAAATTCATTTAACCCGAATAGAAGAGCGATCAGAATCCCAGAGTAAGGACGAGGAATAAAAGATCCTAATACCACCGAATTGGCGACGTGGGCCCGTAAGCCACACAACCATGTCAGTAAAACAGTTTTTCAAAGACTAGACTCAACTTTGGCCAAGGAGTTGGAAAGAGGGATTCCTACAGGCAGTCGGCTCTGATACCAACTTGTGACGCCCCCGATTTGACCGTACACTAATCATGCACGCAAATGTGTATGACCAAGATAAAGGACTCACTGGAAGATATCACAACACAACTCTAGACACAAATTAAAATAATACAAGCTTTATATTACAAGCCTGGGGCCTCGAGGGCTCGAATACATAAGCTCAAAAACACAAGAGTCAGCGGAAGCAACAATATCTGAGTACAGACATAAGTTAAACAAGTTTGCCTTAAGAAGGCTAGCACAAAAGCAAAACGATCGAAAAGGCAAGGCCTCCTACCTGGGACCTCCTAACTACTCCTGGTCGTCAGCTGTCTCCACGTACTAGTAGGCTCCGTTGGGGTAGTAGTAGGCTCCATCGGGGTAGTAGCAGTCGTCAAGGGTGGCATCTGGCTCCCGGACTCCACCATTTGGTTGCATCAACCAGAAAGAAGAAAGAAGAGGGAAAAGGGGGAGCAAAGCAACCGTGAGTACTCATCCAAAGTACTCGCAAGCCAGGATCTACACTACATATGCATCTGTATCAACGAAAAGGGTAGCATCTGTGGACTAAGCTACAGAATGCCAGAATAAAAGGGGGAGAAGCTAGTCCTATCGAAGACTAGCATCTTCTGGAAACCACCGTCTTGCGGCAAGAGGGGGAAGTAGACTAGTGTAACATAAGTCATATTTATGTTGTTGTTCCAACGCTCTGGGATCCTTTCTCGACTCCTGAAGCAACATATCAAACAATGCCTCAGCATCCAGTTCTAGTTGTAACGATCGGGATACAACTCCAAGTGTCCGTTACCGTAGGACAGGTTATCGATAGATGTTTTCTTCCCTACAGGGGTGCACCAACTTACCCAAAACGCTTGCTTAACTCCGGCCGGACACACCATCAGGTCATGCCCGCCCTCGGCCAAACAATACGCCGCAACCCGACCTAGAATTAATAGAGAGGTCATGCACGCCGGACTAAACCCTATGCCCCCAGGGGTCATGGGCCAATCGCCCCGGGAACTCCTGCACGTTGCGTGGGCGGCCGGTGAGGAGACCTAGCAACCTCCTTTAAAAAGGTAGGAGCCTAACCAGTCCAACCCGACGCGCGCTGCTGAGTCGCAATGACGTCAGTTAAGCTTCGGCTGATGCATACGACGCAGAACGCCCATACTATGCCCACGTGATGGTTAGCGCTATAAAGCCAGAGGCCCCTTGGATCAAATATACAAACCGTTTAGTGTCTTGGGAACGCGCGGTAACGTGCAGAGACTCACGAACATGTGACCCCATCGCCCCGTCTCGAGAACTTGAGGCAAGGGCGAGTTCTCGGCCACGCCTCGTATTTATCTCGCGGGCACCTTCCAGGTCAACCCAACTACACATCACTCGCAATTAAGCTCATGCGGGTACCCCTCAGGGTTGACCCGTCTTTAGTAACCAGGTTCAGTGTAAAGTCATAGTAACCATAGTAACTGTGTGTCTGACACCAAAAGAAAACCTGAGAAAATCACCCTCGACGGAATTCCACATGATGTTTGTCGTCAAGGTGAACGAAAGAGGAGTCACCCTCGAGGTCCACTCTTGAGGAGTTGCACGATAGTGTCGTTAACAGGAGTGGAGAAAGAGGAATCACCCTCGATGACCACAACCGATGAACTAACCTACAAGGTTAACATCAGAAGTGCTGATGAGGTCTCACCCTCGGCACTCGATAGTAACCCAGTAGTGTCGAGCAACTAAGGGGAAAGTGATGTGCGGTGCCAGGTCCTGGTCTTCGATCTTGTTGATCGGGTCTTCTGATAATCCAGCGGGGCAGTCGGGACAAGGTAGGGGGTCACTGGTGGATCTCTAACCAGCATATACTAAGTAGTCTAGTATAAACATGTAAGGTATGAAAGTAGTATCAACAACAGGCTATGCATCAGAATAAGATCATACAAAAAGCAGTAGCAGTTCTAATGCAAGCATAAGAGAGAAGAGAATGGTCGATATCGGAATGATCAAAGGGGGGTTGGCTTGCCTGGTTGCTCTGGCAAGAAGGAGGGGTCGTCAACACCATAGTCGATCACTGGGGCATCATCGATCTCGGGGTCTATGGGAGACAAGAGGGGGAAGAAACAGTAAATATAAAGCAAACAGATGCAACAACGAAGCATGAAAAGTCAACACGCAATGCTAGGGTGCTCTAACGCGGTGCTACACGATACCGCCGAAGGGGGACAACATCCGGGAAAGTATTCCCGGTGTTAGGCATTTTCGGACAGACGAACCGGAGGAGGATGGTTCCATGTTCGGTATGATAGAGGTGTGTGGCGGACGAACGGACCACGTATTCGGATTCGTCTCGTTGTTCTGAGCAACTTTCATATATAAAACTTTTTCGTCCGAGCTACGGATTAAATTATATGATTTTCTGAAGTTTAAATGATTTATTGAATTTAATTCTTTCTAATTCGAAAATAGAACAGTGAATACCTTTTGTATACAACAACACCTACCCACTATGTCTGACCGATGGGGCCAGGGGCTGGGTTGACTCAGTCAACAATTGACCGGTTAACCAATGAATAGTATAAGTGGGGCCTACTTGACATTGAAACAAACTTTTAATTAGGCTATTTTTTAAAGAAATAAGATAGGCCCACATGACATAGACTACATCTAGACCAAATCAATCAATTTAGTTAACTTAGGGGGATTAGCACTAATGGGGATTAGTTTCCTAATCTGAACAGGGGCCGACCCAGGTAGTGTTGGCCTAGGCGGCTACACACATGAACACACACCACACACACAAGGCGCACACACACACTGGCCATGGAGGAAAGCAACAACACCTAGCTAGCAAGCATCAGCGAACAACAGAAGTAGCAGCGTAGAGTAGCAACAGGAGAGCACAGGCGGCCAAGGCAGCGGAGCATAGAGCACCAGCAGTTGTAAGCAGAGCAACTGCAGCGGCACAACAACAACAACAGGAGCTGCAGCGCAACAGCAATGGCAGTAGGCGGAGCAGGGACCGCGGCGGTTGCGGGTGCACGCCTTGGACGAGGCCAGGGCGAGCGGTGGCCAGCGCCGGGCGTGGTGAGGATCAGCACGGGGTGGGCAAGCGCGGCCAAACGCGGCCCATGGCGAGGCCTGTCGCGCGGGCGACGTGAGCTTTGGCCATGGCGTCCGATGCGTGATGCCGGGCTGTACGGCGACGGATCGAGGTCGGGAGGAGGGGGAACCATACGAGATGGTCATCGCGAGTGTTATGGCGAGGTTGGGACAGTCGGAGGTGGACCGGAGCAACGGGTGCGACGACGACTGACGACGACTACGACGGGGCTCGACGGACCTAGGCCTACGTTGAGTGTGCGAGAAAACGAAGAGATGGAGGAGATGCACGAGCTCACCCCGGAGCTGGGGGCATGCTCAGACGCATCGGGGGGCTGGAGGCGGCGGATCGACGGCCAGGTTGAGGCGGACGCCGGCGGAGGGGATTGGTCAAGGCAACGTCAGCAGTGGTCCCCGGCTCTGCCCTGGTGTTGCAGGTGGCGTAGTCGACGTCGCCGGAGCTTCTGGATGTCCTCCTAGTCGCCAAGGAGGCCGATGGCCACGACGGCGACATTGGCGCGGCGACGGCAACCTTCGGGTGGTGCGGCAGTGAGAGCTACGCGAGGGGGCGAGGGAGAAGATGGGCTAGGGTTAGTCAACGACGACGGGGAGGCCCTTATAGCCGCCATGGGGCTTCGGATGGCTGCCCCATGGCAATCGGCGTCACGGACGGGCGCCCTGTCTCCACGACAATGGGGATGAACAGGATGTTAGGGATGAGGCACTGGTGGGCTGGGCTGGGCTATAGCAAGTGGGCCAAGTGCATAGTGAGGTCTTGCCATTTTACTTTTATATTACTGCTTTTATTTTTCTAACAATGTCTTCTATTTATTTGGGGCACTAGATGATTTTAGTAAATTATGAGACCTAGCACATAAATGCAATACAGTCGTATGATGATGCTCACAAAGTTTCAGATCACTTGCAAGCTTATATATTTCGGCCTATATCTATTTGGCCTAAATAAATGTTGCTGACACTGTTTTATTTAGGTTTTAAGGGCAGTTAAATACTTTAAAAAAAGTTGGTTCACCACCAGCATTAACAATTGATTATTTGCCACATGATGGACATTTTTGTTCTCACGCTTGAGAAATTTAGAATTTCACTTAGAATTTATATTAGAATTTGACTGGAATTTCAAATGGGATATTGATCAAAGTAACTAAGCATTGTTATAGCAAAATGATTACCTTGATCTCAGGGATTACTGTTGCATGATTACCGGGGTGTGACACCATGTCCTCAGGACCAAAAGTAACTACTCACAAGACATAATATGGTTCTTGATCAGAGGGGTATTAATATGCATAATGGATCTGAACATATGATCTTCCACCAAATTAACCCACTAGCATCAACTACAAGGAGTAATCAACACTACTAGCAACCCACAGTTACCAATCTGAGGTTTGGGTACAAAGATTGGATACAAGAGCTGAACTAGGGTTTGAGAGGAGATGGTGCTGGTGAAGATGTTGATGAAAATAGCTCGCCCCAAGATGGGAGAGTTGTTGGTGTTGAGGGCGGTGACGATTCCCCCCTCCAGGAGGGAAGTATCCCCGGCAGAACAGCCCTGCCGGAGCCCTAGTTTGGTTTCCGCCTCGGTTCTGCCTCGAGACGGCGACGTCTGGTCACGAAAGCCTCCTTATGATTTTTTACAGGTCAAAACACCTCATATAGGAGAAGATGGGCATCGGGGGGCCTTTAGGGGGCCCACGAGACAGGGGGGCGCGCCCTGAGAGGGGGCGTGCCCCCAACCCTTGTGGACAGCCGGTGGCCCTCCTCGTGAACTTCTTTCGCCAGATATTTTTTATATTTTCTGAAACGGAGTTCTATTGAGTTTCGTGGCTTTTGGAGTTGTGAAGAATAGGTTTCGAGAGTTTGCTCCTTTTCCAGCACAGAATTCCAGCTGCCGGCATTCTCCCTCTTCATGTAAACCTTATAAAATAAGAGAGAAAAGGCATAAGTATTGTGACAAAACATGTAATAACAGCCCATAATGCAATAAATATCAACATATAAGCATGATGCAAAATGGATGTATCAACTCCCCCAAGCTTAGACCTTGCTTGTCCTCAAGCGAAAGCCGATAACGAAAAATATTTTCACATGTTTATAGATAGAGGTGTCGATAAAAACAAAATACGGACATGAGGGCATCATGATCATTTTCATAACAACAACATATATATATTGTCATATGATTCTTATGCTAAACTAACAATTCATTCACAATATCAAGCATGAATCATGAACTTCATTGGAAACTAACAAACTTTGATCTCGGTCATTGAAGCAATTGCAATTTATCGTAACATCGGAAAGAGTCAATATAAGAGATTTTCAGCAAGCCTACATATTCAACTATCATATAGTCTTTCACAATTGCTCACACTCATGCAATACTTATGGTTATGGAGTTTTAATCGGACACAGAGAAAGATAGGGGCTTATGGTGTTGCCTCCCAACCTTTTACCTCAAGGGTAATGTCAACAGTAATAGATCATGAAAACTTACATCCAAGTGGGTATATATGTAAGGATCTTTCCAACACAATGTGCTTGCCAAAGGATAAAATGTAAAAAGGAAAGGTGGATTTCACCTCGACACTTATAAGGCAAGAATAATAGATAGCCCTTCGCAGAGGGAAGCAGAGGTTGTCATGTATTTTTATGGTTGGATGCACAAAGTCTTAGCATAGAAGAACGTCACTTTATATTGCCACTTGTGATAAGGACCTTTATTATGCAGTCCGTCGCTTTTATTACTTCCATATCACAAGATCGTATAAAGCTAATTTCCTCCACACTAATAAATCATACATATTTTAGCGAGTTTGCAACATGACAACTTACTTGGAAGGATCTTTCTCAATCCATAGGTAGGTATGGTGGACTCTCATGGCAAAATTGGGTTTAAGGATATATGGAAGCACAAGTAGTATCTCTACTTAGTGCGAGGAGTTTTGGCTAGCATGAGGGGGAAAGGTAAGGTCAACATGTTGGATGATCCATGACAATATACTTTATTTCGGATACAAGAAAACATACCCCATTATGTTGTCTTCCTTGTCCAACATCAACACTTTAACATGTCATACTTTAATGAGTGCCCACAATCATAGAAGGTGTCCAAGATAGTATATTTGTATGTGAAGCCTCTCTTCTTTTATTACTTCCTATTAATTGCAACGATGACCAAAACTATGTTTGTCAACTCCCAACAACTTTTATTTATCATACTCTTATATGTGAAGTCATTACTTCCCATAAGATCGATATGATCTCTTTGATACTCTTTATGTTTTCTTTCCTTTTATCATGAACCAAGTGAGGAAATCATGCCCTTGACTCAACACTAATCTTTATTATATAGCTCACGGACTCTATTACAAAGGGTAAAGATCATAAGGCAAAAGCTCACATCTAGATCATGCTAACTTTATTCTACTAGATCAAGATACTATCAAAAGGACCGAACTAAGAAAAACGGTAAAGATAGGAGTGATGGTGATACAATACCGGGGTCACTCCCCCAAGCTTGGCAGTTGCCAAGGGGAGTGCCCATACCCATATGATTATGTCTCCCTCTTCGGGGGTGGTGATGTAGGAGTTGTTGATGATGTAGGCCTGTCGTCCACCTTCCAAGGCATGGGTTCACCATCGTAGAAGGATGATTGAGTCTCTGGGATACTCAAATCTGCAGCCAAACTCATCTTCTTGAATCTATATTCATACTCACAATTTTGGTTTTGCAGGTCATAGATCTGGGCTTGGAGGTGTTCGATCTTCTCTTGAAGATTAGAGATAGCTTCCCTGAAGATCCTTGAGTCTAGCTTGAGGTTGTTGGCAAGCTCCAAGATCATCATGTGGTTGGCGTTGAGTCCTCTTTCCACCATACCTTGGCACTTGAAAACTTGCTGCTCCATTGCTTCGAGCCTTGTCTCCATGCTTTCGGTCCTCCTTGGCCCCTCAACATGACGGATGGCAGCACCCCCTCATGCAACTCCATGGTTTTAGGGTGGTGCAGCACCTCCGCGAGGTAGGGGTTGATGACCTTATCGAAGAACTTGTCCTTGGGGATGTTGGAGGACGCCATGATGATCTAGATCTATCAAAAATAGCAGCTCGAAACGAAAACAGAGGATTTCTGCGTGATACAGAGGTCAAAAATCTTCGGGAGTATATATAATGAATTTTTACCGACCAAAAGGAGTAACCCACAAGAAAACGGAGTCCGGGAGGCACACGAGCTACCCACGAGGCAGGGAGCCGCGCCCTGGGCAGGGGGGCGCGCCCTCCACCCTCTTGGACGGCTCGTGTCTCTTCCAGACTGCTACTTATTTTTGTATTTTTCTAAATATACTAAAATGGAGAAAAATTGCCTTTAGAGCTGTTTTGGAGTCGGCTTACTTACCGTATGACATACCTCTTCCTTTTCGGAGGCTGAATCGTTTTGTAAAGTCTCCCTTATGTATTCCTCCGGGGTTACAGTTTCAATAACATTGGTTTCAACATTTATAGGAGTACGTGAGATGTAATGTTTGATTCTTTGACCGTTCACCACCTTCGGATTTGTGCTATCGAAGTTGTTGATTTTTATGGCACCGGAACGATAGACCTCCTTGAAAACGTAAGGTCCTTCCCACTTGGAGAGAAGTTTTCCTGCGAAAAATCTTAAACAAGAGTTGAAAAGCGATACATAATCACCTACGTTAAACTCACGCTTTTGTATCCTTTTGCCATGCCATGTTTTAAATTTTTCTTTAAACAGCTTGGCATTCTCATTGGCCTGGGTTCTCCATTCATCAAGGCAGCTAATGTCAAATAGCCTCTTCTCACCGGCAAGTTTGAAATCATAATTGAGCTCTTTCATAGCCCAATATGCCTTATGTTCTAGCTCAAGAGGTAAGTGACAAGCTTTTCCATATACCATCTTATATGGAGACATACCCATAGGGTTTTTTATGCAGTTCTATAGGCCCATAATGCATCATCAAGTTTCTTGGACCAATTCTTCCTAGACCTATTAACTGTCTTTTCCAAAACTAATTTCAACTCTCTATTACTTAGTTCTACTTGACCACTAGTCTACGGGTGATAAGGGGATGCAATTCTATGGTTGACATCATATTTTGCAAGCATCTTACGGAAAGCACCATGAATAAAGTGTGAACCACCACCAGTCATTAGATATCTAGGGACTCCAAACCTCGGGAAAATAACTTGTTTAAGCATCTTAATAGAGGTGTTATGATCAGCACTACTAGTTAGAATAGCTTCTACCCACTTAGTAACATAGTCAACAGCAACTAGAATATGTGTGTATCCATTAGAGGCAGGAAACGGTCCCATAAAATCAAAGCCCCAAACATCAAATGGTTCAATAACAAGTGAATATTTCATAGGCATTTCTTGACGTCTACTAATATTACCAATTCTTTGACATTCATCACAAGATAAGACAAACTTACGGCATCCTTGAAGAGAGTCGGCCAATAAAACCGGATTGCAATACCTTGTGTGCAGTTCTATCTCCCGCATGGTGTCCTCCATAAGCTTCGGAGTGGCACTTGCGTAGGATCTGTTCCTATTCATGCTCAGGTACACAACGTCTAATAATACCATCTACTCCTTCTTTATAAAGATGTGGGTCATCCCAGAAGTAATGTCTCAGATCATAGAAGAACTTTTTATTTTGCTAGTATGTGAAGCTAGGAGGTATAAACTTAGCAACAATATAATTAGCATAATCGACATACCATGGAGCAGTACGAGAAGTATTTATGACAGCTAGTTGTTCATCGGAAAGCTATCATCAATAGGTTGTGGGTCATCAAGTACATTTTCTAACCTAGAAAAGTTGTCTGCAACAGGGTTCTCAGCTCCCTTTCTATCAATAATATGCAAATCAAATTCTTGCAGCAAGAGAACCCATCTAATAAGTCTAGGTTTAGCATCTCTTTCTTTTCCATAAGGTATTTGATAGCACCATGATCAGTGTGAATAGTTACTTTAGAATCAACGATATAGGGTCTAAACTTATCACAAGCAAATACAACTGCTAAAAATTCTTTCTCAGTAGTAGCATAATTTCTTTGGGCACTATTTGGAGTTTTACTAGCATATTGGATAACATTCAATTTCTTATCAACTCTTTGTCCTAAGACAACACCTACATCATAATCACTAGCATCGCACATAATTTCAAAGGGTAAATTCCAGTCAGGAGGCTGGACAATAGGTGCAGAGATCATTGCTTTCTTAAGTATTTCAAATGCTTCTAGGCAATCATCATCAAAGACAAAAGGAATATCTTTTTGTAAGAGATTAGTCAGAGGCCTGGAGATTTTGCAGAAGTCCTTTATGAACCTCGTATAAAACCTGGCATGACCAAGGAAACTTCGTATATCTTTGATGTCCTTAGGGCATGGCATCTTTTCAATAGCATCAACTTTAGCTTTGTCAACTTCAATGCCTCTTTCAGAAATTTTATGTCCCAAGACAATGCCTTCATTAACCATAAAGTGGCACTTCTCCCAATTCAAAACAAGATTAGTGTCTTCACATCTCTGCAAAACTCGATCAAGGTTGCTTAAGCAATCATCAAAAGAAGTTCCGTAAGCGGAGAAATCATTCATGAACACCTCAACAATCTTTTCACAAAAATCAGAGAATATAACCATCATGCATCTTTGAAAGGTAGCAGGTGCATTACATAAACTAAAAGGCATACGTCTATAAGCAAAGGTACCGAAAGGACAAGTAAAAGTGGTCTTTTCTTAATCCCCTTTTGACACAGGTATTTGAGAGAAACCAGAATAACCATCTAGAAAACAAAAATGAGTATGTTTGGATAACCTTTCTAGCATTTGATCAATAAATGGCAAGGGGTAATGATCTTTGTTAGTAGCTTTATTTAACTTACGGAAATCAATTACCATCCTATAACCTGTAACTAATCTTCACGGGATCAATTCATCTTTATCATTAGGAACGACAATCATACCTCCCTTCTTAGGGACACAATGTACATGACTTACCCACTGGCTATCAGCAACGTGATAGATAATACCTGCCTCTAGAAGCTTTAGTATTTCCTTCCTTACCACTTCTTTCTTCTTAGGATTTAATAGTCGCTGATGATCAATAACTGGTTTGGCATTTCCTTCCAAATTTATCTTGTGTTGGCATATAGTGGGACTAATGCCCTTAAGATAATCCAGAGTATATCCAATAGCATCACGGTGCTTCTTCAGAGTTTTCAATAGTTTTTCTTCTTCCTGCTCTGAAAGGTTAGCACTAATAATAACTGGATATATTTTCTTTTCATCAAGATAAACATACTTAAGGTTATCAGGCAAAGGTTTAAGTTCAAACACGGGATCACCCTTGGGTGGAGGAGGATCCCCTAGGATTTCAACAGGCAAGCTGTTTTTCAATACGGGTCCCTGTTTAAAGAATATTTCATCTATTTCCCTTCTCTCATTCATATGCATATCATTTTCATGGTCTAGCAAGTATTGTTCTAAATGATCATTAGGAGGCACGGCAATAGAAGCAAGACCAAT
This sequence comes from Secale cereale, assembly GCA_902687465.1. Lineage (NCBI taxonomy): Eukaryota > Viridiplantae > Streptophyta > Magnoliopsida > Poales > Poaceae > Secale > Secale cereale. The sequence goes on along the minus strand of LR738709.1, from coordinate 311,321,063 downwards.
AATTTCATCCTTATTAGGTGGTTCCTTTTCGAGGGGTTGTCTACGGAATTTAGCAAAATTAAAATCATGAGACATATCCCCTAATCCAACAGTAACAATGTCTTTCATGCAGTCTATCTTGGCATTAACATTATTCGAGAAGGGTCTACCAAATATAATGGGACAAAATTCATCTTGTGTGGAACTAAGAACAATAAAATCAGCAGGGTATTTAACCTTCCCACACAAGTCTTCAACATCTCTAACAATCCCAACTGGTGAAATAGTGTCTCTATTAGCTAGCTTAATCGTAACATCAATCCCTTCTAACTCAATAGGTGCAATATCATGCATAATTTCTCGATATAAATCAAGAGGGATAATACTCGCACTAGCACCTACGTCACATAAGCCATGATAGCAATGATCTCCTATCTTAACAGAGATAACATGCAAGCCTACAACAGGTCTATGTTTATTCCTAGCATTGGGTTTGGCTATTCTAGCAGACTCTTCTTGGAGGTAAATAACATGTCCATCTAAATCTTCTACCAAGAGATCTTTAACCATAGCAACACTAGGTTCAACTTTAATTTGCTCAGAGGGTGTAGGTGTTCTAGTATTACTCTTACGAACTACAGTTGAAGCTTGAGCATGATCCTTTATCCTAACAAGGAAAGGTGGTTTCTCAATATAAGCAGTAGGAACAATAGGATCAACATTATAAGTGATATTCTTTTCTTCAACTTTAACAGGTTCAACTACTTTTACTTCAATAGGGGGATGATATTTAAACCACTTCTCCTTGGGGAGATCAACATGAGTAGCAAAAGATTCACAGAAAGAAGCTACTATCTCAGAGTCGAGTCCATATTTAGTGCTAAACTCATGGAAAACATTGGTATCCATAAAAGCTTTAACACAATCAAACTTAGGGGTCATACCTGACTCCTTACCTTCGTCGAGATCCCAATCTTCATAGTTGCGTTTGATTCTTTCCAATAAATCCCATTTGAATTCAACGGTCTTCATCATAAAGGAGCCAGAACAAGAATTATCGAGCATGGTGCGATTTTTGAGAGAAAGCCGAGCATAAAAATTTTGAATGATCATTTTTCTTGAGAGCTCATGATTGGGGCATGAATATAACATTGACTTAATCCTCCCCCAAGCTTGAGTGATGCTTTCTCCTTCGCGAGGCCAGAAATTATAAATATAATGATGATCACGATGAACCTGGTGCATAGGGTAGAACTTCTGATGAAATTCCAACTTCAGACGATTATAGTTCCATGATCCAATATCAACACATAGCCTAAACCATGTCAATGCATCTCCCTTCAAAGATAAAAGGAAGACCTTCTTCTTGATAACATCCTCGGGCATACCTGCAAGCTTAAATAATCCACAAACTTCATCCACATAGATTAGATGTAAATCGGGATGCAGTGTTCCGTCTCCTGTAAAAGAATTTTCAAGCAGTTTCTCTATCATACCCGAAGGAATTTCAAAGCACATTTTCAGTAGGTGCAGTAGGTTGAGGAGCAACTCTTTGCTCTTCTGGTCGGGGTGAAGATACCCCGAACAAGCCCCTCAAAGGACTTTGAGCCATAGTAACAAGTGACAATAAATTTCAGCACACTATATAAATTTTTCCTTACCAAAGGCGCTTCACTCCCCGGCAACGGCGCCAAAAAAGAGTCTTGATGACCCATGAGTGTAGGGGATCTATCGTAGTCCTTTCGATAAGTAAGAGTGTCGAACCCAACGAGGAGCAGAAGGAAATGATAGGCAGTTTTCAGTAAGGTATTTTTTGCAAGCACTGCAATTATAGGTAACAGATAGTTTTGTGATAAGGTAGTTGGTAGCAAGTAACAAAAGGTAAAAGTAAATAAGGTGCAGCAAGGTGGCCCAATCCTTTTTGTAGCAAAGTACAAGCCTGGACAAACTCTTATATAAAGGAAAGCGCTCCCGAGGACACATGTGAATTATCATCAAGCTAGTTTTCATCACGATCGTCTGATTCACGTTCGGTACTTTGATAATTTGGTATGTGGGTGGAACGGTGCTTGGGTGTTGTCCTTACTTGGACAAGCCTCCCACTTATGATTAACCTCTAATGCAAGCATCCACAACTACAAAAGAAGTATTAAGGTACACTTAACCATAGCCTGAAACATATGGATCCAAATCAGCCCCTTACGAAACAACACATAAACTAGGGTTTAAGCTTCTGTCACTCTAGCAACCCATCATCTACTTATTACTTCCCAATGCCTTCCTATAGGCCCAAATAATGGTGAAGTGTCATGTAGTCGATGTTCACATGACACCACTAGAGGGGAGACAACATACATCTCATCAAAATATCGAATGAAGACCAAACTCACATGACTACTAATAGCAAGACTTCTCCCATGTCCTCAGGAACAAAAGTAACTACTCACAAGACATAATATGGTTCATGATCAGAGGGGTATTAATATGCATAATGGATCTGAACATATGATCTTCCACCAAATAAACCAACTATCGTCAACTACAAGGAGTAATCAACACTACTAGCAACCCACAGGTACCAATCTGAGGTTTGGGTACAAAGATTGGATACAAGATATGAACTAGGGTTTGAGAGGAGATGGTGCTGGTGAAGATGTTGATGAAGATATATCTCCCCAGGATGGGAGAGTTGTTGGTGATCATGTCGGTGATGATTTCCCCCTCCCAGAGGGAAGTATCCCCGGCAGAACAGCCCTGCCGGAGCCCTAGACTGGTTTCCGCCTCGGTTCCGCCTCGAGACGGCGGCGTCTCATCCCGAAAGCCTCCTTATGATTTTTCTAGGTCAAAACACCTCATATAGGAGAAGATGGGCATCAGGGGTCTTCGGGGGGCCCACGAGATAGGGGGCGCGCCCTGAGAGGGGGGCGCCCCCCCACCCTCGTGGACAGCCGGTGGCCCCCCTCGTGAACTCCTTTCGCCAGATATTTTTTATATTTTCTGAAACGGAGTTCTGTTGAGTTTCGGGGCTTTTGGAGTTGTGCAGAATAGGTTTCCAGAGTTTGCTCCTTTTCCAGCCCAGAATTCCAGCTGCCGGCATTCTCCCTCTTCATGTAAACCTTGTAAAATAAGAGAGAAAAGGCATAAGTATTGTGACAAAACATGTAATAACAGCCCATAATGCAATAAATATCAACATATAAGCATGATGCAAAATGGACGTATCAGGGTGATGCAGCACAGTTGCGTAAGTATTTCCCTCAGTTTTTGAGAACCAAGGTATCAATCCAGTAGGAGACCACGCGCGAGTCCCTCGCACCTACACAAACAAATAAGAACCTCGCAGCCAACGCGATAAGGGGTTGTCAATCCCTTCACGGTCACTTATGAGAGTGAGATCTAATAGATAGGATAGGATAATATTTTTGGTATTTTTGGTATAAGAACAGAAAGTAAATAAAGCAAATAAGCAACGGCAACGGAAATTGGCTAGTTGAAAGGAAAGTAATATGATGAAGATAGGCCCGGGGGCCATAGGTTTCACTAGTGGCTTGTCTCGTGATAGCATAATACTACGAGGGGTGAACAAATTACTGTCGAGCAATTGATAGAAAAGCGCATAGTTATGAGAATATCTAGGCATGATCATTGTATATAGGCATCACGTCCATAGCAAGTAGACCGAAACGATTATGCATCTACTACTATTACTCCTTGTCGAATTGGGGCAGCAGTTTACGCTTAGGATAGCTCTTTGTTTGGCCTTTAGAGGTGTACCATTTTCCAGAGTCTAGTACGTCGTTCCATTTGTGGTTGAGCACATCATGTTCAGCTCTAAGCCGCTGTTTCTGCTTCTTCAGGCTCCTTGTAGTGGCAATGAGCTATTATTGAAAATGCTTCTGTTCGAACGGTTCTTTTGGGACGATGTATTCTTCGTCTCCCATACTGATGTCCTCTTCGGAGACAGGTCGATAGTTGTTGTCATCCGCGTCGCTGTGATCGGTCAGCGGTTCATCTGGACTATGTTCGATGTCCACCCGTTCGTCCTACTCTATCGCTGGCTCCACGGTGTCATCGGCTTGTTCTGGATCGTCATTGTCGTTAGTGACAATGTTGCTCTTTTTCCCTTTATGGTATCGAGATCATTGCTTCTGACGCCGGCGTTTGGGAGGTTCATCGACGGGCTTGTCCTGCTCTGGATTGATATCGCCGTCGCCCTCCTTTTCGTGAGGTGTGTCCACCATGTATACGTTATATGTGGAAGTAGTCGTCCACTGCCCGGTTGCGGGCGGGTTTGTACTTAGATCGGCTTCGACATCGTGGTCCATCCTGTCAATGTCTTCAGAAGCGTAATCCAATAGGTCAGTTAAGTCCTCAGCCGTGGCTTCCAAGTGGGTGGTGGGTGGGAAGCGAAGTTCCCTGTCCTCAGCCCCCAGTTCGAACTGGGCATAATTCGGTTGGGAATCCTCCGCTAGGGAGAGAGATTTCAATAAGTCAAGCGCTTCATCTAAAGGCGTGTGCATGGCATGTGTTCGGATATCTGCAGGGCTAAGTTCGGCAACAGCCACTCGATCTGTCCCGAAAGATGCAGATCCTGAGAGTTTGGAATTTGTAGATGGAAACGAGTCCAGAGATCTGATGAGGGAAGTCCCGCTCCAGGCCGGACATGTGTGCAGCTCAAGCGCCGCAGAGTTTGCAATCTCCGTGGCGGGGTTAATCTTCTCGTCCTTGGATTAAGTGACCTGCTCTAGATCTAAGGCCGGAGTTGTTGTAGGTGTTATCCCCTGTACGGGGTCTGATGACAGATCTAGGCCATGTTCATCATGGTGGCAGGGAGCAGGTGCCATGGGTGCGAATCCGTTGAAGATCAAATCTCCACGGACATCAGCGATGTAGTTTAAGCTTCCAAACCTGATCTGATGACCAGGGGGCATAGCTGTCAACCTGCTCGAGGTGGCCTTCAGTGTTGGTGTGAAGCACGAACACGCCAAACACGAAGAGCTGGCCGGGGAGAAAAACTCCCTCGATGGTGGCGTCGTTGGTGACGAAGCAAGCCATTGATCCTTACGTCGACGACACAGTGGAACTCTCAATGAAAGCACCAATGTCAGTGTCAAAACCGGCAGATCTCAGGTACGGTGTCCCGAACTATGCGTCTGAGGATCGATGGTAATAGGAGACAAGGGACACGATGTTTGCCCAGGTTTAGGCCCTCTCGATTGAGGTAATACCCTACTTCCTGCTTGATTGATCTTGATGAATATGATTACAAGAGTTGATCTACCTCGAGATCGTAATGGCTAAACCCTAGAAGTCTAGCCTATGAGATTGCTATGATCCCGTTATCCTTGTCCCTACAGACTAAACCCTCCAGTTTATGTTTGCACCGGAGGGACCTAGGGTTGTACATGATCACCTTGCAGAGTAAGAAAAGTATTACACCCGGACTCTAAACTTGCTATTTTACACACGAAGAGTCCTATCCGTATACTGGAGATAGTCTTCATCGATAATCTTGACGGCCCACCAGTCTGGCCCACAATAAGGATCCGGCCACCTAAGGACCCCTTAATCCAGGACTCCCTCACCTTGTCCCTGGTTGTTGTCCGCGGTTATTTCATAATAACACGATTAACGAGTTTGGATATTTGATTTGAGTCTGGCTACGAGCCTATACGCACAAACCAGCTATGTGCTAGGCTTCTCGCCCCTCGTTGGTTACCCCAAGTGGAAGGTTAGAGATGCAGTGTAGCAGAAGATTTCCCTTGGCAATACCAAGGATCGATTTACCTGAGACTCCCAGTTTCAACAAGAAGGTGTCAACTGCTAACGGCGCCAGATATTAGCAATCAACGTGGACCTGCACACAGATACAAATAACTTTGCTCCCAACGAGTACAGAGAGGTTGTCAATCCCTCCGGCCTTGTAGTTTACAAAGGATGAAACGCAAGTGATAGTAGTGATAGATATAATTGCAATAGTAAGTAAAATGCGGAAAAGTAAATAGCGGGTGTGATCAATGATGGTAATATGGACTGGAGTCTCATGATGTTCACTAGTGATGTCTCTCTCCCAAAAGACGATAAAACAGCTATGTGAGGTAAACGAATTACAGCTGGGCAATTGACAGGACCAATGTTGACTAAGTTGCAAGAAAGGTAGAGGTTCAAAGCATGGGCGGTACGCCGAGGTAAGTAGACCAAAATCCATCTGCATCTACCACTAATCATCCACCTTGAGATATCTATCCAGAACATCTCGCTGGTATTAAGTTGCGAGTCCCACCCATAGTGTAAACTCAAAGCAACAGACAACTGCATTAAAAGAACTTTGCGTAAAGTAAACAATCCTTGCACCCGCGGGCACAAGCACCGTTGTTTTCCCCCTTGTGGCAACAGCACATCCCCTAGACTCATGTTTCTGTCACTCAAACTAGTCATCGAGGGGCATGAACCCACAATCAAGCATAACGTTCCCTCTTGGAGTCACTACCTACTACTTGGCCAAACCAATAAATAACAACGGAGAACATGCAAGAATTACTTACGAACATAGATATAAAAGAGGTGAATCAAATATATTACACAAACACAATCTGAACATAATCTCATAATCCATCGGATCCCAGCAAACTCATCATAGCAACAGCATAAGGATTACATATGTGCCTCGATCATGTAGGGCAGCTCACGAGGACTAATTAGTGAAGCACAAGAACGGGAGGAGAACATCACATAGCTATTGGTCATGGACCCATGGTCCAAGGGAGACTACTCACAACTCATCCGGGAGGCGTCCATGGTGGTGGAGAAGCTCCCGGTGGTGATCCTCCCCTCCGGCAGGGTGCCGGGAAGAGTTCTCCTGGTGCTCCCGATCTTGGAAGCGGCAGCGGCGGCGGAACAGAGATGAGATCGCGAAAAAGAGTTCCCGTCTCAAGGGTTTTAGGAGACGCTTTAAATATATGCCAAAGGGGGGCATCAGCGGAGCCTCGGGGGGCCCAGGCGCCCCCCGGCGTGGCCCAGGGGGGGGCGCCGCCAGGGCGCATGGAGCCCTCGTGCCCCCCCTGCTGTACTTCGGGCGCACGGTAGCTTCTGGAACGCTGATTTTTTATATAAGTTTTCTGGATTTTTCCTGGCAGTTCTCGTAATGTGAAAACCTGAAATACAAAAACAGCCGAAAACAGAAACTGGCACTCGGGTGCACTGAGTTAATAGGTTAGTCCAAATATGATCAAAAGTGTATGGAAGTGTATAAATAACATAGCAATATCACCCAAAAGAGGCATGGAGCAAGCAGAAATTATAGATACGTTTTGGACGTATCAACATCCCCAAGCTTAATTCCTGCTCGTCCTCGAGTAGGTAAATGATAACAAGAATAATTTCTGTGGTGACATGCTATTAACCATATAGGACTTTTTCATAGTCATATGACAAAAGCTTACTGAGACAATGAATCTGTAGTAATTAAGTTGCCTCATGAGAAAATCACAAGGGACTGAAAGTTTTACAATATGATACTGAAACATCAAAAAGATTTGTAATGAACATGATGTGCAAATATGATAAAGTGATATATCGCTTGCCCCCTTTAGTGAAGCAAAACATAAATGCAGGGGCACCTCCAAGGTTTAAGTGATGACTAGATACAATGATTTCAGAATAAACGATATCACAATCATGCAAAAGACAATGCTACTTTGGGACAATGCACATTACACTCAGAATGACAATCATGCTCTCAGTAGTTGGTGCTTTAAAAGAAGGTGGAGACTCTCGAACCGTGGCTTTTGTTGGCAAGGTTGAAAACCCGTAGTCGGAAACAAAGACAAAACATGTACCAGAGCTCTTGGTTTTAAAATAGAGGTAATAATTTATTTTTAGATCATGCATGTTTCGTCAACGAATGCTAGCAGATAACTCAATCACTTCTTGAGATGGACAAGTTTCGAGGAACGGCTCCCGAATGAGGACGATCACATCCTCTTAATCTCCTTTGTTTATCACTGCCAAAGTTTTCTGATTTCTCATGAACAAAGCGTGAAGGAGGGTTTGTTTGTTATATTATCTTTTTGAGCCGGGCGCACTCAATGCCAGTTCCTTCTCGTATTATGGGTTTGCACATTATACATGCAATCCCGGGGTGAAGCTTGTCCAACTTAAAAAGATCATGAATTAACTACTACTTCCTCATGGACTTACAACAGAGGCACAAAATAAGAATGCTTTTTCTTTGAATAATTTCGAGATGGCACATGCAAGTCTGCGTTAGGAATGGCAGGTAAATACCATGTAGGAAGGTATGGTGGACTCATATGGCATAACTGGATTAAAAGGATGTGGATGCACAAGCAGTCAGTCCTCTTAGTATAGGTGGAGGTTAGCAAAAGACTGGGAGCGACCAACTAAGAGAGCAATGACGGTCATAATCATGCAGAGCGACAAAGCAACATTGAATCAGGCATGGAAGTTATATCGCTACTCAGAAATAAAAGATCATCAAGGCTTGACAGACTTTCTTTACAGTCTTAAATATGCGTGAGCATACGCCAAGTCAATCAAAATAAATTCTTTGAAGGAAGATATTACTAAACCATACCACATCATAGGCAAACAAATCATGTTGGTACTCCAATAACACATTGGAAATCCCCCAGCTATTTGAGACTAACCATAAGAAAACATGAACTACTAAGCGCCATTATGCACGTAGCATCTTTATATTAGACATATCAACCAATGCAACGGAAGCAAACTCTCTTAATAAGGTGAGCATGATAACTAAAGAGAGTTCAAGCAACCAACTAAACAAAAGCTCCTTGAAAAGATAAGCATGAAAACTGAGAGCTGAACATGATAGTAGCTACTAAAAGACAAAGAACACACACAACATAGATAGACGTGAAAATTCTATGTTATGTTCTAGGTAGAAGTGGAGCGTGTTTCTCTCCCACATAAAGAAAGCTGAGTTCCGACTCGTTATGAAAAGCTAAAGAAAACTAAAAACAAGACGCTCCAAGCATAGCACATAACACATGAAGTGATTAAAATATAGTGGAACGAAAGACGAACTGATAATGTTGATGGAGAAGGGGATGCACGGGGGCATCCCCAAGCTTAGACGCTTGAGTCTCCTTGAATATTTCTTGGGGGTGCATGGGGGCATCCCCAAGCTTGAGCGTTTGACACTCTTGAATCTTTTTATCATCTTCCCTCGCACACTTGAAAACTCCCTTCATACATAACTCATCATAATCTGATTAGTGAGGTCAGTACCCATAATAAAATAATTGTACCTTGCTGGAAATAAAGATATTCTTGAAGTTCTACTATTTCTCAAGGTTTCCAAAAGGTTTTTGCAAAGAAAAGGCAAGCTCTAGGTTTGCAAAATGAAGGAAAGGCTAAACAGGACAGAATCTGTGAAAAACAGAACAGCAGGTAGTAAATGATTTGTTCGGGGCACTTCTGCAACTCTAATCAAATAACTCAGAACAGATGCACGAAAGACAATTATATAGAGCACACTGTCAAAAAAATTCAGACCAAAAAGATGATCTGGTGATTTTATACGAATTTTTCTATCCAAGGACAGAATCTGTTTCCTGGACAGCACCTCACAACTTTTGAACTTTCTAGCAATCAAAGGATATACTTGGCACAAAATTGAAAAGCAAAGATACAATGATGATGCTACAGTAGTAAACAACATCAAGACACAACAAAAGCAAAAAATAAAAATTTATTCATTGGGCTGCCTCCCAAAAGCGCTTTCTTTTATGCCTTTAAGCTAGGCATAATGCATATAGATCAAGTTTTATCAAGAGTAAAAGAATAGCTAGCCCGTATGACGGACTCAAAAGGTAACTTGATCTTCTTTCGAGGGAAGTGTTCCATCGCTTTCTTGAGAGGAAACTGAAATTTTATATTACCCTCTTTCATGTCAATGATAGCACCAACGGTGCGCAAAAAGGGACGTCCCAAAATAATTGGACAAGAAGGATCACATTCAATATCCATAATAGTGAAATCAACGGGAACATAATTATCATTGACAACGATAAGAACATCATCGATCCTCCCCAAAGGTTTATTTATGGAAGAATCAACAAGACGAACACCAAAAGAACAAGAACCAAAAGGTTTCAATTTAAGCATATCATATATTCTTTTGGGCATAACAGAGGTACTAGCTCCAACATCACATAAAACATAGCAAGAGAAGTTGTTTATTTTAATTTTAATCATAGGATCCCAACCATCTTCTAGCTTTCTAGGTATGGAGGCTTCTAATCTAAGTTTCTCCTCCCTAGCTTTGATGAGAGCATTAGTGATATGCTCTGTGAAGGCAAGATTAAGCGTGCTAGTGTGGGGATCTTTAGCCATTCTTTGTAGAAAGGTGACAACTTCTGAGATACTACAATTATCAAAATTAATTTTATAATTATTGGGAAAAATTGTAGTGTCATCCTCTTTGTTTGAATCGCTCTCTAATATAAGAGTTTGAACGTCTTCCCAAGTTTGGGGAAGCTTAGGAGCAATTTTAAACTGAGGCTCATACTCTTTTCCTGGAAGACCATGCCATGGGCATAACTCTCCGTCAAGACTAACATAATCACAAGGTTTATTACTTTTGTAAATCCCGACAGTGGTGATTGGCGTAATGGAAGAAGGGGTGTACTCCTCCCATCTAGTGTTTTTGGTGGAACCCATAGTAGCAAGCAAGCAAGATAACTATTTTTGTGATTTTTGATAAAATATGCTAAAGCAAAAACTGAAAGGTAAACTAACAAGACTAAAAGCAAGGGTAAAAGATAGCGTGCAACTCCCCTATCCTAAAGAGTGGAGTCCCCGGCAACGACGCCAGAAATTGCTTTGCTAGGCTTCTCGCCCCTCGTTGGTTACCCCAAGTGGAAGGTTAGAGATGCAGTGTAGCAGAAGATTTCCCTTGGCAATACCAAGGATCGATTTCCTGGAGACTCCCAGTTTCAACAAGAAGGTGTCAACTGCTAACGGCGCCAGATATTAGCAATCAACGTGGACCTGCACACAAATACAAATAACTTTGCTCCCAACGAGTACAGAGAGGTTGTCAATCCCTCCGGCCTTGTAGTTTACAAAGGATCAAACGCAAGTGATAGTAGTGATAGATATAATTGCAATAGTAAGTAAAATGCGGAAAAGTAAATAGCGGGTGTGATCAATGATGGTAATATGGACCGGAGTCTCATGATGTTCACTAGTGATGTCTCTCTCCCAAAAGACGATAAAACAGCTATGTGAGGTAAACGAATTACAGCTGGGCAATTGACAGGACCAATGTTGACTAAGTTGCAAGAAAGATAGAGGTTCAAAGCATGGGCGGTACGCCGAGGTAAGTAGACCAAAATCCATCTGCATCTACCACTAATCATCCACCTTGAGATATCTATCCAGAACATCTCGCTGGTATTAAGTTGCGAGTCCCACCCATAGTGTAAACTCAAAGCAACAGACAACTGCATTAAAAGAACTTTGCGTAAAGTAAACAATCCTTGCACTCGCGGGCACAAGCACCGTTGTTTTCCCCCTTGTGGCAACAGCACATCCCCTAGACTCATGTTTCTGTCACTCAAACTAGTCATCGAGGGGCATGAACCCACAATCAAGCATAACGTTCCCTCTTGGAGTCACTACCTACTACTTGGCCAAACCAATAAATAACAACGGAGAACATGCAAGAATTACTTACGAACATAGATATAAAAGAGGTGAATCAAATATATTACTGAAACACAATCTGAACATAATCTCATAATCCATCGGATCCCAGCAAACTCATCATAGCAACAGCATAAGGATTACATATGTGCCTCGATCATGTAGGGTAGCTCACGAGGACTAATTAGTGAAGCAGAAGAACGGGAGGAGAACATCACATAGCTACTGGTCATGGACCCATGGTCCAAGGGAGACTACTCACAACTCATCCGGGAGGCGTCCATGGTGGTGGAGAAGCTCCCGGTGGTGATCCTCCCCTCCGGCAGGGTGCCGGGAAGAGTTCTCCTGGTGCTCCCGATCTTGGAAGCGGCGGCGGCGGCGGAACAGAGATGAGATCGCGAAAAAGAGTTCCCGTCTCGAGGGTTTCGGGAGACGCTTTAAATATATGCCAAAGGGGGGCATCAACGGAGCCTCGGGGGGCCCAGGTGCCCCCCGGCGCGGCCCAGGGGGGCGCGCCGCCAGGGCGCCTGGAGCCCTGGTGCCCCCCCCCCCCGGCTGTACTTCGGGCGCACGGTAGCTTCTGGAACGCTGATTTTTTATATAATTTTTCTGGATTTTTCCTGGCAGTTCTCGTAATGTGAAAACCTGAAATACAAAAACAGACGAAAACAGAAACTGGCACTGGGGGTGCACTGAGTTAATAGGTTAGTCCAAATATGATCAAAAGTGTATGGAAGTGTATAAATAACATAGCAATATCACCCAAAAGAGGCATGGAGCAAGCAGAAATTATAGATACGTTTTGGACGTATCACTATGCCAGAACAGTTATGGGCTCTCGACGTTGTGGTTTCAGCCGAATCTTTCTTAACGTCATCGACTGAGCGGCGCGTGCCAGATTGGACTAGAATGCCTGCTCTGGTATTAGGAGGGGCTAGGTATGCTTCCGGCCGCCCACACAACATGCAGGAGTGCAATGGGCAATGGGCCCAGACCCCTGCACACTTAGGATTTGGACCGACATGCTGAGCTCTCTGTTGAGCCTAGGTAGGGCTGCGACGTGTTGATCTTCCGAGGCCGGGCATGACCCAGGAAAGTGTGTCCGACGAGAGGGATCGATCGTGTTGGGTTATGTGGTGCACCCATGCAGGGAAGTTTATCTATTTGAATAGCCGTGTCCCTCGGTAAAGGACGACTTGGAGTTGTATTCCGACCTCATGACAACTAGAACCGAATACTTAATAAAACACACCCTTTCAAGTGCCAGATACAACCCGGTGATCGCTTTCCCACTGGGCGATGAGGGGAGGATCGCCGGGTACGATTATGCTATACGATGTTACTTGGTGAACTTTCCAACTACTTTCCTCTATTGATGCAAGATGGAGGCTGCCAGAAGCGATGATACTTGTTACTTTCCAGCTACTCTCTTCTACTGCTGCAAGATGGAGGCTGCCAGAAGTGTAGTCTTTGATAGGCCTAGCTTTCCCCCCTCTTATTCTGGCATTCTGCAGTTTATCCCACATATATTACCCCTTTATACACATACCATTGCATATGTAGTGTAGATCCTTGCTTGCGAGTACTTTGGATGTGTACTCACAGTTACTTTGCTCCCCCTCCCCCATTTTCCCTACTTATCGGATGATGCAACTAGATGGTGGAGCCCAGGAGCCAGATGTCTTCACTGATGACTACTACTACCCCGTCGGATCCTACTACTACGTGGAGTTTGCCGACGACCAGGAGTAGTTTAGGAGGATCCCAGGCAGGAGGCATGCGCCTCTTTGATCTGCATCCATGTTTGTGCTAGCCATCATAAGGCACCTTGTTTAACTTATGTCTGCACTTAGATATTGTTGCTTCTGCTGACTCGTTTATGATCGAGCTTATGTATTCGAGGCCTCAAGGCCCCTGGCTTGTAATATGAAGCTTGTATGATCTTTAATTTGTTTCTAGAGTTGTGTTGTGATATCTACCCGTGAGTCCATGATCTTGGTCGTACACATTTGTGTGCATCATTAGTGTACGGTCAAATCCGGGGCGTCACAACTGAGGAGCGTACCGAGTATTCTCTGATCAATTTCCCAACTTCCTTCGCGTATTGGTCCCAAGGGTTTAATCATTCTCTTTATTGTGTTCCCTCTTAAGAATATGTGGAAGTCCCGCATAGACATGTTGGTAGACTCTTTTAAAAGTCTGTCATAGTCCTACATAGACATCTCGGTAAACATGATAAGTAGATTTTTGTTCCCTTTTTAGAGTAAAAATAGTAAGATAACAAATAACAAAATAAACTATGTGCGAGTAGGAAGGTAACGTCAAGCGCTATGCTCCATTGCAACGGCGCGAGAAAGTTCTCGATGTCCTGCAAGGGGACATGCCTGTTGTAGCACTTTCATTGATAAATAGTGTCGAACCCACATGGAGTGAATAGGAAGACACTATCAACCCTCCAACTATGTTGTCTACGCAGCTATGTTCGCACCCAAACCATAGTTTGTAAATATCCTATTCTATTGATTGTTACCAAAATGATAATAAACGGGGGTTTAACTTCACTATAAATTGGGACATAAAATGTAGTAAAGTAGAACACAAAGTAAAGGGTCGTACTTGTAGGATTGAATAGAGCAAAAGGCAATATCTAGGCTTTCGGTCTCACTTGTACTAGAGGGGCATCTTAGTGGCATACCAGTATTATAGACTACTAATCATTCACCTATGGTGTGCATCCGCGAACTCTCACTCCCTAGGTGTACTAGATATAACATCGCGTCATGGTCACACGCGAATGTTGAAAGTGCATTATATCAACTAGAGGGGGATGAATAGGCGATTTTTACAAATTCATCACTTAGGAAATTTTAACTGAGGAATTTCCTAAGCAACGAACTACTAGCAGCGGAATAGATACTCAAGTGCATGCACAACAAAACAGTAGCATAGTCATCATGATGAAATGAAGGCAAACACAAAGGTACAAGTAGCGTGTAAACAACATAAGCAGGCTGAAGACAAAAGACTGAAGAATTAGGATTGAGGAAATTGAGAAAGTCTTCAGTCAAAGTCTTGAGATAGTACAAATCAAGTTCATCAACACATGAATGAGTAAATGGAAGGGTTGAGGAAATACTACCAGTAGGCTTGGTTAAGACAATGATATAGACCAGTTCCAACTGTTGTGACAGTTGTACGTCTGGTTAGGGCGGCTAGGTATTCAAACCCGAGGACATACAGTCCCGAACACCCAGTCCTGAACACACAGTCCAGGATACTAAGTCCTCACCGTATTCCCCTTGAGCTAAGGTCACACAGACCTCGCCCAATCACTCGTGGCAAGTCTTCACATGTGACTTCCAAACCTTCATAGACTTGGTCACCCAGCGATTCACAATTCCTCTTGGATGCTCTAGACCATTGACGCCTAACCGTCTAGAAGATCACAGTCTTCAAAGGTAACAAGCGCCGGTTCCACATAGGAACACTCTCTTCAGTGATGCTCAATCACTTTGGGGTTTTAGGTGTTGGGATTTTGGGTTTTTCCTCACTTTGATTTTCGCTCAAAGTCCTCGGAGGATGGTTGCTCTAATGACAAGTGTTAGTTTCTCTCGGAGCAGCCAACCAACTAGTTGTTGTAGGGGGCAGCTATTTATAGCCTAGGGAGCAGCCCGACATGATAAGACATAAATGCCCTTCAATGACATGACCATTAGGTGGATAGGATATTTTGGGATAGCTGGCGCATAGCACAGCAATGGTCGGAAATTTGGGCTCTCAAATTCCTCAGCGCTATCATGTTCCTCACTTGTAGGAAATCCGCACTGGCGAATTCCTAACTCCTCAGTCAGAACAAATTGCTCAATGAATAGAAGAACTTTGTCTCTTTCATTGAAGAAATTGACTGAACTGTATGAGTTTTCCAATGGCTTCATTCGAAACGATTGGTAGTGTAGGCTCTGAGATGAGCATCACTTGGAAATGTGTTTCCTTAGTATTACTTCTAACCCCTATAATGGTACGGTGTTTCCTATGACTCAAGAAAGAGAAAATGAAACTATGAAAACAAAAGTCTTCACGCTTCATAATCCTCGCATGAATATCCAAGTCTTCAAGGTCACACAAATTTCCTCATTTTCAAAGTCTTCAAGAAAACCAAAGTCTACAACCGAAGACATACATTTTTAGGGGTCGACTTTCTTCGTAAATGTCAAACTCCTCATAGACTTATAGTACTTGTGTACACTCACAAATACATTAGTCCCTTAACCTATAAGTCTTAAATACACCAAAATCACTAAGGGGCACTAGATGCACTTACAATCTCCCCCTTTTTGGTGATCGATGACAAATAGGTTAAGTTTTCAACGGGGATAAACATATGAAGTGTAACAACTAATATTGAGGAATTTGATTACAAGATATAGAAGAACTCCCCCTGAAGATGTGCATGTTTGAGGATTTTGATTAAGTAGTAAATGCACATTGTAGAGTAATATCATGGAGATCTCCCCCTTTATCTTGTAATTCATACACGCATTTAACATATGATATGAAGAATTTGAAATGCATGATGAAATATGGTGTCTGACGAAAATCAGCATGTGTGCATTAAGGTACCGAGGAAATAAACATGTAGAAAGCAGTTCAAAAAGTGTCAGACCACCATCGGACTTAAGTTTACAACTCATCAGAGCAAACACCTTAGAAGAGCAAGATTTGTAACCTAACAAAAATATAGCCCATATAGAGACCCCCTTGAAGACTAACTCAAATCCCCCCCCCCCTTTGTCATCAAATGACCAAAAGGGACAAAAGATGAGGACTAACGCCCCTGAGCAATATCATCATGATGTCGATGGAGGAGTGCCATCGTTGTTGGGGTCGTCCGTTGATGTAGGGCCTGCCGCAGTGTCGTCCAAGTCTTCAGCTTCATCCATCGCGTGCGATGAAGAAAATGAACTTGTGACCAGCTGAGGAACTTTGACCTTCTTGAATTTCTTCGAAGGTGGCTGAGACCAGTCAAAGTCATGTTGGAAGTCCATCTCCTTTAGTTCTTCAGCACTATAGAGATGTGAAAGAATAGCCCAAGTGCAATTGAGTATTTCATGCCCATAGTAGTGATTCTTTTTCACAGTGTTCTGTGTGACAGTCATGTTCTGAAGAATTGCACCAAACTGGTGCTTGACCCACATGTGATTGCGATCTACCTTCTGATGAAGACTTAGGAGAAGCTCACGATGAGTCATTACTCACGGAACAGTTGCTTGAGGAATTTGCTTTGAAGCATTTGCGACAATGTTGATACGTCCAAAACGTATCTATAATTTCTGCTTGCTCCATGCCTCTTTTGGGTGATATTGCTATGATATTTATACACTTCCATACACTTTTGATCATATTTGGACTAACCTATTAACTCAGTGCCCCCCGGTGCCAGTTTCTGTTTTCGGCTGTTTTTGTATTTCAGGTTTTCACATTACGAGAACTGCCAGGAAAAATTCAGAAAAATTATATAAAAAATCAGCGTTCCAGAAACTATCGTGCGCCCGAAGGACAGCCGGGGGGGGGGGGGCCACCAGGGCTCCAGGCGCCCTGGTGGCGCCCCCTCCCCCCCTGGGCCGCGCTGGGGGGGCGCCTGGGCCCCCCGAGGCTCCTCCGATGCCCCCTTTGGCATATATTTAAAGCGTGTCGCGGAAACCCTGATTCCAGACCCCTTTTCTCTAGACGCGATTCCGATCTCCGCCGCCATCGCCATCAAGCTTCGGGGGACCAGAATTCCTGTGCCGGCACCCTGCCGGGACGGGGAAGTGCCCCCGGATTCATCTCCATCGACGTTGCTTCCTCCCTCCATGATGCGGGATTAGTTCCTCCTCGGGGCGGAGCTTCTTACCAGTAGCTATGTGGTCAATTCTCTCTCCCATGATGTGATCTTCGTTGTGATCATAGGCTATGTTAATCTAGGGTGATCCCATGATATTTCCCCTTCCTCTATGTATTGGATTGATGTACTCACTTGTCTTTATCTAGTATAATCCCCGAGACCAAGGTGACAGCGGTCTATTGGACATGGATTAGAACAATATTTTCATGAGTGATTTCCTCTCTTGTGTGTTGATTGAAGATTGAGAGTCTCTTGGTGCTTGTCTTTGACTATCCTTTAGATATGTTGTGGTGATTGTGGGACTCTCTTTGGATGGCCGTGGTGACATTGGGAAATCCTTAGATCGAGAACTACGAACTTTGAGGTGTGCTTTTGTAGCCCTACATAATTCTCGTCCTCTCTTGACCACAAAGGAATGACCTCCGAGTGCGTCCCCTTTGCATGTTTTATGGGAAATATCATGTGATTCGATTATGTTAATGTTGTTGGGAGTTGCCACTAGTGAAAGTATGAAGCCTAGGCCTTGTTTCCACCATTGCAATACCATTTGTGCTCACGTTTACCACTTGTTTGTTTGCTGCACTTTTTATTACAGATTTATATTACTTTGTTTTGCCATCCATATCACTTGCCATTTAACATCTCTTCGCCGAACTAGTGCACCTATACACCTAACAAGTTTATTAGGTGTGTTGGGGACACAAGAGACTTCTTGTATCTTAGTTGCAGGGTTGCTTGAGAGAGACCATCTTCAACCTCTACTTCCCTGAGTTCAATAAACCTTAGGTCATCCACTTGAGGGAAATTGCTGCTGTCCTACAAACCTCTGCGCTTGGAGGCCCAACATAGTCTACAAGAGTAGAAGCGTGTGTAGACATCAAATGTCTTGTGTTGTAGAATTGACATTAGTTGAATATGATGCAGCTTTGCGAATCTGGCCATCCAATGGACGAGTACCTTCATCAATGATTGCAGCTTTGCCCTTTCCAGAAACTGAGGAAATAGTCCATTTGAGGACTTCAATAGGAGAAAGATAGCTTAGATGATTTTGAAAGTCGGCCTTGTATGCAATTGAAGACCTTGTTCTGATGAATCTCATAATCCATGGAGCATAAGGCTTCAACTCAAAAGGTGACAATGCAACATTCGCCAAAGTCCTCATGAAGAAATCATGATAGTTGATGGGAATCCCATGCATGATATTGAACAACAGATTCTTCATGATGCCAACAACGTCTTCTTCTTCAGAGTTGTGGCCCTTAATTGGACTGAGGGTTTTGGTAAGTATGTGATAGATAGTCCTTGGCACATAAAGCAAATCCTTTACAAGAAAGGTTGTTCTTGGAGGTTGGCCATCCTTCAAAGGCTTTATCAGCACTTGCATCACATGATTTTGAAGTTCAGGTTCATCATAGATTCTTCTTGCGCCGTCAGCAGGAGGACAAAATAGGATAGCATGAAGCAATTCAGTTGCTGGTGCTTTGTAGTGAGTATTTTCAGACATCCAGTCCAACACCCATGAATTCACATCATTTACATCACCAGTCAGATGCAAAGTGGCATAGAACAAAAGAATGCGTTCTTCATTCCAGTCACAGATGTCAGAGCAGAAACTCAGAAGCCCTGCTTCGTGAAGTAAATTCAGCACAGGCTCAAAGCAAGGGATGGATTCCAAGTCAACATGAGGAATTTGACGATACTCAAATACATTGTCCTTATCGAATAGAAGTGAAGAATATAAATTCATCTGACTTGCTGTCCAGAACCGCTTGCGACGAAGTCTTGCTGAGTCATAAGCCTTGATGTTTAGTGAAGAATTGATGTTCAACGAAGAAATCATTAGCCTTGAATTTCTGCTTTGTTGCGTGAGGGTTCTTCTGCTTGGGCTGAAGATTTACATATGATGATTTTTCATCCTCTTGATGCAAAACTTCTGGAGCTACCGCCTGTGGAATTGAGGATTCAGGTTCTTCAGCAGCGGTTGGTTTTCCTATTTCTTCAGTTGTTGCAGCTGGAACTCCTTCAGGAAAGGATAGAAGAGGAGTGTGAAGTTTTTCAGAGCCCGCGTGAATTTCTTCAGTTTGAGCAGGGAACTAAGGAATTTGCTGTTGTGGTGTGGTCAAGGGTGAATTGGGATGAGTGTTTTCCCAATAATCATCGTTGAGCACAGAAGTTGTAGAGCCAATATCCACATCTTCATCTTCTTCCATTTCCTCAACACCGGCCTCTTCAGCAGTGAACTGAGGCATGGGCGATGATACCAGAGGGGTTGAAGGGATTTCTTCCGCTTCAATTTCATCATCCAACTGCTCTAGAGAAGCAGCAGAAGGATTTTCTTCAGCGGCGTCATCTGGTATGTCATAATCCTCACCAAAGGGAACAATCTCCTTTGATGGCACACTAGAATTTGGAACAACATGAATGGGGTTGGTGACAGAGCTTGACAAAGTCCTCACTTTCTTGGGAGCTGAGGATTCTGCAGTTGTTGATGCTTTCCTTTTCTTCGCAGCTGCCTTCTCTCGAGCCTTTGTTTTCTTCACTTCTGATGCAGCAGGAAGATTGTGTTCTTCATAGGTGAAGACTTCGCAGGAGGAGCAGATGACATAGGTTTAGTTTCTTCAGGCACAAATGTTGCACTCGCCCTGGCATTCTCAGATTCTTCAGGCGCTGTAGAAGATTCTTCAGTAGGCCTGGGTTGTTCTTCAGGCACAACATTGGAAGTTGCCTTGGCAATTTCATCAGCGGATGGAATTTCTTCATCAGCCCTGGCATGTTCAGTTTCTTCAGCAGCTACATTTTCAGCCACGCTTTCAGTTTCCTCAGTAAGATGAATTTCTTCTTTTGAGGAGCTTTCACCACCAAGCTTGAGGGACTTGGAGAGCTTGACGAATCTGACTTTGGCACCTAACCAATCAGCACAATATCTATCAAATTCATCACTGAGGCCTTTGATCTTAGTTTGCAGTTTTACAAGGTCCTCGAGAGACATATTCACAACATTGTTCTTCAAGAAGCGCTCCTTCTTGTACTGATCTTTCTTGTCTTTCATGGCTTGTTCAAACTTCCATTTTTCTTCACCAATGAAAGCAACCAACATGTGACTTTGACCAGGAGTGAGGTTCATCTCAGGGAGAGGTCCATTGGGCTCTTTATCCAAAGATCAATATAGTCAAGGATCTTCTTCGGATTCAGCATGAGAGGCACAGAACTGCGTTTGGCTCTAGCGGCCTTCAACTGCCTGTCTCTGATGATTTCAACAAGTTCTTCATCATCAGCTTCATCGTCATCAGACAGAACTTGAAAAGCCACTTTCTTTTGAGGACTTGGCCTCTTGCCTCGTCCAACAGTGGTCTTCACTTTCAGCAAAGTTGGGCCAGGTGAAGTTTGTGGTGGAGCTGATGAAGTTGCAGAGGCTCCTGAAGCAATTGAGAACCCAGCAGTCCTTTGACACGTTGCAAGGTGCACAAGTGTTGAGAACTTTGCAGCAACAGACGAGGATTGTGCAGCAACAAAGGGAATTGAGGCAGCCCTTGAGGAAGTTGCTTGAGGAATGTGTCCTGGAGGCTTTGAGGAACTTGGCCGTCAGGGCATTGCTATGGAGGAATTTGGCTTGACGGCCGATTTCTTCCAGGATAGCCTTCTTGGGCTTGCTGGCAGAGGCCTCACCAGCAGTAGAAGTAGTAGCAGTGTCTTCATGTCACATCCCTAGTTTAGCACTTGCATTAGGGCTAGCTAGAGTGTGCATCATGTTTACTTATCAAAGAAACTTGAAATGGGAATGACAGAAACCCCAGCACCCCTCTTCTAACAACTAGGGTTTGATAAAATATTTTCCAATGTACCCAAAATGCCCTTCAAAAATGTTCATCATTTCTGCCTTGGTCTTAAACCTCTGCCAAAAATGGTGCACAATTTTCTAGGACATCAAAGGCCTTTGGATTAAATCATATGGTATACGGCGATAAGTGGTGAAAGCGTGTGTGAAGAGGTACACCCCTGCAGGGTTATCAAACTATTCGAATAGCCGTTGTTCGCGGTACGGACTACTTGGTTACTCTTACAGTTCATAGACAAGTTGATGGATACTACTAAAAGCCTCAAGATAAGTGTGAGTACCGTGGATGGCCCTTCCGTAGGTCGACGGAAGAGGATCCTCGGTAGTGTATTGATGTGGTGAGTAGAGGACTCGTGTTCGTAATAACATCTTGCAATCTGTTGAAAGTTGTAGTATAGGTTAGCCAAGAGTCAAAGCTGGCTTTCTGCTATGAACTCCACTACCCCCTTTGAAAATGTTGCATGTATGATAGGTTCTGTGGTAAGACTTGCTGAGTACCTTTGTACTCATGTTTGCTTAATAACTGTTGCAGAGGAGAACCATGCCCCTGCTGATGGGTTCTACATAGACGTTGACGTCGACGAGTAGCTTGACACCCAGACGGAGATTTGGAGCTTGTGAAGGGCCTTGTAGATAGTCAGGCTACACCAAGCCTGTTTTAATTTCTAAGTTGTATGTACTCAGACATGTAGCTTCCTCTTGTGCTTGTATGACTGTATGACTTGAGTGTTGGGTCATGTGACCCCTACCTGTATGAATATGTTATGTATGGCTCTTGGAGCCTTTTAAATAAAGTACTTTGAGTCATAGAGTTCTGTTGTGATGCAATGTGTACTTGCACGTATTGAGCATATTGTGTGTATGGTTGAAATGCTTGGTATGTGTGGGATCCGACACCTAGTTGTTTTCCTTTGGTAGCCTACCTTACAAGGAAATGCCTCCTAGTGATTCCAATGAGCCTTGGTAGCTTGCTACTGCTCGGAACACGTAGGCTGGCCTGCATGTGTCCTTCTTCGTTCCTATGTCCGTCCCTTAGGGGAAATGTCACGCGTTATTCCTTTAAGTCCATGTAGCTTGCTACGACTTGGGTTCATACGTTGATGACCGACACGTTCGTTGCTGGGTCATGGATGCCTGTCTCTGTAATCTAGTGCCACTTTTGGTTTATAACTAGCCATGTCGGCCCGGGTTCTCTGTCATATGGATGCTAGCGACACTGTCATATACGTGTGCCAAAATGCGCAAACGGTCCCGGGCCAGGTAATGTGGCACCCGTGGGGTTACCGTGCGTGAGGCCGCAAAGTGATATGACGTGTTACAGCTAGATCGGTGTGACTTAGGATCGGGGTCCTGACAGCGTTGGCATCAGAGCTGGACTGCCTGTAGGTTTCTCAAGCCAAACTGGTCGATGTTGATTCTAGAAAAATTCTTAGTTATATGTAGGGGAATTGATTGTGGAAGGGAACGTAAGGCTCTTTTTACTCCTTTATCTTATGCCCTTCTGATCTGAGTCAGTCTATTCTTTCTACGGGGATTTAGGACTAGGCCTCTTATCCTTACTAGGTTCACGTGTTACTAATCCGTAGACTCTTAGGATTGTTGGTTTCAAGCCTGAGTTCAGTTTCTATCCTTTTTAGTATGATGATTGTTGGACCGGAACCTTGATATGGATTGTTGAGTGGCTATGCTATCATTTGTTAATGTCTCAAATCGTTGTTTGAGCATTTACAGTTGTTATGCTGCCCGATTTCTTCCAGAAACACTAATGCCTTTTCATTATTTCGTGTTTCAGATGTCTGGCCGCATCCCTCACCAAGTGGTTTGTCTGACACGATGCATTAATGTGCCCGGTCACACGGCCATGCTAGTCCGTGTCCTGACTGAGACCGGTTATCGCTGGTATCCTGAGTACACTGTGGAGGAACAGTACCGGGATTTCAATCAGAGTCAGTATTTCTGCACAGTCCGGATATACCCCTCATATCCTGGAGCTAATGACCCCATCCATTGGTCTGATGGACTCGGGATTACCATCGAGATGGCAGTATAGGATGCCGCCTATTCGATGATGACCATTCTCCGTGCTAGGCATGCCCTGTTGCTGAACACAGAGTTCTGTTACATGCCAGCCTCACTTCCCGGAGAGGAAGGCTACTACACTGGTCTGTATACTGATGCTGCTCATGAAGAGCCACTGCTTCAGACTACTGTTCAGATGCTGGAGGATAGGGACCGTGAGGTCCGTGCCCTCCGAATGGAGCTATATAACACTCGGGCTGCCCACTGGACTACTTTGACATGGCTTGCACCTGTTGTGCATGCCGGATACCTGGACATGCGGGATTTGTACCCCGTGCGGACTCGTCTGCCTGATCGCATGGATTGGCGTGACGTTGGGGGTATTACACCTCCACGTGGGCGTCGGTTACCACCAGCATCGGGACCGAGGCCACACCCATGTCCTTATGGTCCACAGCCTTCGAGTGCTCGCGAGTCTCAAGATCCATCTGTTCCACTTCCAGGCTACGGTGGTAATCTTTACGAAGATTACTACGGGAATGTCTGAGCTAGACCGTGGTTGTAGTAGTATTGTAGTAGTTGTATTCCCACAGTCTTGCGCGTCTTGTGGAATATGACTTAGTGTGTACTGAGTTCCGGAGGTGTAGCTAAATAATGTATAGGAGCTTGGAATGCCTCTGATGGGATGTATCGTCTTTCACCGCAGTTATACTTTAGCCTTGGCTTGTACTGAACTTTGTATGGTGTGTATGACCACTGGTGTATATATAGCAGTTCCTATATTACCATGTCGTACGGATGAACATCTTTGCATTCCGTGTCATCCATTACATTCTGCACTTCTATGTCAAATTTTTGCCATCCTTGTCTAAACCGTTGTTTTGTTTTCCTAGGATGGTCAACACTCGCAACACTCCTGCTGCTCAGGAGCAGGGTGAGGCTAGTGGGGCTAGAGATGGGAATCTGCCCCAGCCACCCTCCTTGGCGGAAGTTATGCTCAAGGCAGAACGGAACAAGAGAGAGACCAACCGTCTGCTGGAACGCATAGAGCAGAACACTGGGTTCCGTCAGAGGTATGACGTGGTGTCAATCAATGACTTTATCAAGATGTGTCCACCGAAGTTCCATCACTCCACTGAACCTCTGGATGCGGATGACTGGCTACGTAGTATCACCCATAAGCTACACTCTGCCCGTGTGGCCGAAGCGGACAAGGTTACCTACGCTGCCTACATCTGGAGGGCCCTGCCAGTCTTTGGTGGGAAAACTTTGAAGCTATGCGTCCCGCTGGCCATATCACTACTTGGGTTGAGTTTAGTGAGGCATTCCGTGAACATCACATCTCGGAAGGTCTCATGGATCATAAGCGGGAGGAATTCTGCAATTTCACCTAGGGTCGGTTAACTGTGGATGGATATAGTCGCGAGTTTGGCAACTTGGCACGCTATGCACCTGAAGAAGTATCCACCGATGCCAAGAAGCAGGCGAGGTTCCGCAAGGGACTCAGCCCTGAACTCCGCCGAGATCTGCGTCTGCACGAGTGCACTTCCTTCCAGAAGTTGGTAAACAAGGCTATCAGTGCTGAAACAGGCCAGACCGACTTCGAGGCCACACGCAAGCATACCCGAGACCTTGGTTCCTCATCCGGCTCTGGCTCTCACAAGCGCCGTGTGTGGGTTCCTAACACTGCTCTGCCACCCAAGTACACACCGAGGCCATCCTATGAGGCGCCTCGCCCAACTCAACAGTTTGCACCTGCTAAGACCTATGGAGGACCACCTTCCAACTTTGCTCCACGCACTACCACTGTGACATGCTTCAAGTGTGGAGAACCGGGGCACTACATGCGTGAGTGTCCTCAGAACCAACCAGGAAAACCCGTTGGCCGTGGTAAGCCAACCGGCAAGGTGAATTATGTCAAGCCAATCCCCACTGCACGTGGTCATGTCAACTATGTCTCTGCTGAAGAAGCTTATGAGGATCCTAACGTCGTCCTTGGTACGCTTCTCGTTAACTGCCATCCGGCATCAGTTCTTTTCGATAGTGGAGCATCCCATTCGTTCATATCTGAGAGCTATGCTCGATTGCACAACAAGACTTTTTGTGACATGCCTACTTCCATGGTTATTCAAACTCCTGGTTCAAAATGGCAAACCTCAAGGGTAAGCCATGGAAATGAAATCCTTGTCGATAGACTTGTTTTCCTTGCATCTCTAATCGCTCTCAAGTCCTCGGACATAAACATCATCTTGGGTATGGATTGGATGACGACTCATTACGCCAAGATTGATTGCTATACTAGGACCGTTCAACTTACACATCCATCCGGCAAGATAGTCAATGTCTTGACCCGAATGGCTGAGCATCAGCTCTACTCTCTTAATGCCAGCCCTCTACCAGAACTCGAAGATATCTCGGTAGTCCGTGACTTTCCGGATGTTTTTCCAGAAGAACTGCCAGGAATTCCACCTGACAGAGATGTCGAGTTCGTGATAGATCTTATCCCTGGAACTGTCCCAATCTCTAGGAGACCTTATAAGATGGCACCACTAGAATTAGCTGAGCTAAAGAAACAACTCGATGAGTCCTTGCAAAAAGGTTTCATCCGTCCTAGTTCTTCCCCTTGGGCTTGCCCCGTCCTCTTCGTCAAGAAGAAGGATGGAACGGAGCGGATGGTTGTAGATTACCGACCTGTCAATCTGGTCACCATAAAGAATAAGTATCCGCTTCCCAGGATCAACGACCTGTATGATCAGCTCGCTGGATCCTCAGTCTTCTCTAAGATGGATTTGAGGTTGGGTTACCATCAAATCAAAATCAAGAACGGGGACATTCCTAAAACGGCTTTTGTTACTCGTTATGGCCAATATGAGTACACCATCATGTCCTTCGGATTAACCAATGCCCCAGCTACCTTTTCTCGGTTAATTCTATATTCATGGAGTACTTGGATAAATTCGTCGTGGTATACCTCGATGATATACTCATCTATTCCAAGAACAAGGAAGATCATGCCGAGCATTTAAGGCTGGTATTGACGAAACTTCGAGAGCACCGCCTTTATGCCAAATTCTCTAAATGTGAATTTTGGTTGCCAGAAGTAACCTATTTAGGTCATGTGATCTCTGGCAAGGGTATTGCTGTCAATCCCGAGTGAGTTCAAGCCGTCCTTGATTGGACCCCCCCTGAATCGGTCAAGCAAGTTAGGAGTTTTCTTGGCTTAGCGAGCTATTGCCGACGCTTCGTCGAGAATTTCTCCAAAGTTGCTAAACCTCTAACTGAACTCCTCAAGAAAGATAAAAAGTTTGAGTGGACCCCACAGTGCGAGTCCAGTTTTCAGGAACTAAAAAGACGCCTGACATCTGCACCTGTACTGGTACCACCAGACTTTTCCAAGGATTTTATAATCTATTGCGACGCCTCGCGACAAGGACTAGGTTGCATACTCATGCAAGATCGTCAAGTGATTGCATACGCATCTCGACAGTTGCGTCCACATGAAGATAACTATCCTACTCATGATTTAGAGCTTGCAGCTGTAGGCCATGCACTCAAAACATGGCGACATTACCTCCTTGGTAATCGCTGTGAAATCTTCACTGATCACCAAAGTTTGAAGTATATCTTCACCCAACCGGATCTAAATCTCAGGCAAAGACGTTGGGTTGAGTTGCTCACAGATTACGACTTAGGAATCACTTACACTCCTGGAAAGGCCAATGTCATGGCTGATGCACTAAGTCGTAAGTCTTATTGTAACAACTTGATGTTACAACAAGGTCAACCACTTCTCCACGAGGAATTTCGTAAGCTTAACCTTCACATTGTTCCTCGAGGATTCCTTTCCACCTTGGTGGCGAAACCTACCCTTATGGATCAAATCATAGTTGCCCAGCGGTATGATAATGGCATATCTCGGATCAAGGAGAACATTGCTAGCGGAGTTGCTAGAAGTTTCTCTATGGATGATTGAGGTGTAGTGTACTTCGAGAACCGCTTGGTGGTACCCAAGAAACAACAACTACGACAAATGATTCTTAAGGAGGCTCATGAATCTCCTCTCACGATTCATCCCGGCAGTACCAAAATGTATCAGGACCTACGTCAGAGATTCTGGTGGACTAGGATGAAGAGAGAAATCGCTCAATTCATTGCTAACTGCGAGGTTTGTCGTCGAGTCAAAGCAGAGCATCAACGGCCTGCTGGCACCCTTCAACCTTTAGCTATTCCTGAATGTAAATGGGATAAAGTCGGTATGGACTTCATTACCGGGTTTCCCAGGACCAGGAAAGGGAATAATGCGTCGTTATCGACCGCCTCTCTAAAGTAGCTCATTTCCTGCCTGTTCGAGAGAGTATTACCGCTAGCCAGCTAGCAGATTTGTATGTCTCTCGGATAGTATCACTTCATGGTGTGCCGTTGGAGATTAACTCAGACCGTGGAAATCTTTTTACTTCACGATTTTGGGAAAGTTTCCAGAATGCAATGGGAACTCATCTCTCCTTCAGTACCGCCTTCCATCCCTAGTCAAGTGGTCAAGTGGAACGAGTCAATCAAATTCTGGAAGACATGCTTCGAGCCTCTGTCATTTCTTTTGGTATGGAATGGGAAAAATGTCTTCCATTTGTCGAATTCGCTTATAACAATAGTTATCAAGCCAGCTTGGGCAAAGCTCCCTTCGAAGTTCTATATGGACGAAGGTGTCGAACACCTCTTAACTGGTCAGGGACCGGGGAAAGACAATTCTTTGGCCCGGATATGATCCAGGAAGCAGAAGAGCAGGTTCGCATCGTTCGTGAGAGATTGAAAACAGCCCAGTCTCGCCAAAAGAGCCAATATGATAGTCATCATAAGGCTGTGACTTTTGAAGTCAGCGATAAGGCTTACCTTCGGGTTACTCCTCTTAAGGGAACCCATCGCTTCGGTATCAAAGGCAAATTGGCCCCTCGTTACATTGGTCCTTTTCGCATTCTTGCCAAACGAGGAGAAGTTGCCTACCAATTGGAACTACCTCCGCACCTATCCAGAGTTCATGATGTGTTCCACGTATCTCAACTCAGGCGTTGCTTCTCGGATCCTATCCGCGGAGTGGACCACGAAACGCTTGATCTCCAGGACAATCTTACATATCGAGAATACCCCGTTGGTATTCTTGATCAAACCGAGTGCACCACTCGACGCCACAATATCAAGTTTCTCAAGGTTCAATGGTCACATCATTCCGAGAGTGAAGCTACTTGGGAAAGGGAGGATCGTCTTCGACTTGAGTACCCCACCCTCTTTCCGGAGGAACCCGAATCTCGGGACACGATTCTTTTAAGTGGGGGTGAGTTGTCACATCCCTAGTTTAGCACTTGCATTAGGGATAGCTAGAGTGTGCATCATGTTTACTTATCAAAGAAACTTGAAATGGGAATGACAGAAACCCCAGCACCCCTCTTCTAACAACTAGGGTTTGATAAAATATTTTCCAATGTACCCAAAATGCCCTTCAAAAATGTTCATCATTTCTGCCTTGGTCTTAAACCTTTGCCAAAAATGGTGCACAATTTTCTAGGACATCAAAGGCCTTTGGATTAAATCATATGGTATTTGTATTCGGGCATTTAAATACTTTAAAATATTTTAAATGCTCAAATAATCATGAACTATAATGTTCCCTACTGTTCATATTATATACAGTCGGCATGACAAGTTTCATGAGTTATAAAAATGCTCTAGCATTTTATTAATTAAACAAAGATGCAAAACAAATGAAACAGAAAAGAAAATAGGAAAAATAAAAAGGGAGAAAGCACTTACCTCGGGCCCAGCCCTGTAGCAGGCCGGCCCAGCCCACAGCCCCGCATCTGTCGCCTTCCTCCTCGCGCCAGAAGGACGCGCGCGTGGCCGCCGCGCGCCGGCACGCGTCCGGCCACCTCCACCCTGCCTGCCTGCACCCCGACGGCCTGGACGACTCCCCGCGACGCCATGCAGCTGCCCGACCCCTCTCGCACTTTCCCCCTCGTCCCCATCGCCTCCCCTGGCTCTCTCCTTCTCCATCACCGAGCCGCCCGTCTCCGCCGCTCGCCGTTGCCGCACCTAGAGCTACCCCCTCGCCCCGTGAGTGTGTCCAGAGAGAGCGCCGCATCGTCCTCTTCCTCTTCACTGAGCCACGGATCGCCGGAAGACCTGCAACGTCCTCACGCCGCCGTCCCCTTCCTCGGATCGCCGGAGCACCTCGCCGCCATTACGAAGCTACAGCGCGTCCCCGACCCCTCCGTCGAGCTCGTTAGCACCGCAGTGAGCTCCTACGCCGTTCCCCTCCTTCTTTTGCTTCGTTTGCGCCTTGTAGCCGCCGCTCCGTTGATCACCGAAACGCACCGCCGCCGTGCTCGCCGCCGGCGATGCTCCGGTGACCATTTGGTCACTGGCACACGTCCATCACACTCGCCGCAGCACGTAGATGCGCTAGGTACTACGCACGCATCGCCTAGGCCACTGCAGCCGCGTCTCCACACACGCCCGACGCCGGTCGCCGCCGTCAAGCTTGTTGCCGTCGTCTCCGGCCACCCCAGGTCCGGCGACCACCACCATTCGACGCGCAACGACAAGAGCTTCCCAACGCACCCAACCGCAGCTCGAGCCGTGCTCCATAGACGATTTCCGAAGCACGCCGCCGTACTCGGCCTCGCCGGCGTCACTTCGCCGGCGGGTTTGACCTGTCTGACCGGGGGGTTGACCACCCCTGGGTCACTGACGTGTGGGCCACCTTTTACTAATTAGTTAGTTTAATTAAGTTTCTGTTAATTTAATTAGTTAATTAATTTAGTCACTGACCCGTGGGTCCAGGCCCCACTGACAGCTAATTAGTTTTAGTTTAACTCTAATTAACTTTGTTAGTTAGCTGTGACACTGACATGCTGGGCCCACATGTCATGTTTGACTGGACCAGCTCCTGTTGACTGACTGACATCAGCATGATGTCATGCTGACGCAGTAAAGGTTTTTCTGGGATTTTTAGATTAAAAATAATTTAGGAAATTCCAGAAAATACCCAAAACTTCTAAAATTCATATAAAATCAACCGTAGCTCAGATGGAAATAATTTATATATGAAAAATGATCAGAAAAATCCAATCTTTCCAATGCGACTGGTTTCATGCATGTTTGAGCAAGTTAACCTTGCTGTATACCTTAAAACATGATAATGCACTTATTTAAATAATAGTTAAAGTGCCAATTTGAATCTTTGGATCAAATAGGCTCAAACCCTTCTGGTTTTAGTTGCATTAGCCAACACACATGCATCTTGCCATGTCATGAGCATGCATCATATTGTTGCATTTGTTTGTTAATGATTGTATCGCCGGTATTCTCTGTGTTAGGTCCTGCTCCCGAGGATACTGTTGCGTATCCAGTTGAAGAGCAGTACCCAACAACCACTTTGTCAGGCAAGCAATCATTGATCATTCCGATACAAACCCAATCTTCTCGCTCCTGCTCTCTTTTACTGCATTAAGGCAACAGCGTGTGAACTGCTACTTGCTGCGGTAGTTGAACCCTATCCCTTGCATGACCTGTCATTGCCACAGTAAATAGTTGAAACCCACTAGCATGTGTAGGAGTTGATTGAGCCATGTGATGTGTGATCCACCATGCTATTTGTTTATGTTGCATGCTATGCTTAGAGTTGTGTCTGGTCTGGTTCATTTGGGTGATGGATCAGAGTGAAATGATCATACCGATAAAGAGAAGGAAGTGTGGAATACGCTTGGTAAAGGTATCGATGAAAGGCCATGTAGGAGTACATGGTGGGTTGTTTCATTGGAATCGTTCTTAGGACCCGAGATCTGTATGTGTGGTTCAAGTTACAGCTACTACCACACATTGGGATCCTTAATTGACCCTCTCGGCTTATTAATTACCCTCGATCTCTGTCCAGGAGTTGCAACTAGTTTCTGGTGTTTATAGATTACTGGAGGTCGTGCACAACGCTGACCCTCGGGGTAGGTTGTGATGCGACAGGTACGTGGCACGGTGTACCGGTTGCCCGTTTGGTGACTCGGGAACCCAGTACACATCGTTTGGGGCCGTGAGCGACACCCCGGCCGGATCTCCCCACGGATGGAACCCAAATAGGCGATAAACCTGGACGAGAGACTTGAGTAGTTAGTCAGGTCGTGGCCGACACCCTCGGTGGGCTTCCGCTTGAAGGTTGCCGAGTACACGCCGAGTATACGGCGATAAGTGGTGAAAGCGTGTGTGCAGAGGTACACCCCTGCAGGGTTATCAAACTATTCGAATAGCCGTTGTTCGCGGTACGGACTACTTGGTTACTCTTACAGTTCATAGACAAGTTGATGGATACTACTAAAAGCCTCAAGATAAGTGTGAGTACCGTGGATGGCCCTTCCATAGGTTGACGGAAGAGGATCCTCGGTAGTGTATTGATGTGGTGAGTAGAAGACTCGTGTTCGTAATAACATCTTGCAATCTGTTGAAAGTTGTAGTATAGGTTAGCCAAGAGTCAAAGCTGGCTTTCTGCTATGAACTCCACTACCCCCTCTGAAAATGTTGCATGTATGATAGGTTCTGTGGTAAGACTTGTTGAGTACCTTTGTACTCATGTTTGCTTAATAACTGTTGCAGAGGAGAACCCTGCCCCTGCTGATGGGTTCTACATAGACGTTGACGTCGACGAGTAGCTTGACACCCAGACGGAGATCTGGAGCTTGTGAAGGGCCTTGTAGATAGTCAGGCTACACCAAGCCTGTTTTAATTTCTAAGTTGTCTGTACTCAGACATGTAGCTTCCGCTTGTGCTTGTATGACTGTATGACTTGAGTGTTGGGTCATGTGACCCCTACCTGTATGAATATGTTATGTATGGCTCTTGGAGCCTTTTAAATAAAGTACTTTGAGTCATAGAGTTCTGTTGTGATGCAATGTTGTACTTGCACATATTGAGCATATTGTGTGTATGGTTGAAATGCTTGGTATGTGTGGGATCCGACACCTAGTTGTTTTCCTTTGGTAGCCTACCTTACAGGGAAATGCCTCCTAGTGATTCCAATGAGCCTTGGTAGCTTGCTACTGCTCGGAACACGTAGGCTGGCCGGCATGTGTCCTTCTTAGTTCCTGTGTCTGTCCCTTAGGGGAAATGTCACGCGTTGTTCCTTTAAGTCCATGTAGCTTGCTACGACTTGGGTTCATACGTTGATGACCGACACGTTCGTTGCTGGGTCATGGATGCCTGTCTCTGTAATCTAGTGCCACTTTTGGTTTATAACTAGCCATGTCGGCCCGGGTTCTCTGTCATATGGATGCTAGCGACACTGTCATATACGTGTGCCAAAATGCGCAAACGGTCCCGGGCCAGGTAAGGTGGCACCCGTGGGGTTACCGTGCGTGAGGCCGCAAAGTGATATGACGTGTTACAGCTAGATCGGTGTGAATTAGGATCGGGGTCCTGACACTTCATTAAATTTCCTCACTGTTTCTCTAGCTGCCCGTTGATGCTTTGCTTGGCGCTTGGCCCATTCCTTTGGAAATTCCTCACCATGCCTGATGCTTGAGGGATCTGCCACTTGGCCTGGATCCAATGGAGGTCTTTAGAAAGGAGGGTTTACAGCGGATTTCTTCATGTACTTGGGAGTAACATAGCGGTATTCCCTCCATTCTTTTGCCCATCTCCTTTCAATCCTCTGAATGCGCACTTTGCGCTGATTCTTGTTCTCTTTGCCATGAGTTTGTTCATCCGGAGTGCAATATTCAGCATATATATCTTCAGGGATTTCAAATGCAGTGTTTGTCTCAGGTCTCTTGCCTCCCTTATGTTGTTTCTTTCCTTCAGCCATTTTCTTCACTTGAGGATTTTGAACAATTGAAGTTTCTGAGGAAGTATGTAACTTTTTTTCGAGGAATCCTGCAAATGAGTTAAGTTGATGAGAACCTAGAGATTCAGCAGAAGACATTTGTACCTATGAACAGAGTATAGGTGCGAAGAATTGGAGAGGCCATATATGTTCTCAGAATTTTTTCAAAAGTATCACGTTTGAGGAATTTGACCATGGGAGTCTTGAAGAATTTCACTAAGCGTTCATGCTTTAGATTCTAGAGTTGTATAGATAAATAATTCACACAATTGAGGAATCGTTAAGAAAATCACAACTTAGAGAAGCAAATCAAGAACAGATTGACTTAGGTGTTTAAGTAGTGGGAAGTTGACGAATAAACACCTTTTGAAGAAATTGTGAAAATTGTGAGAATCAAAGAAGGGTAGTAAAAATAGATTTTAATTACCCTTGGTGAAAAACACAATTAACTAGATGAACGTTGGAGAAGATCGTCGGTCCAGATCTCCCACGCCCTAACTTGGTAGAGGGAGACAGCTAAGGCGGCAGCAGAGTGAAGATTTCCGCGCCCGGCGTGAGTACGACGACGAGGAGGTCGAGGCAGCAAACCTCTTCCTCACTGGCGTGGATGGAGAGTAGTTGTGGCGCTAGGTCTGAGAGCTCGAGCGAGATGGAGGTCGAGCGAAGTAAATGAGGTGACGGGAAGGGGAGGGGTATTTATAGCCACAGTGAAAAACTGCTCATCTGAAGAATTTGGATGAACATGCCCCTGCCCTTAGCTATCATAGCAACATGTGTCACCCACGTTCTGAGGAGGGGAGATAGTGGAGATCGTGGGAGAGTTGCTTAATCCATCGTGGGATGCGGACTGGTTTGAGCGGCAAAAATCCAAAAATTTGGATAAGAAAATTTTAACATTGCTTTCACAAATTCTTCAGCTGTCAAGGTGGCAGTGAAGATTTTCAATGGGTTTCAAATAGAACGCATATGAAGAATTTGTGAATAGACTTCATTGAGTTAAGCATAGAGGGGGAAAGGGTCTGATCACATTCAGTTAGAATAAAAAACAACTTGAAGAATTAGCAATAAGTGAATGTTGTAGAAGACATAAAAACTCAATATATATACATAGCCAATGAAGAACTTCAGAAAAAGTTTTAAAAATTACAAATTTTGAGGAATTTGAAAATTTGAAGAATTTGCAAATTGAAGAAAAACTCAAATTTCAACTTTGGTTGGTGGCGTGACCCCCCATATAAGAATCATGATTTCATACACTGAGTTCAATTGTCGTAGGGCTCTGAGAATCAATTTCTCAATTAATTTCTTCACACTTAGAGGGTTATACTTCATTGAATTGTAGAAAAAAGTTACTTCATGTGTTGCGCATCAAAGTCATCAATTTTGCATACGTCTTAGGATGTGTGTCCTTTCAAAGAACATTCGCAGATTCTAAGATATTTAGCTCACACCGCAAGTTGCAAAATCTCTTTTCATCCAAGGGCTTAGTGGAGATATCTGCCAGGTGTTCTTCAGTATTCACGTGGTAGATGGAGATGTCGCCCTTGAATACATGGTCACGAAGAAACTGATGATGGATCTAGATGTGCTTAGTCTTTGAGTGCTGAACTGGGTTGTGAGCAATCTTGATGGCACTCTCATTGTCACATTAGAGTGGCACGTTCTTCATGTTGACGCCATAGTCCTCGCGGGTTTGCTTCATCCACAGCAATTGAGCACAGCATGAACCAGCAGCAATGTGTTGGAGATATGCCCTAGAGGCAATCATGTATGATGATATTTCCTATGTGTTTATGAATAAAGATAGTCCTTGGATGTAATCAATCATACTTGTTGGCAAGTACGTGACTTGTCTGGTATATCTTGTGTTGTATGATACATCCCAAATTGTCCCTAGTCGCTAGTGATGTGTGGGCACACGTTGGACTAGACTAGCATATGACACGGTGGATGGCTCGGTCTCACTAGCCATGGATCATTGGATGCTAACCGGATAATATGGACTTTGAAAGGTCTGGTCAGATTCGACATAGTCAGATCCGAGTCGAGATAAGGTCCGAGTCGGATAGACCCAACTATGAGACGCAGCGATATGTCATATGTGATTCTCTAGTACAACATACATTCTATGTCCTAAGACCTGAGCTGACGCATGTACTCGGGAAGGTAACATACTGGCTTTGGGCCGACCAAATTCTACTCTGTGAGTGGGTAGTTACAAAGGTAGATTTTGGGCTTGTCCACACCCATGCTGCGATACGTGGTCGAGCAAGATGGGATTTGCCCCTCCGATCAGGAGAGATATACTGTGGGGCCCTCGTGTGATCCGACGAGGATAAGCATGGCCATGCGACAAGGATTATGAGATAATCTGGTTTGGGTCGGCATCACTGGAACGAGAAAGAGGTCGGGCTAGTACAAGGATGACAGACACGTCTTGAGCCCGACAACATATATCGTGTGGCAAAAGGAATGGAAGTGTCATGTACAGGTTCGCTCACCAGCTTCATAGTCTGCTTGGTGGTCAGCACGCCTTGCTAGAGGCCGCTACCAACCGTATAGGTTGGAGGTTATCCGAACTGTTACCAAGCTGACTTGAACCTAAGGGGCCGCGCGCTTAACGAAGGAACCTATGAGGTTGGATTCGACTCCACGAGTCAGACTTGGTCCCACTCGGACTAGGATGCAGACCGAACAAACTTTGGGCTTTAGGGTCCGTGCGAGGCCCATGTGTTGAGCCCGCGACAGATGCCTATATATAGTGGAGGTGCGGCACACACATTTGATTGATCGGTTCGGCACCATCATTAGGGCTTTGCATGTGTTGCAACTAGCCACCTCCTCTCGCCGCCGGTTGTGTGATCGGACCTAGCAGTCCACCGCACGACGTTCCTCCTACACACACGGATACCATGAGAGGCGGTGCACTTGCGCCGCTCCAGCGAACTTGTTCGCGGGATCCGATCGGCTACGTGGGAGATTGACGAGGAGGAGATGACTCCGGGAACGTGCTGCCTTAACTCTACTTCCGCTACACGGCACTGCGCATCTATTGGTAACGATATGTGATCCCTATCCCTTAGCTTGTTCCTGGATGTTCTTCGCATAGGAAAATTTTAATTTGCAGTCGACGCACCCTACGGTAGAACCCATCAGTGGTATCAGAGCCTCTGCTATAGAATTTGGATTCAGATCATATGCATATTAGATATGTGGAGGCGGCAGATGATATTTGTTGTCGTTTATCAGTTTGGCTATGGGCACGGTCGATGAGATTAACTGCACATGGGGATCGTTGAGGCTATGTTTTCCATCAATCAGGATCGGTGAGGTCGTGACACAACCTACCCCTACCGGTCTGTCATCCGCCATCGGGGTTAACATGGCACTGCCATGTGTGCCACGCCGTGTATTTCGTACCCGACACACAAACCGGTAGAATGTGATTCTATGCATGACTTTGTTTTGCAGGTTTGATGTGAATAGTATGGCTCATGTGTATGTGATGCATGTATGTAATTAATTTATACATGGCATGAACGTCATGTTTGTTAGCCGGTAGGAGCCAAAGTGTTGTCATTATAATGTATAATGACATGCGTGTCGACTTGTGACGCTATGTAAATTCATAGTTGGATAATAGAGATCAGGTTGGTGGCTTGGCGTCCCGGCGTGACAAACAAGATGGAGTTCCAAGATGGTCATCGGATTTGGAGCCGGCCTTGAAGAACATCCATGAAGGAGCCATACTATTTCACAATATATGTTTATTTGTGATTGTTATGCTTCTTAATTTCTATGCATGTTAGAATGGTAGAAAGATCCCTCATGAATATCAAGTAAATTGCCATTCCCGACGTTGCACCTTCGCACATCAAGTACGTATGGTAGTGGGCTCATAAAATTGGGGTGCTGCTAGGTGTCCTTGAACTGAAGGGTTTGTGTCGGACACGGACATGCACTACATCAGGTTAACTTGACAAGGCTATCAAAACGGTTTTGGGCCTTGTGGCAAAAGAGGTCGGCAGCCGGGGTATGAGATACCTACTCGATCGACGGGAGTCGTATAGAGATACATTTAGCAAGGAGTTGCTTACCGGATAGTCATGTTGGCTAGCAGTGATGCTAAAGCTCACTAGTCGCATGTGCTAGTCAGATCCTAAATCACTGGGAGATTGCGGAGGGATGCTAACTTCAGTGGGAGTATTTCTGTTTAAAGCTTGAATTACTATACATAAACACATTGCTTAGTGATTGCATATTTTATGTTGTAGATCAATGGCACCACGTGCTCAACCCAACTTTGCATTGAAATCAATCTTAGAAAAGGATAAACTTAATGGAGAAAACTTTACCACCTGATATAGAAATTTGAGAATTGTTCTCAAGCATGATAAGAAGGAACATGTTCTAGAGGATCCACTTCCTGATGAACCTGCCGATACTGCTAATGCCACAAGCAGGAATGCCTAATGGAAACTCGTTAATGAATCAAACGAGATCAACTGCCTCATGCTGGCCCCGATTTGCAACAGCATTCCAAAGATGTTGGGGCTTTCGATATGATCGAGAGTCTCAAAAGCATGTTTTAGGTTCAGGCTAGGACCGAAAGGTTCATCGTCTAGCGATCCTTGATGGATTGTAAGATGAAGGAAGGTGATCCACTGAGACCACATGTGATCAAGATGATCGGATATGTGCAAGCTTTGGATCGGTCAGGCTTCCCGCTCTTGGATCAGCTAGCTATAGTTGCAGTTCTGGGTTCTCTTCCGCCCAGCTATGGGACGTTCATCTCGAACTATCATATGCTTGGCATGGATAAGAAGCTCACTGAATTGCATGGTATGCTTAAGGTGGCAGAACTATAAAGAAAGGCACGCATCAAGTGTTGATGGTGCAGAACTCGTCTAAGTTCAAGAAGAGTTGGTCTAAGAAAAAGGCTAAGGCAAAGGGCACGGAGAAGGCAATCTCTGCTGCAGCGCCGAAGTTTGGACCGAACTCAGAGACCGTTTGCTATCACTGCAAGGAGACCAGTCATTGGAAGAGGAATTGTAGCAAGTGGCTTACAGAGCATGGCAAGAAGGCCGGAAATGCTGCTTCAGGAAAAGGTACACTTGTTGCATATGTTATAGACATTTACCTTACTGACATACCTAGTAGCTCTTGGGTATTTGATATCGGATCAGTTTTTCATATTTACAACTCGATGCAGGGACTGGTAAGAACTAGGCATGTGGCACAAGGGGAGATTGACATCAGGGTCGGCAACAAAGCAAAAGTTGATGCGTTGGAGGTCGGCACGATGCAGCTCCAGCTTCCTTCCGGATTCATTATGGAATTGAATAATTGTTATTACATTCCTGCACTTAGTCAGAACATTATTTCTGCCTCGTGTTTGACGAGTCAAGGTTATGAATTCAATTTAAAGGACAATGGTTGTTCGATATTTTTGAATGATATGTTCCACGGCTATGCACCCATAATTGATGGGCTATTTATTTTGAATCTGGAAACGAAACCTGTCAATAATATGAATGTCAAGAGGCATAAGCCTAATGAGATAAATCCGAAATACTTCTGGCATTGCCGGCTTGGACACATTAGTCTGAAACGCATGAAGAAGCTCCATAGTGGTGGGCTCCTAAGTTCGCCGGACTTCAAGTCATTCGAGCCATACAAATCATGCTTGGTCGACAAGATGACTAAGTCTCCTTTTGCAAAGAGTTGCGAGAGAGCGTCCGAGCCATTGGAGCTTATACACAGTGATGTGTGTGGTCCAATGAGCACAACTGCAAGAGGTGGCTATCAGTACTTTGTGACTTTTACCGACGACTTGAGTAGATATGGCTACATCTATTTGATGAGGCACAAGTCGGAAACTTATGAAAAGTGCAATGAGCTTGAGAACAAGGTAGAGAATCAGCTCGACAAGACTATAAAGCTTCTACGATATGGTCATGGAGGTGAGTACATGAGCCAGGAGTTTGATGATCATCTGAAAATTCGAGGTATAATACCTCAGCTAACACCTCCAGGTACGCCACAGAGAAATGGCATGTCGGGACGGAGGAATTGTACCTTGTTGGACATGGTTCAATCTATGATGAGAAAATCGGATTTACCCTTGTCATTCTGGGTATACGCTCTAGAAACTACAGCTTTTACACTCAATAGAGTACCATCTAAATCCGTAGATAAGACACCACATGAGATGTGGACTGGGAAGAGTCCGAAGTTGTCTTTTCTAAAGATTTGGGGTTCTGAAGCATTTGTCAAGCGACTTAAGTAAGACAAGCTTACACCCAAGTCGGATAAATGCATATTCGTGGGATATCCGAGGGAAACCTTGGGATATAGCTTCTACAACCCCGAAGAGAACAAAGTGTTTGTTGCTCGAAACGGGGTCTTCCTTGAGAAAGAGTTTCTTAGGCGGGAGGCTACTGGGAGGCAGGTGCAACTCGAAGAAGTTCGAGCACCACTTGGGGTGAACTCGACGAGTGATTATTATCATACCGGAGTCTGTCAGGGAACCCGAGGTGCAAGCGGCACCGGAACCACGGAGGAAGGAAAGATTGCACAGAAAGCGACGAGCCGACTACGTATGCGGAAGTGATGGTAAGCCCGGAT
This sequence comes from Secale cereale, assembly GCA_902687465.1. NCBI lineage: Eukaryota > Viridiplantae > Streptophyta > Magnoliopsida > Poales > Poaceae > Secale > Secale cereale. The sequence goes on along the minus strand of LR738709.1, from coordinate 311,281,169 downwards.
TCTAAGGCATGGCTGGAGGCCATGAGATCCGAGTTAAAGTCCATGGATGAAAATCCAGTCTAGGACTTGGTTGATCCGCCGCCTAATGTTAAAGCCATAGGTTGCAAATGGGTCTTTAAGAAGAAAACCGATGTGGATGGAAATGTTCAGATCCACAAAGCTCGGCTTATCGCTAAAGGTTACGGACAAGTTCAAGGAATTGACTATGATGAGACTTACTCGCCGGTAGCAATGCTGAAGTCGGTGAGGATCATACTAGCTATAGCTGCCTATTTCGATTATGAGATATGGCATATAGATGTCAAAACGGCTTTCCTTCACGGAAATTTAACCGAGGACGTGTATATGATACAACCCGAGGGTTTTGTCGATCCGACTAGCACTAGTAAGGTATGCAGGCTCAAGAGATCCATTTATGGGTTGAGACAAGCATCTCGGAGCCTGTCAGGGATATTACTACTGGGTATAAACCGCCCAGGAGGGGCCGGTTTATGCCTATCAAGATCACTTCTACTGAAGCCCAGCGGAACATGGAACATGACGCTTCATTCCAGAAGACTTAAGGCCCAAGAGGTGTTCGATAAACTGCCATACGGCGTGTAACTTGTGTTGTAAGATAGGAAAGATAGAGACTGAGCCGGTCATGTTTATAAGCCGACCTCGGGACTCTGTAAACCGGACCGGGCGTCACCTCGTGGATAAAGAGGGACGACTCGGCGATGGTTCAAAGATAGAGAACAATAACTCGAGACACAAGCAAAGCGGATTCGCTCCCTGGTCATCGAAACCCTAGCAATTCCACACCAAACTAGACGTAGGCTTTTACCTTCATTGAAGGGGCCGAACTAGTATAAACCCTTGCGTCCTTGTCCACTTTAACCCCTTTAAGCTAACTCGTAGTGATGGCCTCACGACTAAGTCCTTTTGCTAGGACATCAGCAGTGACAAAACCACGGCAGTTGGCGCCCACCGTGGGGCTATCGCACGATGGTTTCGAGTTCTTGAAGGGCAGCTTTGAAGGACTCAAGGGCTATGCAGTGGGCCGGATGACTAAGAGTCGTCGTCGCAAGATCTACATCGATGATGCAGGCTGGGGCCCCGAGGCCGATTCAATCGAATACAGGTACCGGGTCCCCTTTGGCGGCATCCACGTCTTCATCGGCAAGATCGGCGAACCGGGCCCTGAGCCAAACATCTTCCCCAACATCGTCGAGTTGGCTCAGCGTGCGAGACCTGTCAGGGTTCGGCCCGCCATGAAGCACGTATTCGTCAGAGCGGTTCATGGAGTGCAAGCTGAGGATGGATCGGACTCCGGTGGCGAGACCATTATTTATTCCGGCGATGAGTCATCCACTGGAGAAACTGAATCTTTATACCTGCTGCATGATGGCCGGTCTGGGGGCTGTTCCGGACCCCCTGGATCCGCTAAACTGGGTCACAGTCTTCATGGACGGATCACTACCTGTGCAACAGTCTTCAATGGCGGCAGTGTTAACACCAGACCTAGCGGCAGCAGCGACTAGGGCGGGAGGCCCGGTTCAGCCACCGGCTCAGGTATTGACCACCTTAGTTGACACTTTGACAACACTGTTAACTGCAGAGGTCGGCCAGGCCGAGAAGGAACAACATGATGCAGAAGTTGCTCATGTGAGGACCCAGATCACTCAGGCTAAATTGGACCTGGCTGCTGAGAACTCTAGGATAATTGAGAGGCAGGCCGACCTGGATGCGCAGGCCTATTGACTTCTGTTGGATCAGACGGCATCAAACGACGTAATGCGGAGAAGGCGCCATTCTCGCCTACCGCCGGTTTATGAGTGCCTCGCACAAGAGCATCAGTCCAGCCACAGGCCGCGGAGCCAACCCCCCAGGTCATCCCGTCGCAGCACGTACCTACCCCTCCTGGTCATTACTCCAACCCATTGGATAACATAGTTGCCGCCGCTTCACGACTGGCCGCTCTTCCCATTGAAGGAGATTCCCCTATATCAGTGGAGGCACGGCGAGCCAGGGAGTTTCTGGAGATGGCTTTAACTCAGCAGCAAGCTTATTCTCACAGCCGCAAGAGGATTCACCCCACCCCTCGCCCGAGCCGGAGTTATAGTAGGCACCTGGAGTACCTGCCGTGTCAAGCAGCGCGCGGAATTATAATCCGCCGCGGAGGGATAACCCGACGGGTGGAGGTGCAAATGCTCAAGGTGTGGTGGATTAGGGCAGACAGCGTCGGGAGGCCGAGTTAGCAGCACAGTACGAAGCCCGTCAGCTGACGCCGGTTCGTCCATCTACCACAGTTGAACCAGGTGTTACATCCAGCTCCTTAGGAGTGCCCTGTCTCATCCCCGCTTTACGCAACGTACGGCTACCCAAGGACTTCAAAGGACTGCGCAAGGTACCCAATTATACTGCGGATTTATCCCCTAAGACATGGGTCGAAAGCTATGAGATGGCAATGGAGATGCTGGACATAGACGATGCGGTGTGTGCTAAGTACTTCACTATGATGTTGGAGGGCACAACTCGTACTTGGCTCAAAGGCTTACTATAATGCCCAGGATGGGACTATACCTCCTACGTGTCGAGGCACGACTTAAAGGTATAAGCCCATCCTAGAATGATCTCAAGTTTGGTATCTTTGCACAACTCATGTAAAAGAGGGATTAAATTGCAAAAGGAGATAGTCGGCTTACACTCGCCACTTCACACAATACAATACATAAGCAATACATCATTCAAAACATCACAACCCGACTACGGGTGAAGATCCAAAAGAAAGATACCAAAACAACATAAAGCCACAGGTCAGGATCGAACCCTAGTAGAAACCACTACTGATCGTCGAAACGTCACAAGCAAACAGCCACGATCTTCATCGGACTCCCGGGTGAAGAACTGATCCATCTCCTGCATCACACTCGGCTGAACCTCCATCTGGTGTGGTGAAGTAACTGTGAGCCACAGAGGACTCAGCAATCCCGTTCCCGGGTAACACGACTATTTAAGCCTTGGGTGAGGACAAGGCTGAAGAAGAACAAGAGGTGAAGGAACAACAAGAGTCTGCAGCAGCAACTAGCACTAACTTACGTAAAAGAGAGCGAGAAGAGAAGTGCCTCGGTCGAGAGAGATGATCATGAAGTGATCCTAACTAAAGCCGGTCAAACATAACCCCACCGTGTTCAACTCCCGAATCCCTATTCGGAAATTGACAGTCACGGTACACACGCTGGTAGTGTATTAGAAACATTGTGTCAAGTTGTCTACAACCGGATATTAACAAGCTCCCATCTGCCACATAACCGCGAGCACGGCTTTCGAAAGTTCAAACCCTGCAGGGGTGTTCCAACTTGACCCATTACAAGCCCACAATCCGCGGAGTCGCAACTCCATAGGTGGGAAGACCCGAGTATTCTCGGAATCCCGTGCTCAAGTTAAACCGAACTAAGGTAAGGCTAATCCAGCAAATCCTCCCGGCGTGTCGACACCCTGATAGTAGCCGCGCGTATCTAAGTCTTAGGACACGACCGGATGGGCGATGCTACAGGACCCAATCCTCGAGTTTCCCCGTGGTGGTTCCCGCAGGCTCCCCGTTTGGGACCAACACCATCAGCATTGGCCCCCCCTGCTATGTAGAATTAGGAATCCCCGAGGGAGCGACCCCCTATGCAATTTTAATTAATTAATTTAAGTTGTTATTATGAGGCAAATAGTACCAAATGTTGGGACTTGCTGGAAAAGACTTAGCACTTAGCGGTTTATCAAGGGGGTCCCATACACCCCAACCGTGTTAGGAACGCATAATCAAGGAACATAACACCGGTTTATACGGTTCCTAACGGCATGAGTGGAACAAAACACCAAGCAAAAGGCTTAGCCTTCCACCCTTGCCAATATATAGATGATTTCATTTTTAAGCATATATATAGTGTGATATAACCCAACCAAACTTCAACATGAAGCAAGCATCTTCAATCTTCACCTGCAACTAACAAAGCTATAAGAGGGGCTGAGCGAAGCGTACTTAGCTAAGCAACGGTTTGCATAGGTAGGGTGGTTAAACAGGTTCATGGTTACAAGTAGGAGGCTGAAAAGAAAGACATGGGCATCGAGGCAAAACTATAGATCGAGACTACTAGCAATAGACAAAGATAGTAATGGTATCCGGGTTCGGTCATCTTGCCTGGGAATCCACAAGGGAGAAGAACGGATCCAAGAAGTAGGCGGAGCAACACAGACGAGAGAAATCCTCACAACTCCGGAACGAAACCGAAGCTAACAAGAGAAGCAACCGGAAAGAAAGAAACAACACGGTAAACACACAAGAATAAACATGGCATACGATGCACATCCAAGTATGATGCATGTCCGGTTTAAATATGCATGGCATGGCAAAGTTCACAAACAAGTACTACAAGTTATGTGGAGCTCAATATGCAACGAGTTGCATATTGACGAAACACCACATTTAATTATTTAGTTGACTCTCATTATTTACAAGACAAGATTAATTGTTTTTAACATAGCAAGAGGTGAAGCTTAATAAAACTATACTAACTAGGCAATTTAAATGAGGCCGGAAAATAACAACAACATATCCGGAAAATCCCCATGAGCATGTTTAGTGATTATAAAGCAACAACAATTAAACATTTTAGTGTTGTTAACATGATGCGGATGACATGATCAAGTTTATGCAATTTTATTAAAAGTTGACAAGAAGAAGATATGAAGCACTTGTCACCGTGGTGGAAGAAAAAGGGTGCCACGGCAACGATCCGAAATGATGCAAAAGCAACAACTCGGTTCCGGTAACTCGTTGAGAGACCGGTGCAAAAGCAAAGGCGGAGTGATCGAGTCGAACAAGATGAAAGAGGTGGGGTGATCCCGTCACCGGGTTCCCACGAGTCGGTGACGAGGCAACCGAGGAACATGACAAAAGGGACGAAACGGACACGGAGCACACAAGGGCAAACATTTCATACAACACAACAAACATCTCACGGGTCATCGTCTCGGGTTATACCTTCGAAACATTCGTTTCGGGGCGGTTCGAGTCGTAGAGGAAGTAGTGGTACACGTTCGTAGAGGTAGTAGTGGTTAACGTTTCCGAAGAGGAAGTAGCCGTTCTCGCGAGTCGTGGTACACGTGTCGTACAGGGAAGTAGACGTTCTCGTTGATGTACATGTCGACGGTAGTGGTACTTGTCGGGATCGTCGTCGACGTAGGGGTACACGTTCGTAGGGGTACTTGTCGCATCGCCATGTAGTTGTTCCCGTTCGTTGTCGTCCATCTCTCCGAAGGGGTACTTGACGATTCCGAAGAGCGCGGTCGTCGGGGTACTTGGCGTCGGTCCGGACTTGGCGACGAAGGGGTACTTGGTGATTCCTCGTATAGTCGAACTCGTTCATGTAGTTGTACTCGAGGGTCTCGGGGTCCCTCGTTCGAAGCTCTTGGCGTCCGGCAGCAAGCAAAAGAGGCGCTGCATAACATGGCAGCAAAAAAAAACAAAAACAGCATGGCTCTAGGCGAACAACAACAGCAACACAACGACGGCAGCACGGGGCGGAGTCTGGCGAAGGGAGGTGCTGCGGTGGAGAACCACGGCCGGACGGCGACGGAGGGGCGCGGCTGCTGGCTCCGGCGACCTGGACGAAGGAAGGAACGGAAGGAGGCAGAGCCTCGCGCGGACGCCGGGGACGGAGGGAGGAGGCCGGCAGCTCCTGGTCGAGGAGGCCACGCGGCCATGGCGCAGAGAGCTGCGGTCGTGGCCGGAGATGGGGACAGGGCGCTGGAGCCTGGATGCTCGAGGAAGAAGGCCCTGGAAGGAGGGGCGACCGGCGCGGTCCGGGCCGAAGTCGAGGCTCCCATCGCGCGGCCTGGCTGGCCTGCTCGCGGGGGAACGGGGAACCAGGCGCTCAGTCCTTGAGCGAGTTGGGGCGAAGGAAGCGGCCGCGGGCCTCGCAGCCTGGGACAAGGCGCTCGGGAGGAGGGAGTAGATCAGGGCGAAGGGAAGAGAGCGAGCGGACGAGGGAAACGGGCAGAGGCGAGAGGATTCGAGGGGAGTGGGTTTCGGGCGAGCGAGGGGAGACTGCGGCGGCGCTAAGAGGGAGAGGGAGGAGCGATCGCTAGGGGCTAGGGTTCGGTAGGGAGTTGTCTGGAGTCGGGCCTGGGAAGACTTGGGCCGCAGGGAGGAGGAGATGGGCCGGCTGGGCCGCGATGGAGGAGGGAAGGCTGCTGGACAGCTCTCATTTTATTCCCTTTTAGCAGAAAAAAAATGAAAGAGAAGGGAAAAGAAAAAGAGGAGGGGGTTAGGGCAAGAATTAGGATAACGGTTATTTTTCTCGGGCTCGTAAAAATGAGCACGACCGGAGAAAAATAGAAAAGGCAAGATTGGAAAATAATTCAACCATATTTGAATTTAATTCAAATAGGTTTGAACTAAGACGTGATTATTGAAGTGTCCAAAAAATGTTCGAATTTTTGGAGGAACCTCGAAACAACGGAAAAGAATTATTGGCAAGGTTTTGACGATGAAACTCGAAGTAGCAAAGGCATGGGGAATATATGCAAGTGTGTTGCGGTTAATTCCAACAACGGAATATTTATAATATAGCTCCATAATATTAGGAGGCTTTTATATGTTATAAAGAGAAGACATTCTTCCCTCGATTTAAATGGACCGAAGGCCCACACGATTTATTTAGGTTGAGATGCAAAATAAAATGTGACATGATGGCATGATGACATGATGCAATGCAAAAAATAAATAACACAAGCTCAAAAGAAACACACGGGCAACTCGGAACATCTGGAATCTTCTGGAATCTTCTGGGATGTCGGTCTTCGGGCGTCACAACTCTCCCACACTAACAGAGGATCTCGACCCGAGATCCTAGAGATAACACCGGGTAAAAAACGGAAGAGGAAGAGGTAAAACAAAGTTGCTTCTTTGACAGACGAGTGAAACCATGAACCTTGAGAGGTTAAACAAGATGAAAGAAGAATACCACAGAGATGAACGAAGATGAAAACACTCCGTTAGAAATAGTAACAATGAACATAATGAGAACCTTGTAGGTTGAAAGACATGAAACAAGAGCTTACGAACCAAAAGAATGTGAAACTGCAAAGGTATGGCCAAGGAATAAGAATAACAGCATTTGGACAGCACTCCGTTTGAAAATGGAAGGAATTAACAAGAACTTGAGGAGATGGAATGATACTTGATGAAAACAACAACATATTGTCTCCGAAACAATTAAAAGAATGGCACAAGGGGGTAAGAAAGATTCATACAGCACTCCGGTTGAAAAGAGAGGCAAACTTGGTAAGATGAGGGAACTTGAATGAAGAATACAACACTCCGGTTAAATGATAAGCAAGGGAGAATATGATCTTGATAAAACGAGATGATGGTCCAAAGAGCAACATCACAATGCCTCCGGAATGGGAGAATAGCATATAACACAATGAAAGAATTGAATGGAGAAGAAAATGACAACTTCTCTCAAAATTGAATTTGAAAGAGCATCCTTTACGAAGAAAGGTTGAACAGAATTGTTGAAAATTCAACAACGAAAGAGTAAGCTTGATGTGGGCTTATGGAATTCATCTCAAAATTAAGAGGTGACAACCAGCCACTGACGAAAACATTTAATTGGATTGAGATCAACAAGGAGATGAAAAACTTATTTCACCGGAATGATAAATGAAGAACTTGGTTCATTAATAAGCACCATAATACAACAATCCTTAGGGAAAGCTTTAGGTGAAATACAACCCAAGATAACTCCAAGAGATAAAAGGAGGGGTTGAAAGGATCTCCTAAAGAGAAAGAAATGATGGTTTTAATTATCTCATTCCTGACAACATGTGAATCATGAAACATGAAGGAATTGTCAAAAATGACATAACACCATCTGAAAAGATAAGGTAGAAAGAATTGCAATTGGAATGCATGATGAAGAATGCTTGAGCTCCAACAAGAATCTTGATGAAGACTTCGAGGATGAATTAAAACATGATGAACCACCATGAGAACTCCGGTAAAGAAAGCATGAGAAGTGAAAGATGAAAAGAATAAGATTCAAGGCCTGCGATGAATTAGCTGGAGCTTTGAAATGATATAATTGAAATAACTTGGCGCTCCGGAAAACAAGATGTATAACTTAGAACCGAGGATATGATATGATGAACAAGCTCCGGAAAAAGATATTAAAACCACCTTGAAGGAACAAGAATAAGAATTATGTTATGCATCTCCTTCACCAATTTAAATTGATGACAACCAAAGGATTTGGCATACTACTTATTCTCGTTGCAAAGAATTAAATAAAGATCTAGCACAAGCTTGGGTAAATCTTCAACGAACCACCGGTAGGATTGTGAAAGAACAAATGAATTAAAACGATAACAAGGAAGAGTAAACTTGAATGAACCACCGTAAGAATAGGGAGACGAACGAAGGGGCATCAATGAAGAATAGTTGGAGGACGAAGTTGAAAACTGAGAACGAAGAAATCTTCTGAAATGATGGCCTTCGGAGGATCACAATGGAAAGAATTCATGAAATGCTCCGGACGGGTATCAAAACGATAATGAGAATGGCATGAAGCTAGAACCACAAATCTTCAAGAGAACGGGTCAAAATTAAGAGAAACTCTTCTCCGGTCTCCAAATGCTGAGAATGAAGACGAGAAATGCCATGAAGAATTGTTGAGCACTCCGGAATGAATAATTAAAAGGTTGTACCTAAGATGAAAAAGAATTTGAAAGCGATCTTGAGGCATGTGACTGATGGAGATCATTCTTACGTCACATTTTGAAAAGAATTTGAGAATAACTCCGGAATAATTAGAAGAGTCAGGTAAGATCCTGGGAAAAGACCTGTGGGTTAGGGCCCACTCAAAGAAATCACCGTTGAAAAAGATTGCTTAATAGATATTGCACCGGTTGAATTAAATGGCTTGAATAAGATGATAATCCTCAAAAATAATTTGAACGGATTAAGAGTGGAATTATGAATCTTGAGCACTCCGGATATGAATAGCAAGAGGAGAATGATCAATTGGAGCACCGGAATAAGAAAGCATTGTGAAAAGACGAAAAGGATAAGATCAACACCGAAATATTGAATTACATCCACCGGCAGAACTCGAGAACAAAAGAATGATGAACTTGAAGCTCTTGAGCATCTTCACGATAAAACACCGGATAAGAACATTGAAGGAAAAGAATGAAGAAATATCACATGAATAAAATGGATACTTCATCTGAGAATTTCTGGCTCCAATAAGAAGAAGGGTGGGAGGGTGGGGAAACCAAAGACAACTTGGGATGAATGAAACAGACAAATCGTCAGATTTCTCAACGACGTCCATATGGAATAACTTGAAGAGAAGGCACACCGGTTGAAAAGGATGAACATGAATATCTCGATGGTCAAGAAGAATTAGCACTCCCATAGAAATATGAGAATACCAATTAGGAAAGGTATGGAATCAGCATTTGACATCGAAGCAACTCGAATACCAGAATCAAAACAAGAACAAAGGATAGATATGCAACATGATCTTCACAATATCATCCGAACAGAGAATTGAACGAATGAATTCCGCAGGTACAACAACTTGACGAGAAGCCACTTGGAAGAAGAAAAAGATAAATAAAAAGGAACAAGGATCAGATAGAACAAACACAAGATAGAAGCTTCGTTCGACATCTTCGTGCTGAAAGCTCATGGAACGTGTTACAAAAGGGTTTTGTCATCCCCGGATCAGCATAGCCAAGGACCCTTTAAGATGCAACTCCCGATCAGAACAAGTCCATAAAACCACTTCACTCAATGTAGAACCCCGAACTTCATATCGTGCATCCATTGGAAGAATGCCTAGAACTACTAGATGAACCCACCTATAGATTTCCGAAAGTTTCCAGTTATGCAATCAGGTGTTGGGGATACACAGGAAGCACCGCGCAATCAACTCTAAACCTACATCCAGGTGTATCCATCCTTCAACACATAACCAGTCTTTCTCGGAAACTGTTTACCTCGGACCTTCGAAAAGCATCCACTATAACAAGCTATGGCAATACTCTCGAACTACCTCCCCAGTACTGGGTGATGTCGGGGTTATCTTGCCACTGGCCGTATAGGAGAGATTTTCGATGTCGGCTGTCTTAAGTATTTAGTACTGCCGCGATATGCTTGTGACAACAATACCCCAAAGCTCAACTCCCCGGGAACAGGAGGCATCGAGAACAATATCCTCGTCACAATAACATCGAAACAATCCCAGAATACTCGCGGGGTCCTAAAAAAAATTTGGTGCAATTTTTGAAAATAGGAGAGTCAAGAGTAGTCGTCAGGAGTCCTCACCAGAGAGAAAAGGGATGAGAAGCAAAGAAATCCTACTCTCCGATATAATATAGGACTCAAAATATTTTCAGTGTGTGCCTAGACTCAACCGTCAATGATTCGATCAATCAGTGGGGCTTCTAGGTCGGAGAAGGCTCTGATACCAACTTGTAATGCCCAGGATGGGACTATACCTCCTACGTGTCGAGGCACGACTTAAAGGTATAAGCCCATCCTAGAATGATCTCAAGTTTGGTATCTTTGCACAACTCATGTAAAAGAGGGATTAAATTGCAAAAGGAGATAGTCGGCTTACACTCGCCACTTCACACAATACAATACATAAGCAATACATCCTTCAAAACATCACAACCTGACTACGGGTGAAGATCCAAAAGAAAGATACCAAAACAACATAAAGCCACAGGTCAGGATCGAACCCTAGTAGAAACCACTACTGATCGTCGAAACGTCACAAGCAAACAGCCACGATCTTCATCGGACTCCCGGGTGAAGAACTGATCCATCTCCTGCATCACACTCGGCTGAACCTCCATCTGGTGTGGTGAAGTAACTGTGAGCCACAGAGGACTCAGCAATCCCGTTCCCGGGTAACACGACTATTTAAGCCTTGGGTGAGGACAAGGCTGAAGAAGAACAAGAGGTGAAGGAACAACAAGAGTCTGCAGCAGCAACTAGCACTAACTTACGTAAAAGAGAGCGAGAAGAGAAGTGCCTCGGTCGAGAGAGATGATCACGAAGTGATCCTAACTAAAGCCGGTCAAACATAACCCCACCGTGTTCAACTCCCGAATCCCTATTCGGAAATTGACAGTCACGGTACACACGCTGGTAGTGTATTAGAAACATTGTGTCAAGTTGTCTACAACCGGATATTAACAAGCTCCCATCTGCCACATAACCGCGGGCACGGCTTTCGAAAGTTCAAACCCTGCAGGGGTGTTCCAACTTGACCCATTACAAGCCCACAATCCGCGGAGTCGCAACTCCATAGGTGGGAAGACCCGAGTATTCTCGGAATCCCGTGCTCAAGTTAAACCGAACTAAGGTAAGGCTAATCCAGCAAATCCTCCCGGCGTGTCGACACCCTGATAGTAGCCGCGCGTATCTAAGTCTTAGGACACGACTGGATGGGCGATGCTACAGGACCCAATCCTCGAGTTTCCCCGTGGTGGTTCCCGCAGGCTCCCCGTTTGGGACCAACACCATCAGCATTGGCCCCCCCTGCTATGTAGAATTAGGAATCCCCGAGGGAGCGACCCCCTATGCAATTTTAATTAATTAATTTAAGTTGTTATTATGAGGCAAATAGTACCAAATGTTGGGACTTGCTGGAAAAGACTTAGCACTTAGCGGTTTATCAAGGGGGTCCCATACACCCCAACCGTGTTAGGAACGCATAATCAAGGAACATAACACCGGTTTATACGGTTCCTAACGGCATGAGTGGAACAAAACACCAAGCAAAAGGCTTAGCCTTCCACCCTTGCCAATATATAGATGATTTCATTTTTAAGCATATATATAGTGTGATATAACCCAACCAAACTTCAACATGAAGCAAGCATCTTCAATCTTCACCTGCAACTAACAAAGCTATAAGAGGGGCTGAGCGAAGCGTACTTAGCCAAGCAACGGTTTGCATAGGTAGGGTGGTTAAACAGGTTCATGGTTACAAGTAGGAGGCTGACAAGAAAGACATGGGCATCGAGGCAAAACTATAGATCGAGACTACTAGCAATAGGCAAAGATAGTAATGGTATCCGGGTTCGGTCATCTTGCCTGGGAATCCACAAGGGAGAAGAACGGATCCAAGAAGTAGGCGGAGCAACACAGACGAGAGAAATCCTCACAACTCCGGAACGAAACCGAAGCTAACAAGAGAAGCAACCGGAAAGAAAGAAACAACACGGTAAACACACAAGAATAAACATGGCATACGATGCACATCCAAGTATGATGCATGTCCGGTTTAAATATGCATGGCATGGCAAAGTTCACAAACAAGTACTACAAGTTATGTGGAGCTCAATATGCAACGAGTTGCATATTGACGAAACACCACATTTAATTATTTAGTTGACTCTCATTATTTACAAGACAAGATTAATTGTTTTTAACATAGCAAGAGGTGAAGCTTAATAAAACTATACTAACTAGGCAATTTAAATGAGGCCGGAAAATAACAACAACATATCCGGAAAATCCCCATGAGCATGTTTAGTGATTATAAAGCAACAACAATTAAACATTTTAGTGTTGTTAACATGATGCGGATGACATGATCAAGTTTATGCAATTTTATTAAAAGTTGACAAGAAGAAGATATGAAGCACTTGTCACCGTGGTGGAAGAAAAAGGGTGCCACGGCAACGATCCGAAATGATGCAAAAGCAACAACTCGGTTCCGGTAACTCGTTGAGAGACCGGTGCAAAAGCAAAGGCGGAGTGATCGAGTCGAACAAGATGAAAGAGGTGGGGTGATCCCGTCACCGGGTTCCCACGAGTCGGTGACGAGGCAACCGAGGAACATGACAAAAGGGACGAAACGGACACGGAGCACACAAAGGCAAACATTTCATACAACACAACAAACATCTCACGGGTCATCGTCTCGGGTTATACCTTCGAAACATTCGTTTCGGGGCGGTTCGAGTCGTAGAGGAAGTAGTGGTACACGTTCGTAGAGGTAGTAGTGGTTAACGTTTCCGAAGAGGAAGTAGCCGTTCTCGCGAGTCGTGGTACACGTGTCGTAGAGGGAAGTAGACGTTCTCGTTGATGTACATGTCGACGGTAGTGGTACTTGTCGGGATCGTCGTCGACGTAGGGGTACACGTTCGTAGGGGTACTTGTCGCATCGCCATGTAGTTGTTCCCGTTCGTAGTCGTCCATCTCTCCGAAGGGGTACTTGACGATTCCGAAGAGCGCGGTCGTCAGGGTACTTGGCGTCGGTCCGGACTTGGCGACGAAGGGGTACTTGGTGATTCCTCGTGTAGTCGAACTCGTTCATGTAGTTGTACTCGAGGGTCTCGGGGTCCCTCGTTCGAAGCTCTTGGCGTCCGGCAGCAAGCAAAAGAGGCGCTGCATAACATGGCAGCAAAAAAAAACAAAAACAGCACGGCTCTAGGCGAACAACAACAGCAACACAACGATGGCAGCACGGGGCGGAGTCTGGCGAAGGGAGGTGCTGCGGTGGAGAACCACGGCCGGACGGCGACGGAGGGGCGCGGCTGCTGGCTCCGGCGACCTGGACGAAGGAAGGAACGGAGGGAGGCAGAGCCTCGCGCGGACGCCGGGGACGGAGGGAGGAGGCCGGCAGCTCCTGGTCGTGGAGGCCACGCGGCCATGGCGCAGAGAGCTGCGGTCGCTGCCGGAGATGGGGATAGGGCGCTGGAGCCTGGATGCTCGAGGAAGAAGGCCCTGGAAGGAGGGGCGACCGGCGCGGTCCGGGCCGAAGTCGAGGCTCCCATCGCACGACCTGGCTGGCCTGCTTGCGGGGGAACGGGGAACCAGGCGCTCGGTCCTTGAGCGAGTTGGGGCGAAGGAAGCGGCCGCGGGCCTCGCAGCCTGGGACAAGGCGCTCGGGAGGAGGGAGTAGATCGGGGCGAAGGGAAGAGAGCGAGCAGACGAGGGAAACGGGCAGAGGCGAGAGGATTCGAGGGGAGTGGGTTTCGGGCGAGCGAGGGGAGACTGCGGCGGCGCTAAGAGGGAGAGGGAGGAGCGATCGCTAGGGGCTAGGGTTCGGTAGGGAGTTGTCTGGAGTCGGGCCTGGGAAGACTTGGGCCGCATGGAGGAGGAGATGGGCCGGCTGGGCCACGATGGAGGAGGGAAAGCTGCTGGACTGCTCTCAGTTTATTCCCTTTTAGCAGAAAAAAAATGAAAGAGAAGGGAAAAGAAAAAGAGGAGGGGGTTAGGGCAAGAATTAGGATAACGGTTATTTTTCTCGGGCTCGTAAAAATGAGCACGACCGGAGAAAAATAGAAAAGGCAAGATTGGAAAATAATTCAAACATATTTGAATTTAATTCAAATAGGTTTGAACTAAGACGTGATTATTGAAGTGTCCAAAAAATGTTCGAATTTTTGGAGGAACCTCGAAACAACGGAAAAGAATTATTGGGAAGGTTTTGACGATGAAACTCGAAGTAGCAAAGGCATGGGGAATATATGCAAGTGTGTTGCGGTTAATTCCAACAACGGAATATTTATAATATAGCTCCATAATATTAGGAGGCTTTTATATGTTATAAAGAGAAGACATTCTTCCCTTGATTTAAATGGACCGAAGGCCCACACGATTTATTTAGGTTGAGATGCAAAATAAAATGTGACATGATGGCATGATGACATGATGCAATGCAAAAAATAAATAACACAAGCTCAAAAGAAACACACGGGCAACCCGGAACATCTGGAATCTTCTGGAATCTTCTCGGATGTCGGTCTTCGGGCGTCACACTTACCGCCCAACTCCATTGGATCATGGGCCGAGTTATGCTGCCGGTTTATCAGTAATTTCAAAGACACATGCAAGCAGCCGATGTCCATCGTTGATTTAGCTACCTGTGTTCAAGGAGAGAACGAATCAACATGCCATTGGTTGCGCGGAGTATCGGAGATCCTGCATTCTTCCAATCGCATCAATCCGGAGATAGCAGGCATAACGTTGGAAGGCAATTGTCGGTTCGAGCCCCTGAAGCTAAAATTAGGACGGCTCAAACGTAATTGTGATGACATGGGAACGCTCATGGGCGCTTTGGTGAAATACGCGGATTCAGATAGTACCAAGTATCCAGAGTCTGATGATGAGAAGTCAGGGAAGGCAAAGAAGAATGGTAAAGCGCCGCAACCTAGCCAGGTGAATCAAGGACATAATGGAAAGCGTAAAGCGGATAGTAATTCCGATTTTGTGGCTAACACTAATGCCCAGGAGGATGGCCAGTGCCGCAAGGGCAGACCACCCCCACGGGGTGCGAGACCGAACATTAATCTAGAACGCCAGATGAATATACCTTGCCCGAGGCACGGTACGCAGGAAAAGCCAGGCACACACCTCTGGAAGGACTGCTTTATTATGAAGGAATTCAGAAACCAGTCCCAATATGATCATGGATCGTACGGCGGTTCAGGCATGGTTTCCACGGGCTGGGTTATCAAGGTGGTGGCTCCGGTTCGGGGTTCCAAGGTAACCAGAGCAATCACAACAACTAGAACGGGCATAATCAGCATAACCAACAGCACGGCTAGGTTGGTTATAACAATCAGGGCAATCAACAGCAACATCAACAGCAACAACAGCAGTCAGGATATTAGAGTAATCCGAAGCAGTTGAGTGGTGGGCAGTATCATGTCTTCACCACAAGCCTATGTAAACGTGATCAGAAGGTTTACAAGAGGGAAGTACATTCCGTTGAACCGGCGGTGCCATGATATTTACGCTGGTCGGAACAACCCATTGTGTGGAGTCGAGAGGATCATCCGCCCCGGGTTGATAATCTGGGTCAGCTGGCTCTGGTTGTGGCACCTCAGGTTGGGGGCTATAAGTTCACCAAGGTGCTCATGGATGGAGGAAGCAGCATCAACATTTTATATTACGAGACTTTTCGGCGCATGGGGTTGGCAGACAAAAAGCTTCGGCAGTCCAACACTGTTTTTCACGGCGTGGTGCCTGGTAAATCGGCATATCCAGTCGGTAAGATAGATTTGGAGGTCACCTTTGGAGATGAGCATGACTCGAGGTCTGATACTTTGACCTTTGAAGTGGTAAAGATCAAGAGCTCGTATCACGCCCTGTTCGGGCGGCCGGTTTATGCTAAGTTCATGGCGAGGCCTTTATGTTTATCTGCAGCTCAAAATGCCGGGTCACAAGGGAACTATTACGGTCCACGTGAGCCGTAAGATTGCTTTGGAGTGCGAGGAAGGTGATGCAGCTTATGCTGAGGCGGTTTGTGCGACCGAGGAATTGAAATTTTATAAAGATAATGTTGATCCAGCAGACATGTCTCCGTTGAAGAAGCCGACTACGGAGCACGGTCCAGCCTTGAAGTTCAAATCAGCTAATGGGACCAAGCAGGTTGACTTTGTCCCTGGCAATTCATCCAAACAGTTTACCATCAGCCTTGAACATTCATTTTGATGTGGTCGTCACTGGTCTCGGTTTTATCAAAAGCGAAGAGGACGCTTGTTTATACAAGTAGTTGAGTGGGAGCTCGATAGTGTTTTTGATACTATGTGGATGACATATTGCTGATCAGAAACGATGTTTCGATGCTAAACTCGGTCAAGGAATCATTGAATGGAAAGTTTTCGATGAAGGACCTCAGTGAAGCAGTTTATATATTAGGCATTAAGATCTATAGAGATAGATCGAGGAGGCTGCTCGGTTTGAGATAATGCACGTACGTAGATAAAGTGTTGAAAAGGTTCCACATGAGTGAGGCCAAGAAAGGGTTCTTGCCTATCTCACATGGTATAAGGCTAAGCGAGACTCAGATCCTTCGACATCTGATGAGCAAAGCAGGATGAGTAGGATTTTGTATGCCTCGACAATCATATCCATCATGTATGCCATGATCTGTACATGGCTTGATGTTGCTTTTGCAATAAGCCTAACAAGAAGATACCAGGCCAACCCAGGTGAGAGTCACTGGGCGGCGGTAAAGACTATTTCAAAATACCTGAAAACAACTAAAGAGATGTTCCTAGTTTATGGAGGCGAGGATGAGCTCGTCGTAAAGGGTTACGCCGATGCTAGTTTCCAAACCGATAGAGATGATTATCGTTCACAGTCTGGATTTGTGTATGTCATGAATAGAGGAGCAGTGAGCTGGACGAGTTCCAAGCAAGATACGGTGGCCGATTCTACCACAGAAGCTGGATACATTGCGGCTTGTGAAACTGCAAAGGAAGGTGTTTGGATCCGGAACTTTCTGGATGATCTTGGTATTTTCCCAGCCTCGGTGAAACCATTGGACCTCTATTGTGATAATTCTGGTACCATCGCACAAGCCAAGGAGCCGAGGAACCACCACAAGACCAGACACATAGATCAGTAATAGCACCTGATACGAAAGATCGTAAAGAGTGGTAATATAGAGCTATACAAAATCACATGGATGCAAACGTTGCAGATCCATTGACTAAGCCGCTTCCACAACCCAAGAATGAGGGGCACATTAGAGCTATGGGCATACGATGTCTATTTGATTCACTCTAGTGCAAGTGTGAGACTGTTGGAGATATGCCCTAGAGGCAATCATGTATGATGATATTTCCTATGTGTTTATGAATAAAGATAGTCCTTGGATGTAATCAATGATACTTGTTGGCAAGTACGTGACTTGTCTGTGAGATCTTGTGTTGTATGATACATCCTAAATTGTCCCTAGTCGCTAGTGATGTGTGGGCACACGTCGGACTAGACTAGCATATGAAGCGGTGGATGGCTCGGTCTGACTAGCCATGGAGCATTGAATGCTAACCGGATAATATGGACTTGGAAAGGTCGACGTAGTCGGATCCGAGTCGAGATAAGGTCTAAGCCGGACATACCCAACTATGAGACACAACGATATGTCATATGTGAGTCTCTAGTACAACATATGTTCTGATATGTCATATGTGAGTCTCTAGTACAACATATGTTCTATGTCCTAAGACCTGAGCTGGCGCATGTACTCGGGTTGGTAACAGACTTGCTTTGGGCCGACCAAATGCTACTCCGTGACTAGGTAGTTACAAAGGTAGGTTTTGGGCTTGTCCATACCCATGCTATGAGACGTGGTCGAGAAAGATGGGATTTGCCCCTCCGATCAGGAGAGATATACTCTGGGCCCCTCGTATGATCCGACCTGGATAAGCATGGCCATGCGACAAGGATTATGAGATAATCCGGTTTGGGTCGGCATCACTGGAACGAGAAAGAGGTCGGGCTAGAACAAGGATGAAAACTTGCCTTGAGCCCGACAACATATATCGTGTGGCAAAAGGAAAGGAGGTGACGTACAGGTTCGCTAACCAGCTACAAAGTCTACTTGGTGGTCGGCACGCCTTGCTAGAGGCCGCTACCAACCGTACAGGTCGGAGGTGATCCGAACTGTGACCAAGCCGTCTTGAACCTAAGGGGTTGCGTGCTTAAGGGAAGGAACCTGTGAGGTTGGATCCGACTCCACGAGTCTGACTTGGTCCTACTCGGACTCGGATACAGACCGAACATACTTTGGGCTTTAGGGTCCGTACGAGGCCCAAGTGTTGGATGCCTATATATAGTGGAGGTGCGGCACACTCATTTGATTGATCGCTTCGGCGCCGTCATTAGGGCTTTGCATGTGTTGCAACTAGCCACCTCCACTCGCCGTCGGTTGTGTGATCGGACCTAGCAGTCCACTGCACGACGTTCCTCCTGCACGCACGGATACTGTTAGAGGTGGTGCACTTGTGCCGCTCCGGCGAACCTGATCACTGGATCCGATCGGCTACCTGGGAGATCTACGAGGAGACGACTCCGGGAACGCGCTGCCCCAACTCTACTTCTGCTGCACACTACTGTGCGTCTAGTGGTAACGATCTGCGATCCATATCCCTTAGCATGTTCCTGGATGTTCTTCGTGTAGGAAATTTTTAATTTGCAGTCGACGCACCCTATGGTAGAACCCATCACAATGTACTCAGCTTCAGCAGTAGAAAGTGATACACAGTTCTGCTTCTTCGAGGACCAGCAAACTAAGGATCGTCCGAGGAAATGGCATATGCCGGATGTAGAGTTGCGATCCACTTGATCATCAACATAGTGAGAGTCAGAATGTCCGATGAGATCGAAATCAGATCCCTTGGAGTGTTGGTGTGTGAGCTAGATATCAAAGAATATGCTTCACAACCTTATGGTGTGATTCCTTCGGTGTAGCTTGAAATCGGGCACACATGCAAACACTAAGCATAATATCTGGCCTAGATGCACATAGATACAATAAAGAGCCAATCATGGAGTGGTATACCTTTCGATCGAAGTCTTTACCATTTTCATCGGTGCACGGATGGCCATTTGTGGGCATAGGTATTTTGACGCCTTTGTAATCTTGCATGCTGAAACCTCAGGACATCCTTGAGGTATTTCTCTTGAGATATGAAGATGCTATTGCGTTGTTGATGAATTTGAAGGCCTAAGAAGAATTTTTGTTCTCCCTTCATGTACATCTGATATTCTTCATGCATGATGTAGCCAAATTCATCACTATAACGTTCATCAGTACAACCAAAGATAATATCATCCACATAGATTTGACACACAAACAATTCATCATCATATGATTTAGTGAAAATAGTTGGGTCGAGTGAACCGGGTTTGAAGCCTTTCTTCGTGAGGAATTCCTTCAAAGTGTCATACCACGCCCGAGGGGCCTGCTTGAGGCCATAGAGGGTCTTGTTGAGTTTGAGGACTTTGTCAGGATGTTTAGGATCTTCAAAACCTGGGGGCTGAGCAACATATACTTCTTCCTCAAGCTTACCATTGAGGAATGCACTTTTCACATCCATTTGATATAAGATGTTATTATGATGGTTAGCTTAAGCAAGTAATATGCGAATAGCTTCAAGTCTAGCAACAGGAGCAAAAGTTTCATCGAAGTCAATTCCTTCGACCTGTGTGTAGCCTTGAGCTACGAGACGAGCCTTATTCCTCACCACAAGGCCATTTTCATCTTGCTTGTTGCGATAGAACCACTTAGTGCAGATTATATTGTGCTTCCGAGGCTCTGGTCACTTGACGAGTTCCCACGCATGGTTGAGCTTAAATTGATACAATTCCTCTTTCATAGCTTGAATTCACTCAGGTTCCAGAAATGCCTCATCAAGTTTGGTGGGCTCTGTGATAGAGACAAAAGCAAAGTGCCCACAAAAGTTAGATAAGTTTGAAGTTCTTTAGCGTGTGAGAGGTCCTGGTGCATTGATATCGTCGATGATTTTCTCGATCTGCACTTCTTTTGCCACTCGAGGATGAGCTGGTTGACGACTTTGATCTGGATGAGCATTTTCTTCAGCAGCAGTTTCTTCAGGAGCACCAGTATGATTTTCTTCATGGTCAGGAATGACTTCTTCGGTAGATTCTTCTGTGGGCATGATATCCTTAGTAGATTTGAACTTAATGGATTCCTTAGGAGGTATTTCACCTGTCACAGGAGGCAGGTGCTCTCTTTGCGAGCCATTAGTTTCATCAAACCGCACATCTACAGTCTCAACAATCTTGTGAAGATGATTGATGAAGATTCTGTAGGTGTGCGAGTCCTTTCCATTACCAAGCATGAAACCTTCATGTGCTTTCGGTGCAAATTTGGAATTGTGATGAGGATCTCTAACCCAGCATTTAGCACCGAAGACTTTGAGATAACTCACATTGGGTTCCTTGTCAGTGAGGAGTTCATATGAGGTTTTCTTGAGGAGTTTGTGGAGATATACCCTGTTGACGATCTGGCACGCAGTGTTGATAGCCTCAGGACAGAAGTGGAGAGGCGTCTTGTACTCATCAAGCATAGTGCGAGCCATCTGAACAAGAGTCATGTTCTTGTGCTCCACAATGTCGTTCTGCTGAGGAGTGTAAGGGGCTGATAGCTCATGAGTAATACCAAGTTCATCAAGATAGTCATCAAGACCAGTGTTCTTGAACTCGGTCCCATTGTCACTCCGGATATGCTTGATCTTCACACCAAAATTTGTCAAGGCCCTTGAGAAAAAACGCTTGAAGATTTCCTGCACTTCATGCTTAAATGTGATGATATGCACCTATGTATAACGAGAATAGTCATCAACAATGACAAAGCCATAAAGAGATGCTGCATTTGTGAATGTAGAGTAATGTGTAGGGCCGAAGAGGTCCATGTGAGGCAATTCAAAAGGACGAGTGGTAGTCATGGCAGTCTTCGAGGGATGCTTGGATTTGGTCATCTTTCGAGTTTCGCAAGCCCCACAAAGATGATCTTTGAGGAATTTGACACCCTCAATACCAAGTGTGTGCAAATTCCTCATGCCAGCATGACCAAGTTGTCGATGCCATAGCCGTCCTCCTGAAGCTTTTGCAAGTAGACATGTGGCAGGTTGTGGTCCTGTAGATAAATCAATAATATACAAGTCTCCTCTCCTAAAGCCTTCGAAGACTTTGGATCTGTCAGATTCTAAGATTACAACACAGCTGTATTTGCCAAGGACAACAAGCATATCAAGAACACAAAGCATTTAGACAGACATGAGATTGAATCCAAGAGACTCGACAAGCATACCTTTGTCCATGTGTCGATCTTTTGAGATTCAAACCTTACCTAGACCCAATACCTTGCTTTTTCCTTTGTCAGCGTAGGTGATATGCTTCAGAGGAGATGGAGATAAGGCAGAGTCCATCAATAGGTTCTTGTCACCGGTCATGTGATTTGTACATCCACTATCGAGGACCCACTCAGTAGCTTTGAGAGAATTATCGTATAGAAGAATTAGTGCATCTTACAACTCATATGCTTCATAGTGAAGAATATGACATCAATTTCATCAGAATGAATTTCATGAATAAGAGCAATATATGAAGAATGAGGACGTGAGAATTTAATGAATCGTTTCTTCATGATTAGCTTGCGTCCTTTCAAGCATTCTCAAGTCTCCCACAAATTCTTCAGACGTTTAAGTTCGTCTGGAGACCCGACCCTTCATAAGAGATTAGTTCTTTTTCTACACCACCCACATCTGGAGGGGTGGCAAAGAGTTCATCATCCTGCGAGCACCAATTGAAAAAGGTGGCATTGAAGCGAGTGCATTTCATTTCACAGGTCAGGGGTTAGATTATGAGTATGAGTAAGAATAGAAATTCTTCGAGGACTTATGAACATAATGATTTACAGAATATTGCACATATTCATAACCCATATTCTTTCCCTGCGAAACAGAAGCATTAGCACGATGATGATCATATGAGGAATTTGATCCACTTGAGGAATTTGGTCCATATTAGGACCTGGATCCATATGAAGATTTTGATCCATATGAAGAATTTGATCTAGGGTTCCTGTTCTTCATAGGTGGTGTCATGAGGACATTTACTTGAAGATTTTCAAGATACCTTTTGGGAACCCAAATTTTCTTCATAGGGGGACCATTCCTGCAGTCAGTTCCAACATATCTAGCAAATACTTCACCATTCTGATTTTTGAACAGTTTATAGTTGGAGTCAAATGACTCATCAGAAGAATGTGAAGATTCAAAAGTAAAGCCTGATAAGGTAGATGGATCTATGAGAGGTCCTTTTGCAGGAACCCATGAGGTTTGGGGATACTGCTCAGATTACCAGTAGGTCTCATCAACATTGAGTTTCCTCTTAAAGGCAATACCCTCTTTCCTAGGGTTCCTGTTTAGAATCTTCTTTTTAAGCACATCACAAAGAGCCTGATGACCTTTCAAGCTTTTGTACATGTCTGTCACATACAATTCCTTCAACTCTACACTCTCATCAGTAGCATCGATGGTTTCCTAAGTTGAGGAAATTGTCACCATAGAAATAGTTGAATAATTTGCAGCAATAGAAGCATTTGAACTTTCAGGTGAGGAATTAGCAGTTTCACGTTCAATGCGTTTCAGACATGGTGGAATGAATTCTTCCTGAGCGGAACTGATCTGTTGAGCAAGTAATGAATCGTTCCCCTTATGAAGATCTTCATAACTCACCCTAAGCTTTTCAAGATCTTTCTTTATTTAAAGAAATGCATAAGAAAGTTTCTCATGATCAGTTAGGAGAGTGTTATGAAGATCCCGAAGGTTATAAAACTTACACTGAAGTCTTTGAAGATTGTCAGTCATGATTTTAGATCGATCCAATTCTTCACCCAACAGGTCATCGCTTTTGACTAGCTGATTTTGAACCTTTTCTAAAGCCTTTTGTTGTTTGATGGCAATCTTAGCAAGTTTGGAATAGCTAGGTTTGAGGTTTTCATCAGATTCATCTTCACTAGAATTAGAGGAGGGATGATTGATTAGCTTGGCATCTTTTGCCATGAAGCAATAGGTGGGAGCGTAGTCATCATTGCCGTCGTCAACAATGTTGGGGAAGTCATTTTCCTCAATGTTGAAGGTGGACTTGCCGACGAATGCGGTACCGAGAGCTAGGCTCACCACACCAGAGTCTGACTCCTTGGATTCCTCCTCTTCCTAATTTTCTTCAGATTTGGCCTATGAGTCCATTTCCTTGCGAATGAATGCACGATCCTTTTTGGAACTGCTCTTCTTGTGGGAGGAAGACTTTGAAGATTTTGATGATGAGGACTTTGAAGATTTCTTCTTTTTCTTCTGGTCGCCTTCGCTGTAATCCTTGTATTTCTTCATCTTTGATTCCTTTGCCCACCGAGGACAATCAGTGATAAAGTGACCAGGTTTCTTGCATTTGTGGCAAGTCCTCTTCTAGTAATCGCGAGATGAGGAATCTGATCTTACATCATCACCTCTTGAAGATCCTCCAAAGAGACCACATCTTGAGAACTTCTGAAATTTCGCTACTGGCTTAGTTCTTCGGGATCACCAAGGCTGCTATCAAAATCTTCACCTTCAAATGAGGAAACTGCCTTGGCCTTCAGTGCACGTGATCTACCATAGTTTGGATCGTAGAGATCTCTCTTTTCAGCTTGTTGGAGCTCATGAGTGTTCAACCTCTCAAGGATATCAGAGGGATCAAGTGACTTGTAGTCTCCTCGCTCTTGAATCATCAGTGCCAGAGTGTCGAATGAGGAATCAAGTGATCTCAGCAATTTCTTCACCACCTCGTAGTCAGTGATGTTAGTAGCACCAAGTGCTTGAAGCTCATTTGAGATGTCAGTGAGGCAATGGAAGGTTTGCTGAATGTTTTCGTTGTTGAGTCTTTTGAAGCAGTTGAAGAGAATGCGAAGAACATCAACTCGAGAGTCGCGTTGAGTTGAGACTTCCTCGTTGACCTTGGGCAGCATGTCCTAGATAAGCTTTGTTGTCTCCAAAGCACTCACTCTGTCGTACTGCCCTTAGCTCAGATGGCCACATACGATATTCTTCGCTTGAGAGTCGAGTTGCTTGAATTTATTCACATCAGCAGCGTTCACTGAAGGTGAGATGGATGGAACATCAGTTTTCACAACGTACCAGAGATCGTTGACAATTGCCTCAGGATGCATACGCATCTTGTTCTTCCAGTAGGGGTAGTCCGTCCCATCAAAGGTAGGACACCTAGTCGAGACTTTGATCATGCCTGTAGTCGACATAACTAAAACTCCAAGTGGTGAAACCAAAATCACACAGAACAATTGAGTACCTCGCTCTGATACCAATCGAAAGTGCATTATATCAACTAGAGGGGGTGAATAGGAGATTTTTTACAAATTCGTCACTAAGGAAATTCTAACTGAGGAATTTCCTAAGAAACAAACTACTAGCAGTAGAATAGATACTCAAGTGCATGCAGAACAAAATAGTAGCGTAGTCATCATCATGAAACGAAGGCAAACACAGAGCTACAAGTAGCATGTAAACAGGATAAGCAGGCTGAAGACAGAAGACTGGAGAATTAGGATTGAGGAAATTGAGAAAGTCTTTAGTCAAAGTCTTGAAATAGTACAGATCAAGTTCATCAACACATGAATGAGTAAATGGAAGGGTTGCGGAAATAGACCCAATAGGCTTGGTGTGGGGACCCTGACTTGTGAGTCGAGGTCACCGAATGCACGTGTACAATGATCCTAGAGATCAATGCTCACTGAACACACAGAAGATGAATAATAAGAGTCTTACATCCATACAAACCGTCTTACTCAAATTATGACCATTATGGTCAAGTCTTACATAGATAAAGCGTCAAGGGCTGAACAACAAATAAACTGGAATAGCAGAAGTCTTCGTAGATAAGTAGAACCCATGCCATCTGCCTTAACCCTACATGCATTCTGACTAGGAAAGTGTCCTAGTTCGCATGTTCGTCTCCATAGAACTCTTCTTCAAATTCCTGCTCTTCCATGCCTGTCCAATTAAATAACCAGTGGCAAGCCAATGAGTACTTTGAATGTACTCGCAACCAACCCATGTTTTTGGAACAAGTATGACAAGGTATGATATAACACTAAATAGGGTATGTTGCAGAAAGCAAATTTGTGAGTGCAATGTCATGAACTACCTTTTTAGTGAAGCATGCATCAAGAGAATAGGTTACAGATATCAACATAGCCAAGTTTTGATCCCTTCCATCTCGTCGAATCTTTCGACTTGATTCAAACGATGCTTCCCACACACGGACACAAGGTTTCGGAAACATTGGACGTAGCCCAAGAGCGGTTACCCAACTATCCTTGACCGTGGACATGGCTATTCGAATAGTTTTACACTCTGCAGAGGTTGCACACTTTACTCACAAGATCTAGGGTACTTCTGTGTCATCCACGACCCGCGGTACCTCAAGTACCCGGGGTAAGCACCCGATCACTATCTTTCCCTAGAAAACACTAACATGGAGTCCACTCGATTGGTAGCAACCCCCATACGGCCGTGCCCAACATTTCACATCTTAAGATTGTGGAGCCTCGCTTCCATATTCATCACATACCACAAGCACGGGGTACCAACAGTGTGTCTGGTGCCCTGTAAAAATAGTCATGGCCGCCTATCCAAGCACGACCCCATACCGAGATTGACCTCGTGTCACCCCCATCACTAGTAATGCGGGCACCATGCTAGTATCGGCCTAGGTAATCAATAATGCCCTTTCGCATATAAGGGTAGAGTGGTTGCGCATGTAAGGTTGGAATAATGGTCGCAACTTAAATCAATCTATTTTGAAAACAACACACACACTTGCCTCGGTACACCACTTCGTCATCAAGTGGTTACCCAACTCATCATCTCCCTCGGGCATAAGTGGCACCCGACGGGGTTTTTGAAAAGTCTTTTGAAAGTACTATGCCTCCACCATATGCATATTCCCGTCCCACTTGCGTAGCCACTACCATAGCAACATATCCACTCCCACCCGCATAACCCTCATAGGAAGGTAGGGTCATGCTTGATGCAAGTTTCAATAGGGAAGAAACAAGGTGACCCACCCAAGTGGTCATCACCTCAACATAATTCCGGTGCATTGACAATAAGTGCTATATGACATGCGTAAAAATGGGGTTTCATAGACATGGTCAAAGGGCTGCTTGCCTTGGTTGGATTGGTCTTCAAAGCCTTCAAGTCCTTCTCCTTCTTCTTCTTCAGCAACTTCGTCAAACACGGTATCTAATCGTCACAAGAAAATAACAGAGAAATAAGACAATAATAAAAATAGAAAAGTCAAACTGCTCAGAAAAATGTCCACTTATTTTTATAAAATAATATGGGAAAAAACTAAGAAGGGGAAAATTCTTAGTTTTGGATTTGGAGTAACAGAATATGATGAAGGCATTTTTTTAAACAGAGGTTTCATTGTTCAAATTTGAATTTAATTTGAACAGTACAGAAAAGGTGCATGAATATGTGTGAAAGTTACATCATTAAATAGGTTGGAATATTACAAGATTTTAGGAGTTAGAATAAATTAATTTGGATAATTATTTTATCATGTGGATTTATTTGAAAAATCCACATAAAAGAAAGAGATAAAGGCCACTGTGCAACTGGGCCAGAAAGGCCTCAGTGCATAGGCCCAGAGGGGTTTTGGCCCGGGCGAGCCAAGCGGCGCGCGCGCGCCATGTTTAAACCTGACGGGCGGAGCCCAGCTGCCAGTGGGAGAGAGGGGAGGTGAGAGGGAAGGGAGGCTCACAGGCGGGTCCCGCCTGTCATCCCTAACCCACGTCCAGACGGCCGACGGGCTCATCGGCGACGATGCAGGGCACGGCGGAGCGAGCGGAGGGAAGGGATGGACTCAGCACGGAGTCGCCGATCGGGTGGTGGTGGAGGTGGTTGCCGGAGCTGTCGGGATTGCAGGCGACGAGGATGCACGGCGGAGGGGCATCGGGCGGTGGTTGTTTCGGTCATTTCCGGCTGCAACAGAGAGGGAAAGGAGAGGGGAAAGGGTCAGTGGGTCTGTGTGGTGCCAGATCGAGTGAGAGTGGGGGCGGAGGAGGCGTATACCTCTGGACTGGCGGCGACCCGAGGCGGCGGGGCTCCGGTCGATCCCGAGCACAGAAGCCCCAAGAGGGCTTATGAGAGGTGCGAGAGTGCTCTAGGAGGTGTGAGGGGGCTGGCTTATATAGCCGGGCGCCGGTCCACCGTTGACTTGTGCACCGGCGAGGTCACAGGCACGGCCAGAGGCCGTGAGGGCGCTTGTGGGAGTGTCCCGGCTGTTCGTGGACGAGGTCCACGTCCTAGGAAGGGAAGGGAAGGAGCGGGGAAATCTCCAGAGGGCTCGCGCGTTTGAGGCCGAGGATTGGAGCTCGCGGGCGGTCGGCACGCGTGCGAGGGAGGCCATAGGAGGGAGAAGGAGGTGGGGGACACGGCCGTGGCATGTCGCGAACATCGAGGCGCCTCGGCTGGCGCGAGAGGGAGGGCCGAGGTTGCCGGAGGCTCCTGGCCAGGAGCGGCTATAGTGCCAGAGCGCACTGTAGCGTGCTCCAGAGCGCGCGTATGGCTGGCATCGGCATCTTTATGCCCTATGGTCGTGGCCGCTAGTGTCTGGAAGCTAAGGGAGGCAATAAGCAACAGGGAAATGGCATTGGATGCTCTGGAGGGCTTCTAGAATGAGAGGGGGTTGAGAGAGAAGAGTGCAAGGAGCTGTACAGAGATTAAAAGAGGTGCTTTTACCCCTCAATCATTGAGCTGTGGTGTAGCCCTTGCTACTGGAGGTTGAAGAGGTCTTGGAGGTGCTGTGGTAAAAATTTGAGCCTATTTGGATTACTGGAAGAAGCTAAAGTTGCTATTTTGGTAATTGGCCAGAAGGTGTTTGTAGTTTGTTTGGGCAAGCAAATGGGTTTCATTTGGCATGAGACTCCACAGGATGAAATGGAACATATAATTAGGCCCTTCCACCAAATTAGAGATCATTGGGGCAATGTTTCCAATGCAACTTTTGTAAACCGTGGAAATGAACAGAAAAGCATTTAGCAAGATCTAGTCATGCAAATCCGTTCCCCTTGATGCACCACTTGGTGTAGTGTCATCATTTGGGGTTGTGAACATGTCCACAAAGTTTGGGGGCATTTGAAACAAGTTGGTAATGTAAAGTTGTACAAATTTGAATCTGAACAGAAATGGTTTTGGGGCACTTTTGTGAACCAAAACAATTTGGATTGAGCTGAAACTTTGCAAAGTACTCATATTATGAGTATGTGACTTGCTAGAATGTTCCTGGAATTTTCAGAGAATATTTCCTTTGTAAATATTTCAAAAGCTTGAAATATCCATAAAGGGTTTTTGAGGGATTTTCCCAATATTTTGAACAAGACCATGTGTTGAAACTCTTATATATGGACAATATATGTCTTATGAGTCTCCCTGAATTTTCACAAATATTTTTGAAACATTAAAATAATTTTTACCTATTAAAGATCATTTCTGGCCTAATGAAAAAGCCTTCAAATAAAATAGGAAAATAACTTTTAAAATTATACTTTTGTGATTTATGGGAGTCCTATACCTAATAGGATACAAACATACCTTTTCAGAGATTTTTATCACCCTAAATCAAGTACTTGCAGTGAAAATCTTAATTTAGGGGTTTTTGGAAAACTAAATTTTTATAATACTATTGGGCCAAAATATTTTTGTAAGAATATACTATACTGTTCTATACACATGGTATGATCATTGGGCAGAAGTTTGGGGCAAGTAGATGAAGTATAGAAGGTGATGCTATGTTGACTTTTAAAGAGCACTTGAAATCAGAGAGAGAAAAACTCAACTCCAAATAAAATCCAAATGATGCAAAAAGTTTTTGTTGGACCAAATTTTCATGCTTTATTAATGCAATAGCCATGTTACAAAATGCAAGGTGTGACAGACCTACCCCCCTTACAAGAATCTCGTCCCCGAGATTCCTAAACTAGGCTTTAAAAGAGATCGGGAAACTCGGATCTAAGGTAGTCTTCACGTTCCCAGGTTGCTACTGCTTCCGTGTGGTTGCTCCACTGGACCTTGAAGTACTTGATGGTGCGGCTTCGCGTTCGTCGTTCTGCTTCATACAAAATGCAAATGGGCCTCTCACGGTAGGTCAACTCAGGCTGAAGGTCAATGGCTCGATGGTCGGCATCCTTCTAGAGATCAGGCTTGTCTGGAACTTGGAGACACTTCCAGAGTTGTGATACGTGGAATACGTTGTGCACATCGGATAGTTCAGGTGGTAGTTCCAACTGGTAAGCCACTTCTCCTCGTCGGTCGGTGATCTTGAAGGGGCCAATAAATCTTGGTGCATGTTTCCCCATAATGTGGAAACGTTTGGTTCCCTTCAAAGGAGTTACTAGCAGGTACACATGGTCTCCAACACGGAAACTCTCTTCTATCTCGACTTGGTGGCCTTCAAACGTTCTCTGACTAGTTGGACTTGCTCTTCTGCTTCGCGGAGAACATCTGGTCCAAAGACTAGCCCTTCTCCGGTCTCTGACCAATTGAGGGGTGTGCGACACTTGCGTCCGTACAACACCTCAAATGGTGCCATCAAAAGGCTTGACTGATAACTGTTGTTATAGGAGAACTTGGCAAAAGTGAGGCAATCTTCCCACTTGGCTCCATATGCTAAGACACGGGCTTGGAGCATGTCTTCGAGTATTTGATTTACCCGCTCCGTCTGACCTCCGGTTTGTGGGTGAAAAGCGGTGCTGAATGTCAACTTGGTTCCCAAGGCTTCTTGGAATCTTTTCCAGAACCTTGAAGTAAACTGAATGCCTCAATCTGACACAATCTCTTTAGGAACTCCATGGAGGCTCACGATTCGATCGATGTCGAGGCTGGCTAGCTTGTTCCCACTGTAGGTTGTTTTGACAGGAATGAAATGGGCTACTTTGGTCAAATGGTCGACTATGACCCAGATGGTGTCATGTCCTTTATTCGACCTTGGTAATCCAGTGATGAAATCCATTCCGACTTTATCCCACTTCCACTCAGGAACCTTGAGTGGTTGGAGCAATCCAGCAGGTCGCTGATATTCAGCCTTGACCCTTTGGCACACATCACACTTTGCAATATATGTGGCAATCTCTCTTTTCATCCTGGGC
Organism: Secale cereale; assembly: GCA_902687465.1. Taxonomy (NCBI): domain Eukaryota; kingdom Viridiplantae; phylum Streptophyta; class Magnoliopsida; order Poales; family Poaceae; genus Secale; species Secale cereale. Next base: position 311,250,633 of record LR738709.1, on the reverse strand, counting down.
CACCAAAATCTTTCCTTCAAGTCTTGATACATCTTGGTTCCTCCTGGTTGGATGGAATACAGAGTGTCGTGGGCTTCTTGCAGGATCAAATTCTTGAGCTCCATCTTGTTTGGTACGCAGATGCGACCTTTGTACCAAACAATCCCGTGCTCGTCCTCGTAGAATCCTGGGGCCTTGCCTAGCTTCATCTTCTTCTTGATGCCTTCAATGCTTGCGCACCCATTTTGTGCTTCCTTGACTTCATCCATCAGGGTTGGTTTGACTTCTAGATGGTCTAGAAATCCATGGGTAACCAATTCCAAGTTGAATTGTTCCAACTCTTCAAACAGGGTTGGCTGCCTTCCTTTAACTATGGTATTCAGGGAGCAAGCCTTTCTGCTTAAGGCATCGACTACCACGTTAGCAATCCCGGGGTGGTATTGAACACTGAGGTCATAATCCCTGATCAGTTCCAACCATCTTCGTTGCCTCATGTTCAATTCCTTTTGGGTGAAAATATACTTCAGACTTTTGTGGTCTGTGTATATCTCACACCGCTTCCCTAGGAGGTAATGTCGCCATGTCTTCAAAGCATGAACCACTGCTACTAACTCAAGATCATGAGTAGCGTAGTTCTCTTCATGAGGTCATAGCTGCCTTGAAAGGTAAGCTATGACTCTTCCTTCTTGCATCAGAACGATTCCCAATCTGGTTCGAGAGGCATCACAATATATCACGAACTCCTTGTGAATGTCACGTGTTGCCAGAACTGAGGCGGTGGTCAATCTCTTCTTGAGTTCTTGGACGCTTTCTTCGCATTTTGGCGTCCATTCGAACTTCTTGTCCTTCTTCAGGAACTGAGTCATTGGTCGGGCAATGCTGGAGAACCCTTCCATGAATTTGCGGTAATAGCCCGCAAGTCTGAAGAAGCTTCTGACTTCCTTGACGGTCGTTGGGGACTGCCATTGGGTTACATCTTTGATCTTCGCGGGATCTACCAACAATCCTCCCTCGGTAAAAACATGACCCAAGAATCCAACTTTATGCAGCCAAAACTCACATTTGCTGAGTTTGGCGTATAGTTGGTGCTCTCGAAGCTTGTCTAGAACCATCCTCAAATGTTGCTCGTGCTCTTCTTCCGTCTTCGAGAAGACAAGAATGTCGTCAATGAAGACAACAACAAACTTGTCCAAATATTCCATGAAGACCTTATTCATGAGATACATGAAGTAAGTCTGGGCATTGGTTAATCCAAAGGACATGACTGTGCACTCATACAGGCCATATTTGGTTACAAATGCCGTCTTCGTAATATCTTGGGGTCTGATCTTCAGCTGGTAGTACCCAGATCTGAGGTCGATCTTGGAGAACACCTTGGCTCTGCTGAGTTGATCAAACAGGTCTTCAATCTTGGGAAGTGGATATTTGTTCTTGATTGTAACTTCATTAAGGGAACGGTAGTTAATGCATAAGCGGATGGTACCGCCCCTTTTTGCCACAAACAGAATAGGTGATCCCCAAGGGGAGGCACTAGGGCGGATAAATCCCTTCCTCAACTGCTCTTCTAGTTTCTTCTTCAACTCGCCTAATTCTTCTGTCCCCATTCTATAAGGCTTCTTATAGATGGGTCCTGCCCTGGGCATAAGCTCGATGACGAACTGAATGTCACGGTCAGGAGGCATTCCCGGTAGCTCATCCGGAAAGACATCGGGATACTCGCATACTACCGGCACTTGCTCTAGTCCAACTTCAGACAGAGAGATGACTTGAGTAGTTTGAGCAGAAGAGGAGTTGGAGGCAAACTTAACTTCGACTCCTTGGTCATTGGTCACAGTGATAGTCCGATTGGCACAGTCTAACAAGCCTTGGTGCTTGCTGAGCCAATTCATGCCTAGGATCACATCCAAGCCTTGTGATCTCAGGATGATAAGGTCTGCTAGGAAATCTACTCCGTTAATGATGATACCGACTCCCTTACAGCCTATCTTGGCTCTCATCTCTGCTCCGGGGGTTTGTACCACCATCGGTTATTCAGGAGTGTAGGGGTCATGCCACTTTTTAATGCAAATCTTTGAGTGACAAATGAATACGTGGCTCCAGAATCAAACAAGATAGTTGCAGGTGCTGAGTTGACAAGGAACGTACCCAGCACGACGTCCGGGTCTTCCTGGGCTTCTTCTGTAGTGACGTGATTCACACGCCCCTTGCCATTGTTGGGCGAGTTGCGAGGAGCTTGGTTTCTTGGCGGCATCCCGCGGCCTTGTCCTCGGTTCTGCACTTGGGGCGTGGGGCATCGAGCTTCTTGTTGGGGCACACCTTAGAGATGTGTCCTGAGTGAGCACATCCAAAGCAAGTGACTTGGTTTGGGTTATTGATCTTGTTGCCACCACTGTTATTGGGGTTGAATGCTGGCCTTGGGTTGGCATAATGCTGAGGCTGATAGTTGGTGCGAGGTGCAGGAGCTCTTGGCTGCTGATACGTTGGCCTGACCGGGGCTGGCTGCCACGGGCGAGGCTTCTGGTTACTGGAACTTCCCTTGCTGATCATCTTGCGCTTGCGAGTGTCTTCCAAAGCACGCCGTTTATCTTCAAGCATGAGTGCTTTGTTCACCAGGTCAGGAAAGGTTGGGCAGTCACACACGACAAGCGAGTACTGCAGAGTCTGATTGAGGCCTTCCATGAAGTGCTCGCTTTTTGCAGCATCTGTGCTGACATCTTCAGGGGCATACCTTGATAGAACACTGAACTTCTGCATGTACTCCTTGACAGTGCCACTTCCTTGCTTCAGGGCTCGAAACTCACGCTTCTTGATAGCCATGATTCTGGAAGGAATATGGGCCTTGCGGAATTCTGCCTTGAAGTTATTCCAAGTGATGTCTTGCCCAGCATGCATGACCTTGAATCCATCCCACCAAGCTCTAGCAGCCCCCCGAGGCAGTGGGCGGCATAAGCCACCTTCTCCCAGTCTTCGGTGCAGCCGACTAGTTCCAGCAAGTCCTCAATGGTGCGGACCTAGTCGTCTGCATCCAGGGGTTCAGCAGTCTCGATGAAGGTTGGCGGTGCATGCTTCTTGAACTCCGCCAACGTGGAACGTCCATTGCCATTCCCCGCCGGCTGGCGGTTGTTGGTGACGGCTTGAGCAATCATCTGGAGGGCTGCGGTATTGGCTTGGCATTCCTCTCGGAAGGCTTGGAGAAGCTGAGCCATGTCCATGATCGGGGGAGGTGGTGGTGGAGCTTGGTCGTGTGTTTGGTCTTGGCTGGCCTCTGCTTGGGCGGATGCTCCAGCTTCGGGCTGCTGGGTACAGGTACCAGTACGAGTTACAACAGGCATCCTGTTGGAGCGGTCAAGGTCTTATGATTTGGAATGAAGAGGGAAAGCAATAAAGATGGGTGCCTAGTAAGGGGGTGGGTGTGACACTAATTGTTTTCAAGCAAGGGCCAAAAAGGGGCCAAACACATTCATTAAAATTCCAAATGGGTGATGTAGCCGTTTACACGTTCCCCAAGGGAAGATACGACGTACATCCAAACACAACAAAAGCAAACACTAGATGGACTCATATGAACCATACAAGGACTCGACTTCGCATAGGGGTTACACGACCTATCATACCATAGAGGTCACGAGCTGGCATATCCGAGTTGCGAATAATGCCTAAGTGGGGGAATGCTCGATTGTGTATTCTGGCTCTTATGGGTCTTCCTCCTTGTCTTCATCTGTCTAGGCTCACCTATCACTTGAGGGTGTGGGGGAGTGGAGCAGTTGGACACGGCGTTGTTTTGCCGGTGGTGCAGGAAAGAGCTTGCGAAACTCCCTCGTCGTCATACGACATCACTGGGGTGGTTCTTCATCCTTGGAAGATACATCTCCTGAGGGCCTTCCGCCTCGATACACGATAGCGGGTTGCCCAGGAGGCGCACCTTCCTTCTTGATCCTATCAGTCTTCTCTTGTGCTCGTCGAAGAAGTGCCTTGGTCTTGTGGAGTTCTTCTCGGAGCTTCAGCGATTCCGGGGCCAACTCTTGTGCCAAGCTATCGGCACAAAGGATGAAGTAGGTCTGGAATCGAAGTGGAAGTCCTTCCTTCAGTGGAGTGGCTCGTGCGCTGCTCTCATCTTCACCTTCCTTCCGGTAAGTCAAGAAGCGGGTTGTCATCTTGGCTGCCATCTCCGGAAGAAGTTCTCGGAGGCGGGTTAGTGCCTTGAGTGCAGCTGCCTCGACAGCGAGGGGTAGTGTTGCCATCTGGGGTCCCTCGAAGAACCAACTTGTGGGAGGATCGTTTGCCTTCACGATTACTTCCACATGGTACTCCACCTCGGTGTCGCTAACCCAATGCTCATGGTAGGTGAGGATGGGTGCTCGGTGAAATTGGCACTCTTGGAGGCTATCCTCGAGAAGCAAGGGGAACCCAGTGGTCAGGAGCTCTTTAGGTACAGCGGCCATCTACAAAGGTTGAATGGGAGGGGTTAATAAGCTGATTATATCTCAGGTTTGGCAAGGTTTAGTGTTGAAAGATAGAATTGGTATAACTGATGGATTGATTTTATTGCATTGAGGCCTCGGCTAGTATATATGAGAGTACAATACTTGGGGTGCAAGGCTACCCCGGATACATATGGCAGTCTACGATATGTATATCTACAACTACCAAATATACTCTAACATCCCCCCGCAGTCACAGCGGGAGCACCGCAGACAGTGAGACTGGAGAAGAAGTCGAAGGCGGGAGGCGACAGACATCCCCCCGAGGTTGGAACGGCGGTGCGGTGCATACGCTGCGACTGGAGCAAAAACCGGCGAGTAACTCATGCGGATGGTAGCCCTTTGTGCTGATGTCAAGGAAACTGAGCTGTAAGGTGAATAGTCATGGTCGAGGATGCCGTGCGTAGGGTAGCTGTGGTCAAGGTGGAGTTGTTGAGGTTGCCGAGGGGAAGGAGCCACACAGGAAGCCGCGGGCACTGGAGGAGGCGTCGTGATGACGGTGACGCAAAGGGGAAGCCACCTAGGACGAAGACGGCGACGCGGCGAGGTAGTCGAAGAGGGGGTCGATGCCGAAGTCGATGCAGTCAGGAGCCGATGGGCGAGACATACTCTGGTTTGCTAGGCTCGAAAAATGCCTCGGGGATGATGGCATGCACCGGTGTTGCCAACACCGAACGTGCGAGGAAGGGTGCACACCAGCCGCTATCGTCTGAGGGACCAGCAGAGAAGGCCTCCACGACGGTCGCAGGCGCACAACGGCGGGGTAGAAGATGCCGATGCAGCCCATAGTTGTCGGAGTAGACGAAGGGGAAAAACGAGATGGCGACGCTAACGACGAGGTGGTGCTGGACGAAGCGAAGAGGTGCACCCGGACAATCTGACTCAAGGCCTGATGATCCAAATGATGCGGCGACGGTGCTCGAAGGAGATGGCGAAGAACTCGAACAACTTGATGAAGACCATGAGCACAAGGCGCGCACTGACGTAGTCATAGACGATGTCGAGGGCGTAGTCGACGGCGATGAAGATGCAATGGCGAAGAGGACTAGGGTGGACACTGCTGCAGCCCGAACAGACAACGCAGCCGCAACCCTCGTGTCGGTGGAGGTGCACGCATACTGAAGACACTTGTCCCAGATCCGTACATGTCGCGACCGTACGCCGGTCAGTTGATCAGACCAAGGGCGCACATACGAGACGATGGACGACGATGCCACACAGATCGGAGTCATGGCGGAGAAGTCAGGGACGACAGGCTTGGGGACGTGTTGCGGAGGAGCCCGGCGGCGCTGCGGGTGGTGACCCGACGTGCACCGCACACCAGCCCGGACGACACGGGTGTTGAAGAAGAATAGCCGGTGATGATGTCGAAGAAGAGGCATGCGATCGACGGGCGGTGGGCGACTCAATCTCGATCAGTGATCGAGTAAAAAATTAGAGAAACTACCAAAAAGAAATCAGCAGCAACAAATCTTCGTGTAGACTCCTGTGGTCCGGTGAACGGCGATGTGGACTGGCATGGGTGGACCGGAGCGGATCCGCGCCGACGGGACGAAGGACTCCAATGGTTGGGCGCCACGGGATCTGGCCGACGGCAGCGAATCACAGTGAGCGGCACGCATCCCGTCTAGGGGAGGTGGAGTCCGCCACGTCGATGTTGCGGCTCGCGAACGGTGGCGGATCCGCACCAGGCGGCCCGGGTAGATCCCGCCGGGGTAGGGACGCGGCCGGCGGATGAGGTCCCCATGCGACGACAGAATGTGCGGAGGCACGGCCGCGCAGGACAGCGAAGGTGGTCGGGTGGAGGGGTGGTGCCGCCACGAGACCGGTCAACGATGGGTGGAGGGCGCCTGCGGAAGCCCTAGCTGCCACCATGGCAGCGTAGGGAAGGACACGTGCGCCACAAGGAGACCGTGGCTGCCACCACGACGGCGCGGATCGGGGTCGTCGTCGACGGCCTTCATGACGGATGACGAGGTACACTTTGATCTGCTGCTGCTGGACGCGAGACGGCGGCGGATTAACTCGATCCGCCATAGAGGAGGGCGCTGCCCCCGGCGGAGGTCATAGGGAACCTCCCCGAGGGCGCACTACGGAGCCGTCGAGGGGGCGCGCTGATTGCATGCCGTGGTGGACGGCCGGTGGCGTGAGAAGAATATGGGTGCATGAGAAGCAGCGGAAGAGTTAGGGTTTGTCGCCAAGGATCCGAACTTCAACTCGTGATACCATGTTGATAGATAGAATTGGTATAACTGATAGATTGATTTTATTGCATTGAGGCCTCGGCCAGTATATATGAGAGTACAAGACTTGGGGTGCAAGGCAACCCCAGGTACATATGGCAGTCTACGATATGTATATCTACAACTACCAAATATACTCTAACATTTAGAAAAGAAGAGAGGTTCAGAAGGTTTATGAAAAGGGTCTCATCCTAACTAACACCCATGCTAACTAAGGCGTCCTACAATCAGGATGGCTCTGATACCAGCTCCGTGGGGACCCCGACTTGTGAGTCGAGGTCACCGAATGCACGTGTACAGTGATACCAGAGATCAATGCTCACTGAACACACAGAAGCTGAATAACAAGAGTCTTACATCCATACATACCGTCTTACACAAATTATGACCATTATGGTCAAGTCTTACATAGATAAAGCCTCAAGGGCTGAACAGTAAATAAACACGAATAGCGGAAGTCTTCGTAGATAAGTAGAACCCATGCCATCTGCCTTAACCCTACAGGCATTCTGACTGGGAAAGCATCCTAGTTCGCATGTTCGTCTCCATAGAACTCTTCTTCAAATTCCTGCTCTTCTATGCCTGGCCAATTAAATAACCAGTGGCAAGCCAATGAGTACTTTGAATGTACTCGCAAGCAACCCATTTTTTAGAATAAGTATGACAAGGTATGATATAGCACTAAATAGGGTATGTTGCAGAAAGCAAATTTGTGAGTGCAATGTCATGAACTACCTTTTTAGTGAAGCATGCATCAAGAGAATAGGTTACCGATATCAACATAGCCAAGTTTGGATCCCTTCCATCTTGTTGAATCTTTCGACTTGATTCGAACGGTGCTTCCCCCCCCCCCACACACACACACGAGGTTTTGCAAACATTAGACATAGCCCAAGAGCGGTTACCCCACTGCCCTTGACCGTGGACACGGCTATTTTAATAGTTCTACAATCTGCTGAGGTTGCACACTTTACCCACAAGATTCAGGGAACTTCCGTGTCATCCACGACATGTGGTACCTTAAGTACCCGGTGTAAGCACCCGATCACTATCTTTCCCTAGACGACACTAACATGGAGTCTACTCGATTGGTAGCAACCCCCGTGCCCAATATTTCACATCTTAAGATTGTGGAGCCTCGCTCCCATATTCATCACATACCACAAGCATGGGGTACCAACGGTGTGTCCGGTGCCCTGTAAAAACAGTCATGGCCGCCTATCCAAGCACGACCCCGTCCCGAGAGTGACCTCGTGTCACCCCCGTCACTAGTAATGCGGGCACCATGCTAGTATCGGCCTAGGTAATCATAATGCCCTTTTCCATATAAGAGTAGAGTGGTTGCGCATGTAAGGTTGGAATAACGGTCGCAACTTAAACCAATCTGTTTTGAAAACAACACACACAGTTGAGTCGGTACACCACTTTGTCATCAAGTGGTTACCCAACTCATCATCTTCCTCGGGCATAAGTGGCACCCGACAGGGTTTTGGAAAGGTCTTTTGTAAGTACTATGCCTCCACCATATGCATATTCCCGTCCCACTTGCATAGCCACTACCATAGAAACCTATCTACTCCCACCCGCATAACCCTCATAGGAAGGTAGGGTCATGCTTGATGCAAGTTTCAATAGGAAAGAAACAAGGTGACCCACACAAGTGGTCATCACCTCAACATAATTTCGGTGCATTGACAATAAGTGCTATATGACATGCGTAAAAATGGGGTTCCTTAGACATGGTCAAAGGGTTGCTTGCCTTGGTTGGCTTGGTCTTCAAAGCCTTCAAGTCCTTCTCCTTCTTCTTCTTCGGCAACTTCGTCAAACACGGTATCTAATCGTCGCAGGAAAATAACGGAGAAATAAGACAATAATAAAAATAGAAAAGTCAAAGTGCTGTCAACTTATTTTTATAAAATAATATGGGAAAAACTAAGAAGGGGAAAATTCCTAGTTTTGGATTTGGAGTGACAGAATAGGATGAAGGGATTTTTTTAAACAGAGGTTTCATTGTTCAAATTTGAATTTAATTTGAAAAGTACAGAAAAGGTTCATGAGTATACGTGAAAGTTACATCATTAAATATGTTGGAATATTACAAGATTTTAGGAGTTGGAATAAGTTAATTAGGATAATTATTTTATCCTATGGATTTATTTGAAAAATCCACAGAAAAGAAAAAGAAAAAGGCCACTGTGCAAGTGTGCAACTGTGCCAGAATGGCCTAAGTGCACAGGCCCAGAGGGGTTTTGGCTCGGGCGAGCCGAGCAGCTCGCGCACGCTAGGTTTAAACCTCACGGGCGGGGCCCACTTGGTAGTAGGAGAGAGGGGAGGAGAGAGGGAAGGGAGGTTGACAGGAGGGGCCCGCATGTCATCCCTAACCCGCGTCTAGACGACCGGCGGGCTCACCGGTGGCGATGCAGGGCACGACGGGGCAAGCGGAGGGCAGGGATGGACTCAGCGTGGAGTCGCCGATCGGGTGGTGGTGGAGGTGGTCGCCGGAGCTGTCGGGTTTGCCGGCGACGAGGATGCACGGTGGAGGGGCATCGGGCGGTGGCTGTTTCGGTCATTTTCGGCTGCAACAGAGAGGGAAAGGAGAGGGGAAAGGGTCAGTGGGTCTATGTGGTGCCAGATCGAGTGAGTGTGGGGGTGGAGGAGGCGTATACCTCTGGATCGACGGCGACCCGAGGTGGCGGGGCTCCGGTCGATCCTGAGCATAGAAGCCCCTAGAGGGCTTGTGAGAGGTGCGGGAGTGCTCTAGGAGGTGTGAGGGGGAGGCTAGTGCTGCTGGAGCGGCCTGGGCTGTCTTATATAGCCGGGCGCCGGTCCACCATGGACTTGTGCGCTGGTGAGGTCACGGGCGCGGCCAGAGGCCATGAGGGTGCTTGTGGGAGTGTCCCGACTGTTCATGGACGAGATCCACGTCTAGGGAAGGGAAGGAGTGGGGAAAGCTCCAGAGGGCTCGCGCGTGTGAGGCCGAGGATTGGAGCTCGCGGGTGGCCGACGTGCATGCGAGAGAAGCCATAGGAGGGAGAAGGAGGTGGGAGACACAGCCGTGGCGTGTCGCGGACGTCGAGGTGCCTCGGCTAGCGCGAGGGGGAGGGCCAAGGTGGCCGGAGGCTCCTGGCCAGGAGCGGCTATAGTGCCAGAGTGCACTGTAGCCTGCTCTAGAGCGCGTGTATGGCTGGCATCGGCATTCTTTATGCCATGTGGTCGTGGCCACTAGTGTCTGGAAGCTAAGGGAGGCAATAAACAACAGGGAAATGGCATTGGATACTCTAGAGGGCTTCTAGAATGAGAGTGGGTTAAGAGAGAAGAGTGTAAGGAGCTATCCAGAGATGTAAAAGAGGTGGTTTTAACCCTCAATATTGAGCTGCGGTGCAGCCATTGCTACTAGAGGTTGAAGAGGTCTTGGAGGTGTTGTGGTAAGAATTTGAGCCTGTTTGGATTAGTGGAAGAAGCTAAAGTTGTTGTTCTGGTAATTGGCCAGAATGTGTTTGTAGTTTGTTTGGGCAAGCAAATGCGTTTCATTTGGCATGAGACTCCACAGGATGAAATGGCACATATAATTAGGCCCTTCCACCAAATTAGAGTTCATTTGGGCAAACTTGCTAATGCAACTTTTGTAAACCCTAGAAATGAACAGAAAAGCATTTAGCAAGATCTATTCATGCAAAACCATTCCCCTTGATGCACCACCTGGTGTAGTGTCATCATTAGGGGTTGTGAACATGTCCACAAAGTGTGGGGGCATTTGAAACAAGTTGGTAATGTAAAGTTGTTCAAATTTGAATCTGAACAGAAATGGTTTTAGGGCACTTTTGTGAACCAAAACAATTTGGATTGAGATGAAAAATTTGCAAAGTCCTCATATTATGAGTATGTGACTTGCTAGAATTTTCTTGGAATTTTCAGAGAATATTTCCTTTGTAAATATTTCAAAAGCTTGAAATATCCAGAAAGGGTTTTTCAGGGATTTGCAAAATATTTTGAACATGACCATGTGTTGAAACTCTTATATATGGACAATATATGTCCTATGAGTCTCCCTGAATTTTCATAAATATTTTTGAAACATTAAAATAATTTTTACCTATTAAAGACCATTTTTGGCCTAAAGAAAAAGCCTTCAAATAAAATAGGAAAATAACTTTTAAAATTATACTTTTGTGGTTTATGGGAGTCCTATACCTAAGAGGATTCAAACTTACCTTTTCAAAGATTTTTATCACCCTAAATCAAGTACTTGCAGTGCAAATCTTAATTCAGGGGTTTGTGGAAAACTAATTTTTGAAAATACTATTTGGCCAAAATATTTTTGTAAGAATATACTATATTGTTCTATACACATGGTATGATCATTGGGCAGAAGTTGGGGGCAAGTAGATGAAGTATAGAAGGTGATGCTATGTTGACTTTTAAAGAGCATTTGAAATCAGAGAGAGAAAAATTCAACTCCAAATAAAAGCCAAATGATGCAAAAAGTTTTTGTTGGACCAAATTTTCATGCTTTATTAATGCAATAGCCTTGTTACAAAATGCAAGGTGTGACACTTGGTGAAGACGATGATTTGGTAGACCAGTTCCAATTGATGTGACAGTTGTACGTCTAGTTAGGGCGGCTAGGTATTCAAACCGGAGGACACATAGTCCCGGACACCCAGTCCAGGACACTTAGGTCTCGCCCTATTCCCCTTGAGCTAAGGTCACACAGACCCCGCCCAATCACTCGTGGTAAGTCTTCACAGGTGACTTTCAAACCTTCACAGACTCGGTCACCCGGCGATCCACAATTCCTCTTGGATGCTCTAGACCATTACGCCTAACCGTCTAGAAGATCATAGTCTTTAAAGGTAACAAGCGTCGGTTCCACACAGGAAGACTCTCTTCAGTGATGCTCAATCACTTTGGGGTTTTAGGTGTTGGGGTTTTGGGTTTTTCCTCACTTGATGATTTTCGCTCAAAGTCCTCGGAGGATGGGTTGCTCTAATGACAAGTGTCAGTTTCTCTCGGAGCAGCCAACCAACCAGTGGTTGTAGGGGGCGGCTATTTATAGCCTAGGGAGCAGCCCGACATGATAAAACATAAATGCCCTTCAATGACATGACCGTTAGGTGGATAGGATATTTTGGGACAGCTGGCGCATAGCACATCAACGGTCGGAAATTTGAGCTCTCAAATTCCTCAGGGCTACCATGTTCCTCACTTGTAGGCAATCCACATTGGCGAATTCCTAACTCCTCAGTCAGAATAAATTCCTCAGAGAACAGAAGAACTTTGGCTCTGTCACTGAAGAAATTGACTGAACTATATGAGATTTCCAATGGCTTCATTCGAAAGGATTGGTAGTGTAGGCTTTGAGATGAGAATCACTTGGAAATGTGTTTCCTTAGTTTTACCTCGACCCCCTTTAACAGTACGGTGTTTCCTATGACTCAAGAAAGAGAAAATGAAACTATGAAAACAAAAGTCTTCATGCTTCATAATCCTCGCATGAATTTCCAAGTCTTCAAGGTCACACCAATTTCCTCATTTTCAAAGTCTTCAAGAAAACCAAAGTCTTCAACTAAAGACATACATTTTTAGGGGTCGACTTTCTTCATAAATATCAAACTCCTCATAGACTTATAGTACCTGTGTACACTCACAAACACATCAGTCCCTTAACCTATAAGTATTGAATACACCAAACTCACTAAGGGGCACTAGATGCACTTACAAATGTAAATAATACTCAACAGAACCAAATGATCATAAAATTCATCTATCAACTCCATGTACATGGAAGGGCCGTACATGCAACGTGAAATAGAGTAAATACTAAATGAAGCCACAAAGACTAGTTATGCGTACTAGAACATACCTCAGCCTAGAACCGGATCAATTATTCAAACATAGTTGAATAGACACACAAAGAAGAACAATACATTGCTGTCATCAACATATTCAATCTTACGAAATACAATTGTGAGGATCGAGGATGAAGATGGAGATGGGCATCGATGCAACCGGCCTATGGCGGGTGCCCCACTACAAAAAAATACACTTCTGTGATGATACGTGTTTGTCACGGTAGGTCACGTTTTCTGTCATGCATGTACATCCATTACAAATTTATGACAGAATCAAGATTAGCCATACCTGTGCTGTCGCAGAAGTGTTCCATGACATTACCAAAATTATCATCACGGAAGTGTCCACTTCCATGACGATAAATCGCGAGTCACTGAAGTGCTTTCATCAAGGGCGACCGACACGTGGCATTCACCGTAACGGAACGTCGTTAAGCTATCGGGTCCAGTTTTGGATCTGATAACCCGTTAACAGCCCCCACCAATGGGGATTTTCCACGTGTAAAATCATCATTGGCTGGAGGAAACACGTGTCGGCTCACCGTTGGGACAGATGTCATCCTCTCATTGGACGCAAAGCGCCTATGATACGTCGACATCTGGCACGGCCGAACAGAGGCCCATTCATGTGAAAAGGCTGGCCCGTTTGACTTGGTCAAACAGTGGTGGGCCGGCCCACGGAAATCCTGTTAACGGCATGTTCGCATATAGCCCATTTACAGCCCGCTAACCCAGGGCCCGTTACGACCTATCCGAATTAGACCCAATAGCGTCATCTGGGTCGTCCAATATGATTCCAGCCACTTTTAGGTTCCGACCCATGTATGGCCCATGACGTCTTTCGGCCCATATGAGGCCCTTTTGTAACTCTTGGCCCATTAACGGCCCGTGGTGAAACTGGCCCGTAATGAACGGTGTATCACTTTGTACCCATTAATCCATTGGGCCGTTTGCAGCCCATGTTATCTTTCGGCCTTCTCAGGGCCCATTTATTCTTGGCCCATTAACGGTCCGTGGTGAAATTGGCCCGTAATGAACAGTGTATCACTTTATACCCATTAATGGCCCATTAATCCATTGGGCCGTTTGTAGCCCATGTTATCTTTCAGCCTTCTCAGGGCCCATTTATTCTTGGGCTTATTTCCAGCATTCGGTTACTTACGGCCCGTTACTGCCATTTTCTACTTGTGGGCCAAATTCAGCCCGTGGTTACAGTCGGCCCGTTTGTGGCCTGTTAATACGTTGGGCCGTTTTCATAGCGTCATCAAATACGGCCTATTAACGACGGCCCGTTATGGTCGGCCCATGAACGGACGACTCCAACTCTATCCCGTTTACGGCCAAAATGCAGTCTGTTTTTGGCCCATGTTTGGCCAATCGACCATACGGCCCGTCTAAGGCCCATTGACGATACTGCCCATATAAAGCCCATTGTTTCTACGGCCTGTAGAAGGCCCATTGTTTCTACGGCCCGTCGAAGGCCCATTGTTTCTACGGACCGTAGAAGGCCCATTATTTCTACGGCCCGTAGGAAGACCAGTGTCACTACAGTAAATATGTAGCCCATGGACTGTTAAAGGCGGGAAACTACTATAGGTTTAGACCTGCTAATGGCTTAAGATGATTATAGGCCCACGTTTTGGCCCATATGAGTAATGGGCCGGCCTGAATACCGACAACACTGAGATCCACTGAACCTTCTGGCCTAAATTACAGCATACCGACCAAAGAATAAACCTAGACTATACAACAACGAAATTACGGCATATTACATCCACTGGGAATCAAAGTTCGCTACCGGTGATAATAAAGCGCAACATGACCGCGGATTACATACACTGGGCATCAAAGGTCGCCACCAATGCATATAAACGCGCCGACAAAAAGAATATACAAAATTGAGAGCACTTCAGAGGGCACTAGACCTGTCAAGCTCAGGCCCCGCAAGCAGCCGAACAAGCTGATTAGACCTCAATTGTGTCAACAATACATGCTTCATCCCTAGTTGTATGGCACCATAGTGCACAAGGCAGTCCCCTGACATCTTCATTACTTCTTTTACTTCAAGTCGGAGCTGAGCTGAAGCAAGCCTTTCCGCTTTAAGTTGAGACTGAAGAAGTCGAACTGATTGAGGCAGGGACTGCACAGAGGTTGTCTCACACCCGCTGGTGAGTAGCTTCAACTCACTGTCTTCATCAAGACAGGACCTTGGGGTCATCTCGCTGTCCTCAAGTTGGTTTGGCTCACTATCTTTCCTAAAGTTCTGCCTGGCATAAGAGATACGACTCTGAAAGAGAAACAAGGAGACACGTAACAGGTTTCACAATTATATAAGCAAATAAATGGATCTGTTCTGCATAAGGAACATGGTTTTACAACTACAATTTAAAACTGGTAGTTGTTGCAAACATCCAATCAGATGTAAACAGAAGTGGAGGAAATGATGCCTATCCAAATCTATACTAGAACAAAGTTTGAAGGCTTAAGAAGGATGAACTTACATTACATGTTAACACAGGCTGGACAAAGCCCTTCTCCATGTTGGTGGAAAGACAATTAAAATAATTCCCCAAAGAAAATTCTTTATAAGCGTTGCCATTATTCTACATTTTGAAAAGAGTAAATATAGATCAAATAATATTGGAAGAAATAGAGGATAATGAAGCTCAAGTGCATACTGATGATACATAATCAAATAGCAATTAATTAAGTACAGTGTTACAAGGGAAAAGGTACTAACAAGAGGAATGTAGACATCAACGTGTGCAGTGGCATTGGCTTTATTCAACATTTTGGTAAGAGTAAATGTAGATATGATAATTTGGAGAAAGTGGAGGGTAGGGTAGATAAGATGCAGAGTAATGCTAGACAATTAACTATCTCGCGATGCATGCACAGTAATACCACCATCGTCCGTTATTAGTTGTCGCTCAAATGGATGTATCTAGCACTATTAAGTTCTAAATACATCCAATTGATCAACAATTAATTCGATACAAAGGGAGTACATGACAATAGGTAGTTACATGAGCAATCCAAAACTTCATAACCATTGTGTTAATTCTGCATTTATCTAAGAGTAAATATAGATCTTATAATTTCAAGCAAAGGGAGGATAAAGAAGCGAACATTTACAGTGATGCTACATAATCAAACAGCAATGAGTGTAAGTATGCTGACAAAGGGCAAGAGGTACTGACAAGAGCAATGCAGAGCCCAGTATTGTCGTGAGATCCTGTGATCCTTTGAGCAAGGAGATTCATCCGAAATTAGTTTTCATAGAAGAGAGAAGGTAAGGCACATGCAGAAATTTAGGAGTTCAAATTTTGAATTGATTTCATAGACAGTACATGACGCTGGGTTTTAGCAGTTCTAATAGGGGTTTGGCCACTGGAGTAGGGGTAAAGTCTGTTACAGTTGGGCCTGTGTTTTCTGTGGCCGCTGATCTATCTAATTTAACAGGTATCATTACCTTTTCCAAATACCTAGTTTGTAATCCTTGAGGATCTGCAATCACCCTCTTCTTTTGGACATCTATCACGAAAGAACAACATTTGACTGAAAAAACATAGTATGACGGCACATGGAATAGGTACAGAAAATGGATAGGTATGGCATATACTCATATATGATGCTTAAACTAAGAAGATGGTGTAACAAAGTAGAAGTAATGCAAGAGGTCAGATGCAAAATATGTGCAACCAATACAACCTTGCCAAGTTAGAGCATGGACCTTGATGGGTGAATAAGATAGGCCATCCTCCACCATGCCAAGTTTGTTAGCCAGTGGATTGTTCCGCAATATTCCTCTCGTGCGCCCATTCTCATATTCATTTTGATAATGTTCAATACCTGACATGCATGAAAACATAAAAACAAGTGAGATTATCTTCGTAATGCAGAAGCGATTCTAATCCAATACTTCCTCCCTGTAAACCCCTTTGTGCTATCTCTGCAATTCTTCTAAGAGGTGCCATGCATGCTATCATTTCGTGTGTGCATTAATATAATGTGGCCTACTACTCAAAATATGAGAGCTCCAGAAGTGATGATACTTCGCAGATGACAACTTCATTATATAGTAAAGAAGAACAAGTCGACCTGACATGACAGATTCAAAATATACTAAGGGAGAATAACTCGACCTGACCAGTCGACCGCAAGAGAAGAGGATCATCTTAAAGAATAGCAGAAGAGCAAGCAGACTGAAGATATTACGAGTCTTTCTATACAATGTCGGTGAAGGAAATATGCCTTAGAGGCAATAATAAATTTGTTATTTATATTTCCTTATATCATGATAAATGTTTATTATTCATGCTAGAATTGTATTAACCGGAAACATAGTACATGTGTGAATACATAGACAAAACAGAGTGTCCCTAGTATGCCTCTACTAGACTAGCTCATTGATCAAACATGGTTATGTTTCCTAACCATAGACATGAGTTGTCATTTGATCAACGGGATCACATCATTAGGAGAATGATGTGATGGACAAGACCCATCCGTTAGCTTAGCAATATGATCGTTTAGTTTTACTGCTATTGCTTTCTTCATGACTTATACATGTTCCTATGACTATGAGATTATGCAACTCCCGAATACCGTAGGAACACCTTGTGTGCTATCAAACGTCACAACGTAACTGGGTGATCATAAAGATGCTCTACAGGTGTCTCCAAAAGTGTTTGTGGTGTTGGCACAGGTCAAGACTAGGATTTGTCACTCCGAGTGTCGGAGAGGTATCTCTGGGCCCTCTCGGTAATGCACATCATAATAAGCCTTGCAAGCAAAAGACTAATGAGTTAGTCACGAGATGATGTATTACGGAACGAGTAAAGAGACTTGCCGGTAACGAGATTGAACTAGGTATAGAGATACCGACGATCGAATCTCGGGCAAGTAACATACCAATGACAAAAGGAACAACGTATGTTGTTATGCGGTTCGACCGATAAAGATCTTCGTAGAATATGTAGGAGCCAATATGAGCATCCAGGTTCCGCTATTGGTTATTGACCGGAGATGAGTCTCGGTCATGTCTACATAGTTCTCGAACCCGTAGGGTCCGCACGCTTAACATTTGATGACGATCGGTATTATGAGTTTATGAGTTTTGATGTACCGAAGGAGTTCAGAGTCCCGGATGAGACCGGGGACATGACGAGGAGTCTCGAAATGGTCGACACATAAAGATCGATATATTGGACGACTATATTCGGACATCGAAAAGGTTCCGAGTGATTCGGGTATTTTTCGGAGTATATGGGCCTTATTGAGCCATACGGGAATAGAGGAGAAAGGCCAAAAGGAAGGAGGCGCGCGCCCCCCCTCTGGTCCGAATTGGACAAGGGGTGCAGCCCCCTTTTCCTTCTCCCTCTCCACCTCTTTCCTTCTCTCCTACTCCGGAAAGGAAAGGGGAATCCTACTAGGACTTGGGAGTCCTAGTAGGACTCCCCACACTTGGCGCGCCCCCTCTAGGGCCGGCCTCTCCCTTGCTCCTTTATATACGGGGGTAGGGGGGCACCCTAGGACACACAAGTTGAATTGTTTTAGTCGTGTGCGGTGCCCCTCTCCACAGAAACACACCTCGGTCATACCGTTGCAGTGCTTAGGCGAAGCCCTGCGCCGGTAGATACATTATATATGTCACCACGCCGTCGTGCTGGCGAAACTCTACCGTGAAGCTCAATTGGATCAAGAGCTCGTGGGACGTCATCAAGCTGAACGTGTGCTGAACGCGGAGGTGTCGTACGTTCGGTACTTGATCGGTTGGATCGCGAAGAAGTTCGACTACATCAACCGCGTCACTTGACGCTTCCGCTCCCGGTCTACGAGGGTACGTAGACACACTCTGCCCCTCGTTGCTATGCATCTAGTAGATAGATCTTGCGTGATCGTAGGAAAATTTTGAAAATACTATGTTTCCCAACAGTGGCATCATGAGCCAGGTCTATGCGTAGATGATATGCATGAGTAGAACACAATGAGTTGTGGGCGATACTAGTCATACTGCTTACCAGCATGTCATACTTTGCTTTGGCGGTATTGTGAGATGAAGCGGCCCGGACCGACATTACGCGTACGCTTACGCGAGACTGGTTTCACCGTTATGAGCACTCGTTGCTTAAAGGTGACTGGCGGGTATCTGTCTCTCTCACTTTAGCTGAATCAAGTGTGGCTACGCCCGGTCCTTGTGAAGGTTAAAACATCACATACTTGACGAAACATCGTTGTGGTTTTTGTATGAGTAGGTAAGAACGATTCTTGCTAAGCCCGTAGCAGCCACGTAAAACTTGCAACAACAAAGTAGAGGAAGTCTAACTTGTTTTTGCAGGGCATGTTGTGATGTGATATGGTCAAGACATGATGAGATATACGGTTTTGTATAAGATGATCATGTTTTGTAAAGTTATCGGCAACTGGCAGGAGCCATATGGTTGGCGCTTTATTGTATGAAATGCAATCGCCATGTAATTGCTTTACTTTATCACTAAGCGGTAGCGATAGTCGTAGAAGCAATAGTTGGCGAGATGACAACGATGCTACGATGGAGATCAAGGTGTCGCGCCAGTGAAGAAGGTGATCATGAAGGTGCTTTGGAGATGGAGATCAAAAGCACAAGATGATGATGGCCATATCATGTCGCATATTTTGATTGCATGTGATGTTTATCTTATTATGCATCTTATTTTGCTTAGTACGACGGTAGCATTATAAGATGATCCCTTACAAAATTTCAAGGTACAAGTGTTCTCCCTGAGTATGCACCGTTGCGAAAGTTCTTCGTGCTGAGACACCACGTGATGATCGGGTGTGATAAGCTCTACGTCCAAATACAACGGGTGTAGGCCAGTTTTGCACACGCAGAATACTCGGGTTAAACTTGACGAGCCTAGCATATGCAGATATGGTCTCGGAACACTGGAGACCGAAAGGTCGAACGTGAATCATATAGTAGATATGATCAACATAAGATGTTCACCATTGAAAACTACTCCATCTCACGTGATGATCGGACATGGTTTAGTTGATTTGGATCACATGATCATTTAGATGACTAGAGGGATGTCTATCTAAGTGGGAGTTCTTATGTAATATGATTAAATTGAACTTTAATTTATCACGAACTTAGTCCTGGTAGTATTAGCATATCTATGTTGTAGATCAATAGCTCGCGATATTGCTCCACGTTTATTTTTTATATGTTCTTAGAGAAAACTAAATTGAAAGATATTAGTAGCAATGATGCCGAATTGTTCCGTGATCTGAGGGTTATCCTCATTGCTGCATAGAAGAATTATGTCCTTGATGCACCGCTAGGTGATAGACCTATTGCAGGAGCAGATGTAGACGTTATGAACGTTTTGAGAAAAGCTCAGTATGATGACTACTTGATAATTTAAGTGCACCATGCTTTAAGGCTTAGAACCGGGACTTCAAAAATGTTTTGAACGCCACGGAGCATATAAGATGTTCCAAGAGTTGAAATCAGTATTTCATACTCATGCCCGTGTCGAGAGGTATAAGACTTCTGATAGTACTTTGCCTACAAGATGGAGGAGAATAGCTCAACCGGTGAGCATGTGCTCAGATTGTCTGGGTACTACAATTACTTGAATCTAGTGGGAGTTAATCTTCCAGATAAGATAGTAATTGACAAAGTTCTCTAGTCACTATCACCAAGTTAGTAGAACTTCGTGATGAACTATAATATGCAAGGGATGACGAAAGGAATTCCCGAGCTCTTCGCGATGCTGAAGTCGGCGAAGGTAGAAATCATGAAAAAACATCAAGTGTTGATGGTTAACAAGACCACTTGTTTCAAGTAAAGGGCAAAGAGATAGAAGGGGAACTTCAAGAAGAATGACAAGCAAGTTGTCACTCCCGTGAAGAAACCCAAAGCTAAAACTCAAGCCTGAAACTAAGTGCTTCTACTGCAAAGGAAATGGTCACTGGAAGTGGAACTGCCCTAGATACTTGGCGGATAAGAAGGATGGCAAAGTGAACAAAGGTATATTTTGGTATACAGATTATTGATGTGTACTTTACTAGTGTTCATAGCAACCCCTGGGTATTTGATATCGGTTCAGTTGCTAAAATTAGTAACTTGAAACGAGAATTGCAGAATGAACAGAGACTAGTTAAAGGTGAAGTGACGATGTGTGTTGGAAGTGGTTCCAAGATTGATATGATCATCATCGCACACTCCCTATACTTCCGGGATTAGTGTAAGACCTAAATAAATGTTATTTGGCATTTGCGTTGAGCATGAATATGATTTGATCATATTTGTTGCAATACAGTTATTCATTTAAAGTCATAGAATAATTGTTATTCTGTTTACATGAATAAAACCTTCGATGGTCATACACCCAATGAAAATAGTTTGTTGGATCTCGATCGTGGTGATACACATATTCATAATATTGAAGCCAAAAGATGCAAGGTTAATAATGATAGTGCAACATTTGTGGCACTGCCGTTTAGGTCATAATGGTGTAAAGCGCATGAAGAAACTCCATAGTGATGGACTTTTGGAATCACTTGATTATGAATCACTTGGTGCTTGCGAACCATGCCTCATGGGCAAGATGACTAAAACTCCGTTCTCCGGAACAATGGAGCGAGCAACAGATTTGTTGGAGATCATACATACAGATGTATGTGGACCAATGAGTGTTGAAGCTCGCGGCGGGTAACGTTATTTTCTGACCTTCACTGATGATTTGAGCAGATATGGGTATATCTACTTAATGAAGCACAAGTCTGAAACATTTGAAAAGTTCAAAGAATTTCAGAGTGAAGTGGAGAATCATCATAACAAGAAAATAAGAGTTTCTACGATATGATCGTAGAGGTAAAATGTTTGAGTTAGCGAGTTTGGCCTTCGGTAAAAACAATGTGAAATAGTTTCACTACTCACGCCACCTGGAACACCACAGTGTAATGGTGTGTCCGAACGTCATAACCGTACTTTATTAGATATGGTGCGATCGATGATGTCTCTTACCGATCTACCACTATCGCTTTTGGGGTTATGCATTAGAGACAGCTACATTCACGTTAAGTAGGGCACCATCTAAATCCGTGGAGATGACACCGTATGAACTGTGGTTTGACGAGAAACCTAAGCTGTCATTTTTTTAAGTTTGGGACTGCGATGCTTATGTGAAAAAGTTTCAACATGATAAGCTCGAACCCAAATCGGAGAAGTAAATCTTCATACGATACCCAAAAGAAACTGTTGGGTACACCTTCTATCACATATCCGAAGGCAAGGTCTTTGTTGCTAAGAGTGGATCCTTTCGAGAGAAGGAGTTTCTCTCGAAAGAAGTGAGTGGGAGGAAAGTAGAACTTGATGAGGTAATTGTACCTTCTCCCGAATTGGAAAGTAGAACATCACAGAAACTAGTTCCAGTGATTCCTACACCAATTAGTGAGGATGCTAATGATGATGATCATGAAACTTCAGATCAAGTTTCTGCTGAACTTCGTAGATCAACCAGAGTTCGTTCCGCATCAGAGTGGTACGGCAACCCGGTTCTGGAAGTCATGGTACTGGACCATGATGAACCTACGTACTATGAGGAAGCGATGATGAGCCCAGATTCCGCAAAATGGCTTGAGGCCATGAAATTTGAGATGGGATCCATGTATGAGAACAAAGTGTGGACTTTGGTTGACTTGTCCGATGATCGGCAAGCCATCGAAAATAAATGGATCTTCAAGAGGAAGACTGACGCTGACGGTAATGTTACTGTTTACAAAGCTCGACTTGTTGCGAAAGTTTTTCAACAAGTTCAAGGAATTGACTACGATGAGACTTTCTCACCCGTAGCGATGGTTAAGTCTGTCCGAATCATGTTAGAAATTGCGGCATTTTATGAAATCTGGCAAATGGATAACAAAACTGCATTCTTTAATGGATTTATTAAAGAAGACTTGTATATGATGCAACCAGAAGGTTTTGTCGATCCTAAAGGTGCTAGCAAAATGTGCAAGCTCCAGCGATCCATCTATGGACTGGTGCAAGCATCTCGGAGTTGGAATATACGCTTTGATAAGCTGATCAAAGCATATAGATTTATACAAACTTGCGGTGAAGCCTGTATTTACAAGAAGTGAGTGGGAACACTACAACCTTTCTGATAAGTATATGTGAATGACATATTGTCGATCGGAAATGATGTAGAATTTTCTGGAAAGCATAAAGGAGTGTTTGAAAGGAGTTTTTCAAAGAAAGACCTTGGTGAAGCTGCTTACATATTGGGCATCAAGATCTATAGAGATAGATCAAGACGCTTGATAAGACTTTCGATGAGTACATACCTTGATAAGATTTTGAAGTAGTTCAAAATGGATCAGTCAAAGAAGGAGTTCTTGCTTGACTTGCAAGGTGTGAAGTTGAGTAAGACTCAAAGCCAGACCACAGCAGAAAAATATAGAGAGAATGAAAGTCATTCCCTATGCCTCAGCAATAGGTTCTATAAAGTATGCCATGCTGTGTACCAAACATGTTATGTACCTTGCCATGAGTTTGTCAAGGGGGTACAATAGTGATCCAGGAGTAGATCACTGTACAACGGTCAAAATTATCCTTAGTAACTGGATGACTAAGGAAATGTTTCTCGATTATGGAGGTGATAAAGAGTTCATCGTAAAGGGTTACGCCGATGCAAGCTTTGACACTAAATCCAGATGACTCTAAGTATCAATCTGGATGCGTATTGAAAGTGGGAGCAATTAGCTAGAGTAGCTCTATGCAGAGCATTGTAGACATAGAAATTTGCGAAATACATACGGATCTGAATGTGACAGACCCGTTGACTAAACTTCCCTCACTAGCAAAACATGATCACACCTTATTACTCTTGGGTATTAATCACATAGCGATGTGAACTAGATTATTGACTCTAGTAAACCCTTTGGGTGTTGGTCACATGGCGATGTGAACTATGGGTGTTATTCACATATCAATGTGAACTATCGGTATTAAATCACATGGCGATCTGAGCTAGATTATTGACTCTAGTGCAAGTGGGAGACTGAAGGAAATATTCCCTAGAGGAAATAATATAGTTGTTATTTATATTTCCTTATATAATTATAAATGTTTATTATTCATGCTAGAATTGTATTAACCGGAAACTTAGTACATGTGTGAATACATAGACAAAACAGTGTGTCCCTAGTATGCCTCTACTAGACTAGCTCATTGATCAAAGATGGTTATGTTTCCTAACCGTAGACATGAGTTGTCATTTGATCAACGGGATCACATCATTAGGAGAATGATGTGATGGACAAGACCCATCTGTTAGCTTAGCACTATGATCGTTTAGTTTTACTGCTATTGCTTTCTTCATGACTTATACATGTTCCTATGACTATGAGATTATGCCACTCCCGAATACCGTAGGAACACCTTGTCTGCTATCAAACGTCACAACATAACTGGGTGATCACAAAGATGCTCTACAGGTGTCTCCGAAAGTGTTCGTGGTGTTGGCATAGATCAAGACTAGGATTTGTCACTCCGAGTGTCGGAGAGGTATCTCTGGGCCCTCTCGGTAATGCACATCATAATAAGCCTTGCAAGCAAAATACTAATGAGTTAGTCACGAGATGATGTATTACGGAACGAGTAAAGAGACTTGCCGGTAACGAGATTGAACTAGGTATAGAGATACCGACGATCGAATCTCGGGCAAGTAACATACCAATGACAAAAGGAACAACGTATGTTGTTATGCGGTTTGACCGATAAAGATCTTCGTAGAATATGTAGGAGCCAATATGAGCATCCAGGTTCCGCTATTGGTTATTGACCGGAGATGAGTCTCGGTCATGTCTACATAGTTCTCGAATCCGTAGGGTCCGCATGCTTAACGTTTGATGACGATCGGTATTAGGAGTTTATGAGTTTTGATGTACCGAAGGAGTTCGGAGTCCCGCATGAGACCGGGGACATGACGAGGAGTCTCGAAATGGTTGAGACGTAAAGATCGATATATTGGACGACTATATTCGGACATCGGAAAGGTTTCGAGTGATTCAGGTATTTTTTGGAGTATATGGGCCTTATTGGGCCATACGGGAATAGAGGAGAAAGGCCAAAAGGAAGGAGGCGCGCCCCCCCCCTCTCGTCCGAATTGGACAAGGGGTGCAGCCCCCTTTTCCTTCTCCCTCTCCACCTCTTTCCTTCTCTCCTACTCCGGAAAGGAAAGGGGAATCCTACTAGGACTCGGGAGTCCTAGTAAGACTCCCCACACTTGGCGGGCCCCCTCTAGGGCCGGCCTCTCCCTTACTCCTTTATATACGGGGGTAGGGGGCACCCTAGGACACACAAGTTGAATTGTTTAACCCGAGTGCGGTGCCCCTCTCCACAGAAACACACCTCGGTCATACCGTTGCAGTGCTTAGGCGAAGCCCTGCGCCGGTAGATACATCATATCTGTCACCATGCCGTCGTGCTGGTGAAACTCTCCCATGAAGCTCAACTGGATCAAGAGCTCGTGGGACGTCATCAAGCTGAACGTGTGCTGAACGCGGAGGTGCCGTACGTTCGGTGCTTGACCGGTTGGATCGCGAAGATGTTCGACTACATCAACCGCTTCACTTGTCGCTTCCCGCTCCCGGTCTACGAGGGTACGTAGACACACTCTCCCCCTCGTTGCTATGCATCTAGTAGATAGATCTTGTGTAATCGTAGGAAAATTTTGAAAATACTACGTTTCCCAACAGTCGGTTGGCCACCCATGATGAACCAGAGCGCACAGAGAAATACTATTCCTTCCGGTCTCTCCATATGTGGCTCACATGCATTTCGAAACTAAAGTAGGAACATTTAGCTAACAATTAAACATCTCCTAGTTTTACTAATATCAGCATAATATCATATTTGAATTTGTACAACTAAGCTTGTTTAGCTCGATGGGTGGAGCAGTGCTATTACGACACTAACCACGTAGGCTGATCGTGGTCATCATAAAATGGGGAAACCATAAGCATGATGAGTATAGTGTTGACCGTGGCAGTGGGATGGCAGATCTGAAGCTGCAAACCGCACAAAGGGTAGTTAGCAACCGATACTTGCTTTGAAATAACAACTAATATTTGGTATGGACAAGAAAGTACAATCAATAAGTGATAAAGAAATGCAATTCTGCTGTCTCTCTATATGTCGCGACATGCATTTGAAAACTCAAGTGGGACCTTTAGCTGACCAATTAAATGTGTCTGTTAACTAATATCAGTATCATATCACAATCATATTTGAACAACTAAGCTTTGGAATTTAAGTGTTGTGTTGTTTAGCTTGAAGGGTGGAGTAATGCTAGTATGACAGAAGCACCTACACAGATCATAGTAGAGTAGATAAAAGGGGAAAACCCTAAGCATCAAGAGTAAAATCAGGAAAGTGGAACTAGCTGGACCAGTGGGTGGTGCACATGCTTTTCGAAACAAATATAGGAACATTAGGTGACCAATTAAACGTTCTCTGTTTTAGTAATATGAGCATCATATCAGATTCGTATTTCAACACATAAGCTTTGGAATTATGAGTGGCATGTTGTTTCGCTTGATGGGTTGACGTCTTGAGGAGCAGTGCTAGCACGACACGAAGCAGTGAAGCACCTACGATGATGGTAGTGAATATAAAGGGGGGAAACCATAAGCTTTATGAGTATAGTGACCATGACATGGCGGGTCTGAAGGTGCAAACCGGACAAAGCTACTTCGCAACCAATGTTTGCATTCAATTAGCCACTATGATTTGGTACGGACAAGAAAAGTATAGTAAACAATTTAAGATCTATTTTCCGGGTGAGATCAATAACTTAAGCACATATGGAAGAGTACCACCTCTCTTGCAACGCCGTGTAGGCCCCTACTGATACGTTGAGGGTGCTACGAGTGCGATGGCTGTCGGCGGCGGGGAAGAAGACTTTAGATGGCAGACGGCCGGGTTGGGGGATAAATCATGTTGCCGTGGACGAGGCGGTCGTAGGGGCGGCAACGACAAAGTGGACGACGGCGCCGATGAAGCGAGAGGAAGCGAAGAAAGGATCCTGGTCCGACGCCGTGGATGAGAGACGTCCATCTCTTGAAGTGGACGATGGGGTAGGGGTAGCGGCTCTGGCAAGGTGGAGGATGGGGTGGCGGACGGAGGAGGCTGGCCGCAGTGGGGAGGTTGTCGTGGCGCCGACGGTGTATGAATGGGCAAATGGAGGGCGAGAGGGGATCTCAAACTTTGGGACGCGCTTGTTTGAAATGTGGCAAAGTTACAAACTTATCCCCCATTTAAAATTTTGGACATCACGTCGGTTGGGGATAGGACGGCAATCTCGCATCTCCCAAATATTTGCCGGTAATGATTTCGGGCGAGGAGAGGGTGTTTTCTGCCCACGGTAGGCACCCATGGTGTTTGAACGGGCCTGACAGGTAGGGTGGTTGTGTCACGTCTGAGGGAAGTTACACATCTGCCCCTATTTAAAATATTAGCCTACTTCGATTTCGGACGAGGAGAGTTTGTTTTGCCGCCCACCGTGGATGAATGGGGAAATGGAGGGAGAGACACATGTCTTTCGGACGAGCTTGAATCAAATGTATTTTGCCGCCCACGTTTGGCGCCCACCATGTGTGAATGGGTTCAGAGGGCGTCGTGTCATGTCTGATTGAAGTTACTAGTCTACCCCTATTGACAGCAGTGTAAATCTGGTTGATAAGGATGTCAAGTGTCAGGGTAGACATTAATTTCCATCTCGCAAACACTTGCTTCGGGCAGCCCACAAATGATAGTTGGTGTTTAGCCGCTTCATTCAAAACTTGGTTGAATTAGCATTCACGTTTGCCCTGGGCCCTGGCAACTAAATTAAAATCCAATTTTTATTCGATTACGAATATCCACAGATAATTCTACGTTTTGTTATTTATTTCTTCAAGACCACAACAAAGATTTATTCCACCTTTATATATGATTATGATTTAGAAATGTCGTGATCTTCGAATTCAGTAGGTTGGATACACTTTGAGTCAAACAGTTATTTCATCCAATACAATATGCTCACATGAAAAATAGTTCACCTTATGTCAATCATATAAGTACTGAGGATTACCGCGCCTAAAAAATTCGGATCATTACAACACATGGACAACATAGGGGGTCTTACAACATAATCCATTCAGAGACATGACACAACAATCAAGTACAATAATCTAATGAAAATTTCAACTTCTATCTAAAGAAGAACTGTGATTACCCTGGGCTTCAGATAGCAGAAGCAGTAGGACCTCCTCCGCCTTCAAATGCAACATTCTTACTTCCTCCAATTCTTGGGTTGCTTGCATAATGCGTGCAGCTAATTACGTAATTTCCAGCTTCAGTATCGAGATTACCTCATTCATGGTAGCCACACCATCTCTTTCTGCCTCTAGTAGAGCCTCAAGAACTATAATATATGTGCTTAGACTGCTCTCCGGCAGTGTTGCCTCTGAACTGCTACCATCTGGTAACATGGATGGCGCACTGCTTCCACAAATAGATTATGGGGTTGTACATTGTGTCCTAGTGTGAACGGCATCCTGAAAGGTTTCCGCTGGACATAAGTAAGAGATAGTTATCGCATGATCCAGGCAGTAAGCTTACATGGTAAACGACATACGAATTATTGCCGAGCATGGCAAGCTAATTTAAATGGTTCGAAGCAGCATCAGCCAAAAAGAAATTTAAATGGTAAGATGAAAACTTGAAAGGGAGTGTACCACCGCTATATTTAAGTTGCCAAGGCATCTAAGCAGTTTAAATAATCTGAGAAAGCACTTAGCAGTGTGGCCTCATATAAACTACGAAGACAATCTTGTGATGAAGTTCAGAGGAAAAGTTAATGACTCAAATGAAATAGGCATGCATTTCTTTACGATAGTACAGCTGGCACTGCTGACATATTGGCCAACTCAGGTATAGCGTAACAAGTAACAAACAAGCATTCGGATCAAGCAATACCGCAAAGCACACAACTGAACTATTTGTTATTCTGTAGGATTACAGGTTGAGGGCACAAGCCAAGAAAGCAGCCCACACGCATTACATTTCACATGTACTAAAACACACTGGCTTACCATATGTTGATGTGAAGCCTCGTTGCTGTTGCAATGTTCTTTGAAGATATCGTCAGCATCCCATGGTTGCAAATCTATTTGTTGTAGTTTATTCTGCACCCTCTATTTAGGTAAAATTAATTTTAATCGCATGCACTGGTACGAATTGATCATCAATGGTTCATCTAAAGTAATGAAATAAGGGTGTATGCATACACGACAATATATCCGCTTCCCTCTATTTTTATTCTTGTTCGAGGTGCCAGTCTGAAAAGAACAAATATTTTGCTTGATGGGGTTGGCAGCTCCATAATTAATAGAAGCATCAAATTAGTCATGCAACTTGGGAAGATCAAGAACACACAAAAAAGTAACGAACAGAGGCTCGTAGCAGTGATGTAATAGCTACCATCAGAAAATGTAGAGTAAAACGAATAAAAACCAGCGGAACCACATGCTAGTTTGCTGATGTGTAATTAAGCATAGTGAACAGGAAGCAGTCTGATGGAACCAACAGGTGGCATCAGAACAACACCATTATCATAAATATAGCATGCAAGAAGTAAAATGGTAGGCAGTGATATCTAGGAAGTACAGTAATACTTAGGACAAAACTAAAGCATATTAACTATATGTGCACTGGTATGTAATTTAGCACATGTAACATGTTCACTGCTAGAAGTATGGCCCTATAGGTGCAAGCAGAATAACGCGTCTCATGAAAAACTGAATGATGCCCTGAAGAAATTCAAAGGTGCGGTGCTTATGCTAAGAAAGTGAACGTAGGCGCCGGTCGTTGGATAATAGTACCTGATTCTCGGCGGCGTATGGGTATCGTTGGCATACTTGATAGCTAAGGATCGTCGATGGTGCTCGTGTTGCGGTGGAGTTTGGGCCGGCTGTCGCCGTCGCTGAAGCGGCTCTGGTGCTACGGTTGCGGCGCCTGTTGACATACAAGAAAGCTCATACTGAAGGAGTACAGATTGAAATAACCTGATGAGGTTGTGGCGTCGGTAAAGCAGGGCCGATGGAGTTGAATATGGCGTCCGTGGAGCGGGTTCGGTGCAGTGGACGAAGGCTTCGGTGGGCACGTTGTACAGTGCTTTCGATGAGGCGGATCTGTTGCGGCGGATGAGGGCTTGTATGAAGGGCCAGCGAAGGGACGGGCGAGGGAGTCAGTGAAGGTCCTACACTGTGGTGGGCGAGGGCGCCAGTTAAGCAGATCCGGTGCAGTGGACCATGATGGCGGTCAAGAAGATCTGGAGCGGTGTACAAGCCAGTCGCTGAAGCGGCTCCGGTGAAGTGGTGAGTTGGCAGTTGGGGGTTCCAAGGTGCGGAAGGTAGATCCGTCGGGGTGTGAGGTCCACCGCTGTGGCGGAGGACTAGAATCGGCGGATTGCCGTGGCTGGGGGCGGGAGGGGAAGGGGAGGGGCTCTGGGGAAAAATGTTGGGGGCAAAGAGGGGAAAACAATGGAGTTACCAAAGCAGCCCTTTTCCGTTCATCTGGCAGGGGTAAAACAGGAATATCACAGGGCTAAACTTTCGGGCGCAAGATATTTCGATGGGAGCGGGAAGTTTGAAAGCTTTTGGTGCCTGAAATTATATTATGCTGTTGTACGGCCGACTATGATATCATGGCCGAAAATTTGTTTGTTTTGCATGCAAAACAAAGTGCAAGTTTTGAAAATCAATGTCTCCAACTCGAAACTTAGATTGTCCATTCAATTCAAATATGGATCATTGAGCTACTACAAGCAAATATTATCATATGGTCCAATTTGAATGAAATTCCAAATGTGTTTATCCTAAATATGATGACAAAAGCAAAAATGTGTATGTGTATGAATAAAGTGGATGATTATAAAGTTTGAACATGCCTGTATGTTTATATCTCTAGGTTTGATATATGAATTTGAAATCACGAAATCCTAGCTGAAAAATGTACCTCCGTTTAAATGAATTACAAAAGCTAATGATGGAGTCGAATTCCTAAATTCCAATCTTAGGTTTGTAATTCTGGTACATCAAAGTATATCACGCATGTTCAAAAGTATCGTTATCTCATAGTCCAAACTGTGAAACAAATTGATCAACCTTGAGTGCACACACTATTGACCATGTATACCTCAATTACGCTAAAGTCCCTCAAATATAGACACGTCACTCTTTATCTGAAGCCAAGTCCCCCCCCCTGTCGCCCCCCACACACACAGAGAGAAGTCGTTCTCTCCCCCAAACACCAACACACGAGCACATTAACACCCCTCTCTCTTCTAAAGTCCGGACCCCAATATAGGTCTCTATCACTTTGTCTCTTGGGCATGCACACATCTCTTCCCCCACTCTCTAGCTAGGTCACCCAGCATCTCTCTTTCCCAAGCACACGCACTATGTAGAGTGTATCTTTCCCATACACACAAAACGGCGCCCCCAAACGTCTATCTCCCTAGTTATGTGGTTCTCGCACACTCACCTCACACACAACCCCACTGCAAAACAAGCACACTTTGTCTCCTTGTGCACCACTCTCCTCTTTCTATCTCTCCCACATGCGGACCCGCCCTAGCTCCTCCCTATATACATATATGTCGTGACTCTTTCCATAGCTCCCTATTGTATCATCGTTCTCGATCTCGCACATTGTTCTCTACACCATCTATTCTAGATCTCTCATGAAGTCCCTATCACACACACGATGACTCGCTTCCCTTGCGTCTCCGTACATAGGCCAATTTCAAACAACATCAACATTGTCTCCCTATCTATACGCCATTTATGGACACAAACGCCCCCTCTCTCTCCCCCTCTCTTTCTCTCTCTCTCTCTCCGTC
>LR738709.1:311151043-311219054 GCA_902687465.1 Secale cereale | reverse complement strand
CTGTCGCAAGCTCTCTCTCTCTCTCTCTCTCGCTCGCTCTCACACCCCTCTCCCACACACAATCGATGTCTCTTCCAAATAGCCTGCTCCCCCCGCACGCACCCATGCTATCCCGCTACTACACATGTCACACCATTCCCCCTTCCCTTATACTAGGTTTACATCATTAGTGGTCTCTCTACTCCACATACACACACACCCTCTCACACACAAACGCGCGCACAAACACACACAGACACGCACAAACATCCATTAATCTGGATCCTCATCTCTTCCCATGTCCGCATGTGTATCTCGCACACTCACTCTCTAATTATGTATATGTGTCTCCCTGTTACACAACACAAAGCCCCATGTACATGTCTCTCTATCCTCCACACACATAGACACAAAGAATTTGTTATCATTGCCTCAGTCTCTAGACATATCACGCACGCACACACACACACACACACTCTCTCTCTCCCTCTCTCTCTCTCCCTCGCAAACACGCTCAACAAGGGTTTCCCCGTGAATAACTTACCGTCTATTCATCAACAATCGTGGCAGTACGGCGAACACGAGACGTGAAAAAGAATAAATCTACACATTCTTAGACCACCTAGTATGACTACTAGGACTAGAGCAAGCCAAAAAGTGCGCCACCATCACCCCCTCCTTACCGGCGATGGGAAAACCTTTGTTTTACACAATCGAGAAGTCATTGTGCTAAGGCCTCACATGCTGAGGCATTGAATAGAATGTAGATGCTAGTTTACGGAAACAAGTATCGATAATACGTTTGTATCTCCATACTTATATTTTTTCTCTTATAAAAACCCTGATTTGGTGATGATGGTACACGTGCCATCTTGCAATATAGACCGTCCGATCTATATCTGACTGATGGAAATTAAACTAAAAGATACCCGCACCCCTCTCCACATTTGCAGACAAGGCCTTCCCTCGTTCATCCTTGTCTCCAGCAACCTAATTGTTGAGTAATTAAGAATGGAGCCTCTGAAACAAACTGGCCTGGTGGCCGCTGCCGGCATCGTCAATCCCCATGCCTCCGCTCAGTCCGACCACCAATCACCACCACGCCCCACTCCTCTTCACCTTATCTCCTAGTTCTCGAGATATCATTAGTTTTTAAACATGGGATTACTCCCACATGGGTCAATCACAACGAGTGTTTTTATAAAAAAAATCATCTTGATGTTCCGTGCAATGCACGGATCTTGCTAGTACTCCTACAGAAGACTAAGTTGGTGATGATGGTGTGTCTGCCATCCGTCGTTTGTGACCATTAGATCTACATCTAAAGACTGTGAGGTAAGTTGTTGCCTTTTCTCACAAACATCCCACTTGTCTACCAATTTGCAGAAAAACCCATAATTAGTATCTTAAAACCAACCACATCCCTCTCTGACCTCACCAAAACAGCCCATGCGAAACATAATATATCTCTAGTGATATATGTATATCAAAATTAGAGTGTTTTGTATCAAGTTTGTGAATAAGTATTATTCTAATTATGATTCGTTGCAATGCACATGAACATTGCTAGTATTTCCAACCATGCAATTGTTTTCACTAGTATTCCATAGTTTCGAGTTTTCCATCAAGATATTAGTCACTCATGGTTGATATTTACTTTCAATCATGTACACATATGGACTATGTAACTGGCCTTGCTTATTGGGTTCCAAAGCTTAACTTTCATTCCTACTTACAATGTGTAGAGTATTTAACAATAAACTACCACTTTCAACCAGCCCTAGGAAGAATCTATTATACAAAAAATAGCAAAAACATACCAAAAATTTCTTAATCCACGCCGAAAACTACTACCTACCGGTTAGGTTAGTTTAAACCCATTTATGACAGGGTTGGCCCACACGTCCGTGCTGACGAGGCAACTTAAACCAACATATTTTGTTTGACCGTTGACACGAGGAACCCACATCTGACCTTCTATCCTGTTATTCCCCCTCAAATCATTATTTTTCCTGAACATTACTTCAAATAGTACTGATGCGTGTTCGTCGGTGGCGCCGGTGATGAGCGAGTTGGCCGCCGCTCCGCCGGATGGGTCGGACTCCGCGCTGGCCTCCGCACGGGTTGGCAGGCTGGCCCGAGCGTGACTCACAAGCGAGCAAGCCGCCACGCTGGCCTTTGCTCGAGCCAGATGGCTAGCCTTAGCGTGGCACATGCGAGCAAGCCGTCGCGCCGCCGTGCCAATCTAGCTAGCAAACCTTGCAGACAAGCAGCTGGACGGAGCTATCTTGGCTAGCTAGCGGCTGCGAGCGTCGAAAGGAGCTGGCATCCAGGCTACCGCAAGATGGGCTCCGCACCACCGTTTCTTTTGACCTCGCCTTCTGCCGGCGGCGGTAGCTGTGTCCCATGGCCGAGGATGACTAGGTGGACGGGCTAGAGGTAGGAGGTCACTCGGGGATTTTTGTGCAGACTGACATGTAGGTCCCACAAGTCATAACACCCAGTCAAATAGAAGGTGTTGACTTAATGGGCGACGTGGGCCCTGTTTGGATACTCTAAGTCAGAGGTTAGATTCTAACCCTGAACTAACTCTAACCAAAGTGGTGTTTGGATGGCAGGGTTAGATTGACAACAAATGTATCGAAACAGGGCCATGGGTTGAAACGTGCCTATAACGGCACTTTGTAGAGTAGTCGTTTCTTGGTAGGGCTGGTTGGTAAGAGCATGTACAATGGTTGATAAGGTAGTCTTATCTTAAGTCTGCCACGTATGCAAGTGGTAGTAGTTTCTTGGCATTATTAGTGGTTTCTTGCATTATTAGGGGTTTCTTGTAAGGAACAATGTACTACTAGCGACAAAAGGCGATTCTAGGTTGCGTTGTACTCCAACGAGTACTACTAGTGGTCGCGGGAGTGTATACCTCGTTTTGTGGGTTCGATCCCGGCCGAACGCACGGCGGCCTTTTTTTATATAGTAAATTTGCTGCGAGCCAATATTTTACACGGGTAGTTTGAGTTTTGAAGTCAAACAGACGCGCGGCAGCACAATCTGGGTGCACTGGATAGCCTAGCCACGTGAATGGGTTTTCCTTCCCAGCATCTCGTGGCTCGCGTGCTCGCCCTAGCCGCACCTTGCTTGCAGCTTCCTCATCAGCTAGTAGCATATTTAAACTAGCGCCTCCCAATTAAGCCCGAGGAGCCGGAAAAGCTTGGCGGGGCATTGGGAACTGTGCAATATGGCTCTGTACATAAAGTGCTCTACTACTACTCTGTAGCTTGTGGCGTCGCACGCATGGACTTCACTCCATTATCGGCTCTACTATAAAAGAAATTCATCTTGACATGTTTTTTTAAACGGAGACAAAAGCTTTGCTTCATCTCATTCATAAAGAAGGAACTACTAACAAAGTTCGACGAGATCCATTACACCTCCACAAATGGAAGCGAAAAGCCTAGTCTCGCTGTATCAAATAACTCAAATGTTCTGCCCCTACAGTAATCGTCGCTGATAAATAGGCTGCTAGTGTGTGCGTGAGAGGAGCGGCTGAGGCCCTCCACTATGTGTTCGGTACCAGAAATCTAAGAAGTTTGCCACATGCACATCGATGCCAAATGAAAAATATTTAGCACCAGGACCACAACGTGAAGGATTTGGCATCCATCCACCTCTGGCCCACTGTCACGACCCGGATTTGACGAAATCCAAGTCTCTGTGCTTACTGTGCTATCCCTGGATCATAGCTAGCACACACAGCAACAAGAATGAATACCAGTAAAACATACATGATTTTACTATAACGGTTGATCCAAAATTAAGCAAATACATACCATTGTTACAGCTCATTGCTGGCATATAATACAGCGGAATCATACATAGTCTCTAAGTTAGGCTCCATCAACGCCACTGGGCTCGTTGAGTGTAGACCGTAACCCTATCGTCTCTTAATCTGCCGAGATCTGCACATGACAGGTGCAGATGAGTACGTGGAATGTACTCGCAAGTTGCAACGGAAAGTTTTAACAGAATATGTATGTATGTAGGGTAAGTATCAGTGGAGGTTTCCTTTGCGTAAAACCAATTTTGTCCTATACTAAATATTTGCAAACTTCTTTTGAAATAAAATAATTTTTAGTATAAAAGGTTGGAGTGAGACTTTGGATATACGCACCAAAGTTCATTCTCCGATTTTAGTAAAACATTTATATAGTTGAAGTGAAACACAATCACTGTGCTCAATCCTCAACCAACCCTTAAAACAGATTTTCAGGAAAAGAGAGGGGAGATTCTTCTCCAGTCCAAGTCTTCAGTTGCTCAAAATTGCCCGTAACCGGGGGCACGGCTAATCGATTAGGTTTAACCCTCTGCAGAGGTCGTACACGTTCCCCACATGACACAACCAACCCTGTTTACCATTACACACTTGGGTGTATGACTAGGAGAAGATTGTGACAAAGCCTTTCCGTAACAGCCCCCTATACCTGACCAGGCCGCCCGCAACTTAAGCAATGAAAGCCCCTCTCCGATGGCGGTCCTGAGGTAAGGGTTTCCCATTAGTACTGAGCTAAGCCAGAGCCCATAGTAGCATGTGGCTGTACTGGAAGCTACATCAAACTTTACTTGGAAGATCTCATTCCCCTGGACGGCAGTCCCCACCAAAAATCTGTGTGCAAGACCCCAGTCGGGCGCATTCACTGCAAGACCCCGATGGGCGCAATCACTTGTAGACGCTCCCGTCAATACCATTCCGTCCAGGGAGTAGAAGTAAAATAATATATTTTTTGTTTTCAAAAAGTTTTCACAAAACGTTGCCCCAAAAGAGAGCAAGTTTATTCTTTTAAAACTTGTGTGATTCCCAATCTTTTTTCTTTGTAAGCATGGCTAAGCATAGCTACAAGTTCCTAGGGATTTAACTAGCAATAGTGTTTTGCAAAACTTTTTAGTAAAACATGCATAGTAGTGAATTTTAAATAGATCATGCATATTATGAAAACATAGGACAAGGAATGATCAAGTTGCAACTTGCGAGTACATTCCACGTACTCATCTGCACCTGTCATGTGCAGATCTCAGCAGATTAAGAGACGATAGGGTTACGGTCTACACTCAACGAGCCCAGTGGCGTTGATGGAGCCTAACTTAGAGACTATGTATGATTCCGCTGTATTATATGCCAGCAATGAGCTATAACAATGGTATGTATTTGCTTAATTTTGGATCAACCGTTATAGTAAAATGATGTATGTTTTACTGGTATTCATTCTTGTTGCTGTGTGTGCTAGCTATGATCCAGGGATAGCACAGTAAGCACAGAGACTTGGATTTTGTCAAATCCGGGTCGTGACAAAATGGTATCAGAGCATACGTTGACTGTAGGACGTGACCCTAGAAAATGGCTTAGAAATAGGAAGACCTTGATAGGAACAACTTATATTTTTAGTAGTATTAATAGCATTCTTGTATCCTCTTATTATCCTTACTAAGATCTCATCTTCTTTCAAAAAACTTAGATGACAACCTATAGACTTTTATGACCTTAACACTGATATGGATTTTCAAGAGCCTAAAGGTTACTTCATGGAAATGATGCTAGAACAAAGGCGTCTCCAGTACTAAAGTTTACATCCAAGAGGTTGAGAAGAACCGAAGACACTCAAGACTAAGATGGCTATGAAGAAGCTGAAGATTACCACTGCCATGGAATATCCCACAAGATTAAGATAGTATACAAGCCCACCATGAGAATTGTGAAATAAACGAAAGAGCGCGAGTAGTGTACCCAACCATGCCAACGCATGTTGGTGAGGGTACCATAGGAATTGTTTGAATGAAATCTATGAGTGAAATTTGGAGTTTGTTGGAATTCTTCGCCATTGATTTGATTTGTTTTTTTTCATTTGAGTTGCATGATAAAAAAAACTTTCATTATTAGGATACGACCTTCGTAGTTTTGTATTACTTATTCAACCTTGAGAGGTGCAAGTTAAGGAGGATTAACAGAAGACCCTCATGCGGGTGAAGCGTTAGGCAACGAAGACTTTCAAGAAGTGAAGGATCGAAGACTTTGTGACGAAATCATAGTAAACGAGCCTATTATAATTGTTAGAAAACGATGAGATACGAGTTCTTCAATGAGTGATTGTATGTATATTCCTTCTCCTTACTATCCAAAACTCTATCTCTTCCCTGACCAAACCTTAAAACCCATAGACCGATGGAGTTATTTTGATGGAACTGGTGACCCATTCAGAAATAGAAGAGTGGAAGATGCCAAGGTAAAACCCAAGAAGAAGGTGAAATATGCTTCATGCTATTTCATTCAAGAGGTTGATACTTGGCTGAAGATGTAAATTGCCATCAATGAATCCCAAAGGCAATTCTATGGGAACAATTCGAGAATCTCTATTTCAATCTCGTCTTGTCAGACGACATCCGAAGAAAACAAGTGAAGATGCAAGGAAAATTCTGTTATTTACGGATGCAAGTTTAACACAACCTGTGTTGGATTAATGCCACCCAAAGACGTTCTATTAGCTTTGCAGGTGAAGACCTCTTTAAGAGGAGTGAGAAAGATCGAGTGTTAGAATACGCGATTCACCTATCTACATATGAAGTAATGATTTGAGTACGAGATGGATTGGCCCCCATACCGGAGACTCTTATTATATACTTTCATATGTCTGATTGGTAAATCGGAGAGACTTGAAACCCTAGTTGAGTGTCGATACGACAAGCCTAAAACTATAGAACGGTAAGACGTATTATCCTTATAGATAGACAGTCATGCCTAACGTAAGAATGAACGGTGAGGAAGAACGTGAAGATCTTTAAGGAGTTCCATGAGAAGCTATCGACCACCATGAGAGTCTCGATAGGTAGTTCTAGAATTTATGGATTTTGTGAAAGACTTTTATTTTGAGGAAAAGCCCAGTTCTAAATCACAAGAGCTCGATGAAGAACCATCATGGAATGAAGAAATTGTGGAATCCCCCGCAAGTTTGTTTTTAAGGGTGGTAGCTTCTCACACCCTGAAAGGATATTTGTTAACAAGCCCCAACATGGTTAATACTCGGTGATGGTGTGCAAGTATAAGCCAAAGAAACACACGCATAAGGAATCGTACCAGCGGAAGACACCCTTAGACGAGACGTGAAGGATAAACCGCAAGCAAGATGATGTTATGCCAACCCTGGGGAAGTAACCCAAGAGACCGAAACTATAACCTATTTCTTGCTAGCCTCCACAAATCTCGAGGACGAGATTTCTTTTAAGGGTGGTAGTTTGTAACATCCCAAAATTTTCCAAATTTTGGAATGTTAATAAAAAGTTATTATTGAGTGAGTCATTGTGATTGTCAAGTAAAAAAATTGAGACTTGTTAAAAAAATCAAATTGAATTTCCTTGTTTTGGACTCCTATGAAATATTTTTGAAACCACAAATAAAATGGAGTGAGAATAAAATGACTTTCTCAAAATGTGGTGGAAGAATATTTTATGTGATGTTCTTTGATTTTTTTCATTTGGATTGGATCATATTTGGAGTTTCAATGTCATTCAATATTCCAATTATCCAAATTAAATTTAATGAGAGGAGATAATGTGACTTCTCCAAAAATATAATTGGAAATATTTAATACTGCACATTTATCATTTTAGGAATTGGAATGACTCTAAATTGAATTTTGGGGTAATTTAATTAGGTCCATAGAGCTTATAATATAATTATGTGGATAATAAATTTTATTTCATGCTGTAAATATTTTTACCTAAGTTCAAGTAGTAATTTAGTAATTATCAACATTTTATTTTAATTTTTTATTCACTTCATTGAAATAAACTTGTTCCAAAATCTACTGGGCTAAGCCATTCTATGTATTTCTCTATCTCTCGCATCCGCGCAAAGAAGCACCAGAAAAAAACCAGCCCACCTCTGTCTTTTTCCTTGGGCTAAATTTTCCCACTAAGACCCATGTTTCCTTAAGCCCAATCCAATGCAGAGTCGTCTCCCTCCTCTGAACGTTCACAGGAATATCGAACAGAAGCTACAACCATGGTGCCTGTACATCTCCCTCTCCCTCCAGCACTTGATCCGTTCGCCCCTTCCACTTCTCGTCAACACGAAATATCTTCGGAATTCCATGGATAACCCATTCAGAGAGTTAAAACCCTGCTTAAATGTGTTAATTGTTAGAAAACGGCCTCACATCAAGCGTCCATTAATGGCGCACTGACCTCACCATGGATCTCCTTCACCTTCCCACCCTGGGCTATATAAGGAGCGCCGGAGCTAGCCCCCGACAGACCCCTCTGTCACCCTACAAAATACGCGAAGATTCTGCCTTAGTTTTTCCGTAATCCTTCGCCGGAGTTCGCGCAGCACCGTCAAGTCCGATGAAGATATCATCGATATAAGAGCCTACACGGTCCTCTGGTTTCCTTCTTTGCTTGTACCTATCTCTTGCGAACCTTATATGCACAGGAATTTCTCTTAGGACGCTTACGCGAGCGCACGAGGACGACTAAGCTTCGCCGGTGCTCTGTTTTGCTTCGGCCACGGGTAACAGAGGCGAGTTCGTCGTCGCCACAACCCCCACGATGTCCTAGACCCCTTCGTACACTGCCCCCATTTCCAGAGATGTTTAATCCGAGTTCACCCGAGTCGCCCGCCGTCGCACGCGGCATCTCCAGCGATTTCCGTCTGGTGAGCCCCGTGGCTTCTATTTTGATCGATAAGGCCGCTCTCTGTTCGTCTAAAGAAAACATGAAGCGAATCCGAGGCTACCCCTGTTAAATTTCGTAATTGTTTTTTTTGGAAATGTCCAACTTCAACAAAATGTATCTCTCAAACCGTACGCCTGATTTTAGCAAGTAAGATATCCACGGATTTGTTGGAATGTCTAATTTATTTTAAAAAATATAAAATTTTGCTTTTGACCAAATCCAGATTCAGTTTTGATTTAAATATGTAATTAAGTATTTTGCTATATCTTTTATTCTGTAAATCCTATAAAAATATTTTATATGAAAGTTGGACGTTAGGACATAAACTTTCTGTTGAGACGCATGAATTATTTTTTCCAACATAGTTTACACATTGTTTTATCATCAACATCTTGATTTGACATTCTTTGATAATGGTTTAATAACTTCGTTCAAATATAATTTAATCTTAAAATAAATCTTTTAGGTAGATCCCTGAAAACCCTCTCTGGTCATTTGAAACCACCACACAAATTTGGAGTTACAAGATTAAGAATTTAATTCTTTATCTCGAAACGTATGCCATACCCACTTCCGT
Organism: Secale cereale; assembly: GCA_902687465.1. NCBI lineage: Eukaryota > Viridiplantae > Streptophyta > Magnoliopsida > Poales > Poaceae > Secale > Secale cereale. The sequence goes on along the minus strand of LR738709.1, from coordinate 311,209,780 downwards.
TTAACCAAGTCAAATATTTCAAACAAACCCATTATGAAATTGTCGTAGAATCTTGCGTCACAACCCTCCTTCTATGAAACGATTATCTTCACTTTGTACCAGTTTGATCTAACCCTAGGATATGACTATGTTAAGTCTTCTTCAAGACCAAACTAGGTCTTATCTCAAACCATAGCTACATCATGATAATTATCCTAAAAATGTATTTGTATTGTAAATTTGTATCTTTTATTTGGATCATTATTTGGATTTTATTGTGTATTGAATTATTTTCTTGTATCGTTAGATATGTCGTAAGGTGAAGGAGAGATGACTAAGAGTAGAATATTTCATCTTCAAGAGACCCAGGCAAGTTGCAACTCGATCATTCCTTGTCCTATGTTTTCATAATATGCATGATCTATTTAAAATTCACTACTATGCATGTTTTACTAAAAAGTTTTGCAAAACACTATTGCTAGTTAAATCCCTAGGAACTTGTAGCTATGCTTAGCCATGCTTACAAAGAAAAAAGATTGGGAATCACACAAGTTTTAAAAGAATAAATTTGCTCTCTTTTGGGGCAACGTTTTGTGAAAACTTTTTGAAAACAAAAAATATATTATTTTACTTCTACTCCCTGGACGGAATGGTATTGACGGGAGCGTCTACAAGTGATTGCGCCCATCGGGGTCTTGCAGTGAATGCGCCCGACTGGGGTCTTGCACACAGATTTTTGGTGGGGACTGCCGTCCAGGGGAATGAGATCTTCCAAGTAAAGTGTGATGTAGCTTCCAGTACAGCCACATGCTACTATGGGCTCTGGCTTAGCTCAGTACTAATGGGAAACCCTTACCTCAGGACCGCCATCGGAGAGGGGCTTTCATTGCTTAAGTTGCGGGCGGCTTGGTCAGGTATAGGGGGCTGTTACGGAAAGGCTTTGTCACAATCTTCTCCTAGTCATACACCCAAGTGTGTAATGGTAAACGGGGTTGGTTGTGTCATGTGGGGAACGTGTACGACCTCTGCAGAGGGTTAAACCTAATCGATTAGCCGTGCCCCCGGTTACAGACAATTTTGAGCAACTGAAGACTTGGACTGAAGAAGAATCTCCCCTCTCTTTTCCTAAAAATCTGTTTTAAGGGTTGGTTGAGGATTGAGCACAGTGATTGTGTTTCACTTCAACTATATAAATGTTTTACTAAAATCGGAGAATGAACTTTGGTGCGTATATCCAAAGTCTCACTCCAACCTTTTATACTAAAAATTATTTTATTTCAAAAGAAGTTTGCAAATATTTAGTATAGGACAAAATTGGTTTTACGCAAAGGAAACCTCCACCGATACTTACCCTGCATACATACATATTCTGTTAAAACTTTCCGTTGCAACTTGCGAGTACATTCCACGTACTCATCTGCACCTATCATGTGCAGATCTCAGCAGATTAAGAGACGATAGGGTTACGGTCTACACTCAACGAGCCCAGTGGCGTTGATGGAGCCTAACTTAGAGACTATGTATGATTCCACTGTATTATATGCCAGCAATGAGCTGTAACAATGGTATGTATTTGCTTAATTTTGGATCAACCGTTATAGTAAAATGATGTATGTTTTACTGGTATTCATTCTTGTTGCTGTGTGTGCTAGCTATGATCTAGGGATAGCACAGTAAGCACAGAGACTTGGATTTCGTCAAATCCGGGTCGTGACACCCACCTAGCTATAAACTAGTAATATATCAGCTCAAATCAGTGTCTCGCTAGTGGTGCTGGTGGTGCTTCGCATGCAAAAGTACAGTGGTTGCTTTGTTTATTGCCTTAACGAAATATGGCGTCGGAGCAAGTAGAAGCATCAATGGCCTGAAATTTGTATATGGCATCTCCTGGGCAATGTAGGACACTGGTGCCAAATGTTCAAAAAGTGCATTTGGGACCGGTTTTGGCCTACATAGTGGAGGGCCTGAGTAGGCCAGCTACGTGAGAGGAGCGGCTGAATAGAGCACCGAGAGTACCCACTAGGCCACTACACACGTGTACTTTCCCTGCATTGATAGTACATTGATGGTTCTGGAGAACAGTACTACCCTCCACTTCCAACTGTAGCTCCTTGGCCCTATGATTCAAGAGTTCAAAAGTGGTGCACTGTACTGTACAGTACATAGCACTAGTAGTAACCTCGCACTACTAGTTGAGAAAGCAGTACTAGTCCTGCTACAGTATGAGCACGTACTCCTCCGTCACATAATGTAAGACGTTTTTTGACACTAGTTGGCGTGTACAAGAATAGCAAAATCATACCAAAAATTTCTTAATCCACGCCAAAAACTACTAGCTAGTGCCAAAAATTTCTTACTAGTGCTATTATTTACAGTATAATGCAATCCCATAACGTCCCATAATGATAGTACTACTAGTAAATAATAGCCTCACCCCTTCGCTATAGTTGGAAGGGATGAGGCCCTACAGTTAGTACGCTCTTATCTCCTCCTCGCCAGTTCCCCTCCCCCCCCCCCCGAAGAGAAGGCAATTCGTTGCCGCTCCCATGGATTCGCCAGGCGGTTCTCCTCCTCGTCGGGGCTGGGAGACCTTGGAAGACGATCCTCTGGGAGAAATCGCATGCCGCTCCGACGTCCTCACCATCGCAAGACTCGGTGCTTCCTGCACCAACTTTTTCAAGACGGTGCTTAAAATGGCTTGGGAAAAGGCCATGCTTGTTGGTCTTCCATGCGTCCTCGAGGAGAAGGTTCTTCTATGGGACAATCCTTCGAACAGTCCACCGCTCCTTGGCCTTGGTTGCACGTTGACTCCGCTAGAGTTGCCGACGTTGAGAGGTAGTCGGATTTTGTCCGATGAGCATGTCAGTAATGGAGTTTGATCATGTAGTACCTAGTTATTCCATTTCCATCCCGTAATTTCTCCGCTGCCCACCGTCTTATATATAGGTCTGGGTCTGTGCCAACAAAGATTGGCTTGCATACCTCCGGTCGGATACCACCATCATTTTGCACAACATCCATAGCAGTGCGGCGGTTCCGGTAGACCCCTTCTCCACCATTGGGATCGGCCCTCCGGACTGGCTGGGTTGGAATACGTTTGATGATGCCTACATGAGATTGAAGAAGATAGCAATTGCGAACCCACCGACAAAGCGACGCGGCAACGACGATTACTATCTCATCGCGGTGTTCGACATAAGGATTGCCATCAATGCAAGATGCACTAACGGCAGAGGCTGGCGCATGTTGGCAGTGGCAGATTTGTATCCCTACACGTTCGAAGACGCCGTGCGCCATCTAGGCCGCATCTTCGCGGTGGCAAGCCAGGGGACTTGTTTCATCTGGTTGCCATCCTACGGTACGGGAGATTACAAACGGAATGCACAAACCATCATTTGCATCCCTAACGGTACTCCATTATTTTGCAGGGACCAGTCATCCTGCGATCAAAATAAGATCCGCGATCCTGGATGTGCATTTGCATCCGCGATTCGGTCTAACCTGGAACCTTGTAGCTGACTATGGCATATTGGGATCAACTATCTTAGCAGTCTTTACCCATGGTACCACTGATGTGCAACATGGTCACACAATCTACCATGATCGGACCGTCACCTTCTGCCCAGGTATTCCATTTTTTAACCCTCTCGCCTTCTCTTTCATTATTGTACTAGTACTCTACTAACGTACTAGTAGGAGTACTTTTTACCTTGGAGGACGCGTATAGCTAGCTAGGCCCTTGAAGAATTGAACCCACTAGCTGCCACCATTTTTGTTTTTCCATGTCTTACTATCTCATCCATGTAGCCAAGAGTGGCTATATATAATAAGCTGGTGTCGGGGGAAACTGTCCACCACGAGCACCTATGGGACCGGAGCCCCTTGTTCGTGCGGTAAGGGAGCGGAGGGAGCACAAAGAGCAGATCGTAGAGCTCACGCAGGCAGTTTACCCAGGTTCGGGCCGCGACGGACGCGTAAAACCCTACTCCTGCTTGGTTTGTATTGAGTTGGGGAGCTCGGGAGCTTGAAGAACTAGCTACACCGAGCGAGAGAGCTATCAAAGTTCCGAACCCTTTCTACGTTGTGCATGGGCCTCCTTTTATAGCTAAAGGGGTCACCGACAGGTGTCAACGTAGAAGAAGGGGTAAAAACGTAACTTTGGTGGTAGTTGTAACAGTGCGGGAACAGTGTATGAACAGTGGATGAACAGTGGTCATCACCTACTTTGACAGTGGGGGACAAGAGCATTAAATGCCCGTCACCGTCGACCCCAAAAGCGCCCGCCCTTGCGTCTCCGTTCGCCACGGCGATAGCCTCGTCACCGTGGAGCGCCACCGTGTCCCCCAGGCTGCACAGCCATCCGCCACGCGTCCCTGGAAGGGCCCCAGGGCGACGCGTGGACCGATGAGCTGGAGTGCGGGCACACAGCGTAACTCTCCCCGGCAAGCACCTTACCGGGGCCTTGACCTTGCCGGGCCCTGGAGCTCGCCGCTCCCCGGGCCCTGCCGGGGCGCATGTCGCGCCGAGGCATGTCTTCTGAAATGTAATCTTCTAGTCTTCCTGGCAAGCTCCTCTTGCCAGGGTCTTGTGTTAATGAGGAAATCTTGAGCCTGGGATGGCCTTCCCGGCAAGCTCCACTTGCCGGGGCCTTGATCTTCTGTCTTGTATACTTTGTTTTTGAATGGCTTCATATGGATCAGAAAGGTCTCCGACGAGCACGTGGTAAGCCTTACCGCGGGAAGCTGCTACTGCCCGTGCACAAGTTGGGGTACTGAGGTACCCCTACCTTAGTACACCGACAGGAGCCCCCGGGCCTGGGCCACACACGGTGCCGAGCGCTGTTGGGCCAGGCCCAAAACAGTGCACGGGCACGCGCGGCCCACGGCACGCCGAATCCCCTTCCGCATCCCCCGCGTCCCTCCCTAATGGCACGCGTCGATTGCGGCGTCGTGGGAGAGATCGTGGCCACGTTCTTTAATGAGAAATGCGGAGCGTCCCCCACTTCCCCCTTAAAAACAGAGGAAGCAGGGGCCGTTACCTTACTTCGTCTTCATTGCTTCTTCCATCTCCAGAAATTCCCCTCTGCGCTCCGCCTCCACACCTCCTCCGCCGTCTCTCGCATCTGCGGCGCCGCCGGACTCCTCGCCCCCCTTCCCTCGCCGCCTCCGCCATGGCCCCGAAGACCGAGAAGGCGAAGGCGGAGAAGGCCAAGAAAGAGAAATCCGAGCAGGCGGCGAAGCTTGCTCTCCTGCGGAAGAGGAATGTCGTCTTCGCGCCAAGGCTCGGCGTGCGGGAGCTCTGGAACAAGTACTACCTGTTCTTGGCCAAGAAGACCAAGGCGCATCCTCGGACCAGAGTTTACCCCGCCGCCGCCAAGGATCTGTACCCCGGCGGGTATTTCTTCTTCGCTGTCTTCTTCCACTGCGGCCTTTGTCCTCCATTCTCTGAATTTTTCTGTGATATCATGAACACCTACAACCTCCACCTTTTAGATTTCACCCCCAACGCCATCCTTATGATGGCGGTTTTCGCACATCTGTGCGAAAACTACATAGGGATCTATCCAAATGTAGCGCTCTTTAGGCATTTCTTTACGCCTAGAGTAGAGGCCTGCGCTCCCCTCTCCGAGGGTATCTCTTGGGTCTTCCGCTTGAACAAGAAGGAATCCTATCTGCAAGGGGAACTCCGCGGCAAGTGGGAGGAGTGGCTTGCGGATTGGTGCTGGATAGTAGAGGACGAGCCGCAACCTTTCACCGCGCCGCGCACAACTGCTATAGTGCGCGGCAGGGATTGGAGCGATCTGGACGCGGACGACATCAAGCTCAACGTCGCCCTTGTCAGAATTCTTCGTCTCCGGGTAGCCAAGTTGACCATCGGAGAAGTAGGGGCAGACTTCCTCCGCCGCCGCATTGCCCCTTTACAGGAGAGGAAAAGGCCAGCATGGGAGTACGGCAATGCGGCGGACATTATGAGACTGCACCCAGGACTGAACTTCAACTTCACGTCGCTGGAGCTGAAGGAGATGGTCCGGGAGCTTTTTAAGCACGACCCGGCCCACCCGGAATGGTTTAGAGTTCCCCGGGGAGTGGTGCCTCTATGCAACAGCACGGCCCGGGACTCCTTGCGTGCAATGATGCCCGCATGTGACTCGCACGGCGTCGACCCCACATGGATAGTGCCCACGCCGGATGCCATCATGGGCTTCTTCGACAACTTGGTGGAGGTGCCGAAGAACAAGGAGGAGATCAAGGGTCTCACCCGGGCCACCACTGAGCGGGAGATTGCTTATATTGCTTCCCGGGTAGAAGAGGCCGCCGCAGCCGCAGCGGCAGGAGAGTTCGGGTTTACAGTTGAAGAGGCAGAGGCTGCGGAAGCGTCGTGCCAAGCAGAGGAGGCGGAGATCCGCAGGCTGCTTAAGCTTCCGCCCGACGAGCTCGCCGGGGTCCCCTCTCTGAGGTATGCTGGGATCCCCGGGATCGTGAGCGAGGCCGCCGCGAGGGGCGACGTTGCCGGAGGAAGCAGAGGTGCCGGAGGGAGCGGAGGCGCCGGAGGGAGCACGGCTGCAGGGCAAGGTGTTGGGCCCAGCGAGCCGGCCGAGGAGGAGGAGGAGGACGCCGGGGCCGGCGAGGACTCCGGTGGGTCTCTGGGGCTCAACGACGACGCTTCCTCGTCTTCGGAGACCCCCCCGCCTCGGGCAAGTCCCAGGCGCTCTCCGTTGAAGCGCCTCCACAAGGCGACGACGACGACAAGGGCGCAGGCGCCCCGACAACAACCCGCTCGCCGGGCGGCGCGAGCTACCCGGGGGAGCCAAGCCGCGACGGGAGCGCCCGGCGCACCAACCGCGGCGGAGGCGCCCCGCACACAGGCTACGGCGGAGGCGCCCCGTACGTCAGCGCCAAGTGGAGGAGGGTCTTCTCAGAGCGGAGCAGCTGCTCTGCCTGCTCCCCGGGCCTCGGCGTCCACAGGGGCCGGGTCTTCGCAGCCCCCAGCCCCGAGGACCGCCAAGCGCCCGAGGGAACCTTCTCCTCCTGCTCCTCGCGCGGACGCGCCTCAGGTGGAGTTTGATTTCTCCGCCCTCAGCGACGACGACGAGGAAGAGGAGTAAGTGCTTGAAGTTTTGTATCTTCTTTAATTCTGTCTTGATTCCTGCGTTGACGATTCTGATCTTGTTTCTGATTTGTTTGCAGGACCCTGGCCCAGCGGATGGCGAAGAGGGCCAAGGTTCCCGTAGTCGAGGTCGAGGACGACTCGCCCGTCGCGGCGACAGGGGACGCGCCGGCGACGAGCTTGCCGGACCCAAGCGCTGCCCCGAGGAGCAGCCACCAGCGCAGCCCCCAGCGCAGCCCCCAGCGTAAGTCTGGTTTTGAACCTTCCGCTCGTCGGGCGCGCCTGAAGTTTTTGCCTTGTACTAACATCTTGTTGCTCTGTTTTGTCTTGATTGTCTTGTGCAGAGGTGGAGCCGCAGCCACAGGAGCGCCGGGAGACTACTCCCGAGGAGCCGCAAGCCCCGCCATCCCCGCCAAGGGCGAACTCCCCGGTGAGGGAGAGCGCTCCGCCATGGGCGGGTACTCCGCCAAGGGCGAGTACCCCGCCAAGGGCGAGCAGCCCGGCGAGGGTGGCCACCCCGCCAAGGGAGAGCTCCCCGGCGAGGGAGCCTGTCGTCGAGGCAGTCCGCGAAGGTAAGTCTCGTAACTTCGTCTTATTGGACTTGTCTTTTTGGATTTTTGCTTGAACTTTTCTCTTCTTCTTCTTCTATCAGATCCTCCTCCCCCGGAGCGGATGGAGACGGAGGCCGCCATCGAGGAGGAGACGGGCGGCGGCGACGGCAACGCCACTGCTACTGATAGCATGGCGGGAGCCGATGAGCCCGCCGCGGAGGAGACTGCTCCAACCGCAGACGCTGCGGCCGGGGAGGGGGACGGCGACCGCACTGCCGGCCCGGAGGCGGCAGGAGCGTCGAGCGCTGCACCGGCCGCCGACCCCTCCGCCGGAAAAGAGCAGTCGGGCTTCTACCTTGAGGCTCCCAACGGCGTCTTCATACAGGTGCCGTGGGGATCCTCGTCGCGAGCCCCCGAGGAGGGAGAGACCTTCGATGGGGAGGTTCTCGCCTCCGCGGGGCTGAAGATCGTCGAGGCACCTGGCGGGAGCGACGAGCCCGAGGAGGAGAAGTTGCTCCACCGGCTCCTGGCCCTTTACCGGGCCAGGCAGGCGAAACTTGAGTCTCGGGAAGCCCTCACCGCCAAGGCCGCAGCAGATATGGAGAAACGCGCCATGGAGCTCCGCGCCGCCAACCAGGCGGCCCTCCGCGACTTGGCGGAGGAGCGCGAGAGGCTTGCTGGAGAGTACCAAGAGTGGCTCCTGGAGAAGGCCGAGGCCGAGGAGCAACAGCGACTCGCCGGAGAAGCGCTGTCCCAGCGAGAAGGAGCGCTCAACCAGCGGAAGGTCGACCTCGATTCTCACGAGGAAGACCTTACCGCCCGGGAGCAGGCCCTTGGCGGAGAGCTGAAGGAAGCAAAGGCCGCCGCAGCCACCGCGGAGACCGCCAAGAAGGACCTCGAAGCTAAGGTGGTGCAGCTGGAGGAGTACCTGAAGGCGAGCACGGAGAGGGTCACCGCGCTCAACATAGAGCGCGAGAAGGATGCCCATACCAACTCAGAACTCCAGGTACGCCTCTCCAAGCAGGGCGACGAGCTGAAGGCCGCCAAGGACTCAATTGCAGATCTGGAGCTGAAGGTCTCCACGCTGAAGGATTCTCTTGACGCCGTCCGGGACCGCGAAACCAAGCTGAACGACGAGCTCCGCAAGGAGCGAGGCCTGGTGGAGAGCGCTGCCACTTCAGCTGACAACTTCCGCCGGACCGTCGAAGTATGGACCGAAGACCTGGTGGCTTCTGCCGCTGCCATCGACAAGGAGCTGATGGCAATGAGGGTGGAGCACCTCATATACTCTCCGGATCCAAACCTCCCCCACAGCGCCAAGCTCAGTCTTTTCTTCAGAGGGATCGCGCCGGCGCTCGTTCGTCTTCAGGAGAAGCTTCCCGCGCAGCTGGCCGAGGAGTCGCGCCAACTCTGCGTGGGAACCTTGGAGCGCGTTCTGACGAAGATAGTGTACCGCAATCCTGGTATAAATCTCGTCAACGTTCTCCGCAGCTTGCCGGCCGACGCGGATATGGAGGCGCTGAAGGGGCAGGTCGCCCACATCATCGCCAAGGTGAACAAGATCTCCAGGCATGAGGGCGATCGCGTGGATTAGGCCTCCTTTTCTTTGTTTCTTTTGCTGCTGCATAGTGTGCCATGGACATAAACTTATTAGTCATTGCGACAAGTTACCCTTTGTAATATATTATCTTATTTTGATCAATTGATGCAATGTTATCTCCCTTGCTTTGATCCTTTACTTTGTATGCTTTTAACCCTGCGCTTCTAGGGAACTCACCGGCAAGGGGCCCTTGCCGCGAGCGCTGAGTGCTGGACTCTGAGCAGCCTGCTGGCCAAGGTCTTACCGGCAAGCAAGATTGCCGCAGCTAGTCGCAACGCACTTAGCTTGCTGAGCGAACTCGAAAACGAAGCAAGGGCGCGACACTTATCGCAGCTCACTTAAGTCGTTGGCGTACTCGAAAACAAGACAAGGGTGCGGCTAGCCACGGGTAGGTTCCTTCGCGCACAGGTTTTCCATACAAAGTGAGGTTGTTCAAGGAAGATAACTAAAAATTAAAAATTTGAACTGCTCAAATTCTGGTAACTTAGCTTTCATATATTGCTTGTTTCCCCCGATAAGGCTTCTCTTTCTTGAACAGCACTTGGTTCATCCTCCGTCTCCTTCCCCCCCGGCAAACTTGTGCGCGAGGAACATTCCTTCTGCTTGACGGGGGAAGAAAAAAAGGAGGGAAAACAAGTATATAGCCTTTCGGCATGCTGGTGCTTACCGGGTACGTGTGTTGGACAAGATGCCAAATAATGCATGCGAATAGCAAAGAGAAGCATGGAAAAGACAAATAGTGCAAAACACAAAAACTTTACTGATGCACGGGGTCTGCGCCCGGCTTTGTACAAAGGGTTACATGCAACAGCGGCAAGGCTTGTACAAAAGGTGGTTGCCGGAGCGGATCACGGCAACCGCGCCTTATGGGTGAAACTTGCGAAGATGCTCTATATTCCAGGAGTTGCTCACCGGTAAGCCTTCTTCGGTCTCAAGGCAGACATCGCCGGGCCTTGTGACTTGTCTCACCCGATAAGGGCCTTCCCACTTCGGCGTCAACTTGTTGGAATTCTTGGCGGACTGAACACGCCGAAGAACAAGGTCGCCTTCCTCGAGACTCCTGGCCTTAACCTTGCGGCTATGATAGCGACGCAAGGCTTGCTGGTATCGAGCAGCTCGTACAGCAGCCTGGAGACGTTCCTCCTCGAGGAGCAATGCGTCATCTTGTCGCAGTTGCTCTTGCTCGAGCTCATCATAAGAGAGCACTCGAGGAGATCCGTATGCGAGTTCCGTGGGGAGAACTGCCTCTGCCCCATAAACTAGGGCAAAGGGTGTCTGTCCGGTGGCTCGACTTGGTGTCGTTCTGATTGACCAAAGAGCCGCCGGTAGCTCCTCTATCCAGTTTCTTCCGCACTTGCGCAGCCTGTCAAAGGTCCTTGTCTTGAGTCCGCGCAACACTTCAGCATTTGCCCTCTCCGCTTGACCGTTGCTCCTCGGGTGAGCAACAGAAGCGAAACACACCTTGGCGCCAAGGTCCTGGACGTATTGCATGAAGGTGCGACTAGTAAATTGTGTACCGTTGTCGGTGATGATCCTGTTAGGGATCCCGAAACGGCAAACAATCGACCTGAAGAACCTGACCGCTGACTGTGCTGTCACCTTTCTCACTGGTTCCACTTCTGGCCACTTTGTGAACTTGTCGATTGCAACGTACAAGTACTCAAAGCCCCCGACAGCACGAGGGAAGGGGCCGAGGATATCGAGCCCCCAGACCGAGAAGGGCCAGGACAAAGGGATCGTCTGGAGAGCTTGAGCTGGCTGATGTGTTTGCTTGGCATGGAACTGGCACGCTTCACACTTGGTTACTAGCGCAGTCGCATCTTGGAGGGCTTCTTGCCAAAAGAACCCTTGCCGGAACGCCTTCCCGGCAAGTGCCCTTGCGCCAATGTGGTGGCCACATATGCCTCCGTGTATTTCTGCCAACAGCTTCTATCCATCTTCTCTGGAAATGCACTTCAACCTGACACCATTGAGTCTTCTTCTGTACAGCTCGTTATCCACGAACTGGTACATTCTTGACTGCCTGGTTATCTTCTCTATCTCTTCTGGGTCGTCGGGAAGTTCTCCAGTTTGCAGAAAACGAATGATCTGTTGCGCCCATGCCGGAGCCCGAGGCTCAACGGCAAGGACTAAAGGCTCGAGAGCTGCTGCGGGAACCCCAGCTTCCACGGCAAGAACCTCTGGTTCTGCCGGAGCGGATGGTCCCCCGGCAAGCTCGCCGGGGCGAGGCTTGTCGGAAACGCTTGCTTCAACTGTACAGATCCGAGGATCTGCAGGAGCAAATTGTTCCTCAGCATTCTGATCGTCTGTCTTAGGGACCTTGGCGGCGGCTTCGGGAAGATCCGCCGGCAAGTAGTCGCCGGAGACCAACTTTCTCTTCTTGGGTTGCCCCATTGATGGTGTGACGGATGGCTGAGTTAGCTTGAGCAAGAAGGTCCCTGGTTCCACAGGTAACTTCATCGCAGCACACTTTGAAAGGCCATCTGCAATGTCATTCTGAGCTCTCGGGACGTGCTCCATCTGCAGACCTTCAAAGTGCTCTTCAAGTTTCCTCACTTCATCTACATAAGCTTCCATCAAAGGGCTCTGGTAACTCTTGTTAACTTGTCGGACCACCAACTGAGAATCTCCCCGGACAATCAGCTTCCTGATCCCAAGTTCGGCTGCGATCCTGAGGCCGGCAAGCAAGCCTTCATACTCAGCAGTATTGTTTGTCGCTTGCTCCCTGGGAAAGTGCATCTGGATAACATACTTGAGGTGCTCTCCGGTGGGCGCGATGAGTACCACTCCGGCACCGGCGCCTTGCAGCGAGAAGGCACCATCAAAGTACATTACCCATTCACTTGTCGCTTCTTGTACAGGGGCGCTTGTCTCTGGAATTTCTTCATCGGGCGTCGGGGTCCATTCAGCTATGAATTCTGCCAATGCTCGGCTCTGTATGGTTGAAGTACTTTCAAACTTGAGTCCAAAGCTTGACAGCTCCAGTGCCCACTCGACGATCCTGCCTGTTGCTTCCGGATTATGCAATATCCTCTTCAATGGAAACCGAGTGACCACTGTTATCTCGTGTTCTTGGAAGTAATGGCGCAGCTTTCTCGAGGCCATGAGGAGGCCGAAAAGCAACTTCTGCACCCCATAGTATCTTGATCTAGCCCCCTGCAAGAGGGAACTTACAAAATACACTGGGCGCTGCACCATCTTTCTTCGCACTTCTAATTGTTCCTACGCAGAGTTGTCCTTGTCGGGGCCAGAGCTTGTCGGAGGAGCCCCCTGCTTGTCGCTGAATTCGCTTGCCGGTGGTGCTGACTCCTCGTCGGCCTCCCTCTCCGCTACTAACGCAGCACTAACCACCTGGTTGGTTGCCGCTAGGTACAGCAGCAACTTCTCCTGTGGCCTAGGTGCGACAAGTATTGGAGTGGAGGATAGGTATCGTTTCAAGTCTTGCAGCGCTGCCTCCGCTTCCGGAGTCCATTTCATAGGACCTGCCTTCTTCAAGATTTTGAAGAAAGGTAGGGCGCGTTCTGCAGACTTTGAAATGAACCTACTGAGGGCGGCTACACAACCTGCAAGCCTCCTTACATCCTTGACGCGCTTCGGGGCTTCTATCTGCTCGATGGCTTTTATCTTGTCGGGGTTGGCTTCAATCCCCCTCTGGGACACAAAGAACCCGAGAAGCTTGCCGGAGGGGACTCCAATGACGCACTTCTCGGGGTTCAACTTAAGCTGGATCTTGCGCAGTTTCTCAAATGTTTCTTCCAAGTCTTGGATCAAGGTATCTTTGTTCTTGCTCTTCACCACTATGTCATCCATGTAGGCTTCTACATTCCTGTGGATCTGTGGCTCAAAAGCAGTGTGCACTACCCTTGCAAATGTTGAGCCTGCATTCTTCAATCCAAAGGGCATGCGTATGAAGCAATATGTGCCGCATGGAGTGATAAATGCAGTCTTCTCTTCATCTTCTTTGGCCATGAAAATCTGGTGGTAGCCTGAATATGCATCAAGGAAAGAGAGCAGCTCACATCCGGCGGTGGAGTCAACAATCTGGTCAATGCGCGGCAAGGGAAATGGATCCTTGGGACATGCTTTATTCACATCGGTGAAGTCTATACACAGTCTCCACTTCCCGTTGGCCTTACACACGACAACTGGATTTGCTAACCACGTGGGATGGATCACGCCTCTAACCAGGCCTGCTGCTTCTAGTTTCTTGATTTCTTCGGCAATGAATTCTTGGCGCTCCACGGCTTGCTTCCTGACCTTCTGCTTGACGGGCCGCGCATGAGGACAAACAGCAAGCTTGTGCTCAATTACCTTCCTGGGAACACCGGGGATGTCAGATGGTTGCCAGGCAAACACATCGACATTCGCCCGCAGGAAGGCAACGAGCGCGCTTTCCTATTTGCTGTCAAGCGTAGCACTGATGGTGAAAGTACCACCAGTGCCGTCCTCCTTGGCGGACACCTTCTTGGTTGCCGGTGGAGCGGCCATCCCCTTCTTGCACTTGCCGGTGGAGCTCGATGGAACGTCCTCGACGGCAGCGCAGCACTCCGAGGAGGTGCGGTTGCCGGAGTGGGTCCCAGAGCACTTGCCGGACTTGGTCTTGGTCTTCTTCCCCTCGGGAGCTTCAGCGGCAAGTGTGTCCTTCTCCGCTACGGCTGCTGCATCCCGGTATATCTTGTCGGCGCAGATAAGCGCGTCCTTCTTGTCGCCATGGACAGAGATGACGCTTATCGTCCCCGGCATCTTGAGTACATTGTAGGCGTAGTGGGAAGCTGCCATGAACTTGGCGAGGCCAAGACGTCCAAGTATCCCATTGTATGGCAATGGGATATCGGCAACATCGAAGGTTATCCTCTCCGTCCTGAAGTTCAGCTCCCCACCAAAGGTCACCGGCAGAGTTATCTTCCCCTTGGGCTTGCTCCTCCCCGGGTTTATTCCTTGGAACGAACCGGTCTCTTCGAGCTCGCCGTCTGGGATTTGGAGTTTCTTGATCACAGCCGAGGAGATCAAGTTTAGGCCGGCCCCGCCGTCAACCAACATTTTGGTGACCTTGAGGTTGCGGATGGTTGGTGAGACCAACATCGGCAAGCACCCGACCGCCGTGGTGCGGTCAGGGTGATCCTCAAGATAAAAAATGATGGGCGTGCTGGACCATTTGAGGAGCCTGCGCGACTCCACGGGCGGCTCTGCTGCATTTACTTCCCGCACCCACTGCTTGAGTTGGCGGTGGGAAGTATGCAGAGAGGCGCCGCCGTCGACGCACAGGACTTCCGTGGCCTTCTGGAACTCCTGCTCGCTGTTATCTTCTTCCTCCATGTCATCTTCGTCGTCTTCTTCATCCTTGTCGCGGCCCCGGGGAGGTCGATCACCTTGCCGCTGCTTAGCCTTGCCGCGGCATCCTCCCCGGCCATTGAATGGCCGCTTCTTGCTTGGCTCTCCTCCGCCACCTTGGGCCTTCTCCTTGTCGCGCCGCTTGTACTCAGCTTTCTGCTGCTCGACGAGGTATTCGACGCGTTTGCAGTTGGAGAGATCGTGACCCTTGGTGCGGTGGATCTTGCAGTATTGCTTGTCGGAACCGTCCTGCTTGTCGGCTGCCGCTACAGGGGCAGGCTCCTTGCCAGAGCCGCCAGCCTGTGTTTGCTTGGCGGGAGCCTCCTTGCCGGACTTCTCGACGGCAAGCACTTCCTTATTCTTCTTTCTTCTATTGTTCCGCCGCCGGCTCTTCTTTGCCGGGGCGGCATCCTCGCTGTCGCTCCCCCCTGCGCCAGCATCCTCCCCGGGGAGTCTCCTCCCCTCTTCGGCACGCGCGCACTTGTCAGCCAGAGCATAGAGCTCGCTGACATCCCGTATCTTGGTCATGGCCATCTCCTCACGCATGCGGCGGTTACGCACGTTCCGGTGGAACGCGCTGATAACCGCGGCAGGGTGAACGTCAGGGATATTGTGCTGCACGCGGCTGAAGCGCTGGATGTACTTGCGCAGAGGTTCTCCTTCCTTCTGGGCCAAGATGTGGAGATCGCTCTCCTGGCCGTGGGGTTTGTGGCCGCCCGTGAAGGCGCCAACAAACTGGTGGCAAAGATCTGCCCAAGAAGAAATGGAGCCTTCCGGCAGGTGCATAAGCCAAGAACGAACGTTCGGCGTAAGCACAAGCGGGAAGTAGTTCGCCAATATCTTCTCGTCGCGCCCCCCGGCAGCCTGCACCGCGATGGTGTAAATGCTGAGGAATTCCGAGGGGTGCGTATTGCCGTCGTACTTCTCCGGTACGTCGGGCTTGAAGTTCTTCATGCTGGGCCACTGGACACGCCGCAGCTCACGGGTGAACGCAGGGCAACCTGCCGCGTACGGCAAGTCGCCTGGCTCACCGGGTGCATGTGTGTCAACAGCGGTCCCAGCTCGCTGATCTGATTGTCGCCGAGCTTCTCGGCGGCGCTCGATCGTCGTTCGAGCGTCTTCTTGTCACCGGTCGTCGAGGACTTGGCGCTGATCCCGACGAGCCCGCGGATCCGACGACGCCGTGGAGTCGTCGTCGACGTTAATCCGGCGGGGCGGCGTCTTCTGCTTTCGCGGCGGGGAGTGCACGGTGGTTGCACCCCCGGCGGTCTTGTCGCCGTCGGCCTTCGTCTTCTCGACTTGCCGCGGCCGCGACGTCACCGGCTGCTGCGGCGTGTCGTTGTTGGCAAAGGCGATGAGGCTCTGGATTGTTGCCCTCCAGTCTTCGGCTTTGTCTGCCGCTGGAGGGAAGTCGAGGAGCAGTTGCGCTCTTGCGAGCGCTTCTGCTGGAGAGGAGGGGAGCGGGGGCGAGCGGTGCGAGGAGCGGTATATGCTCGGACTCCTAACCGGGTTAGAAGGAGCAGTTTCCCGCTCCGGTGACCGCACCTTGCTCGTGCCCGGACGGTGGTCCGGAGCATCCCGCGAACCTCCGGCTTGCCCTTGCCCCAGCAAGCGGATGGTACCTCCTGTACCACGGCGTTGCTGGGTCGTCGTTTGCTGAGATGGACGTGGCGCGTCTACGGAGACCGAGGCTCGGTCGTCCGTCTTGTCCTTGGATTTGGTGGTGCCGCGAGTTTCCTCGCCGGCGACCACCCTTCCGACGGCGTCTCCTCCACCCACCGTTGGTTCTGGTGGTGGTGGAACAGACGCAGACGGGCCTCCGACCTCCGAAGCCTTCTTCTTTGGGGCCATGCTGTTGTTGCTGATGAAGTTGATGTGGCTGGAGAGGTTGATGAAGGATGCGCCCGCGTGAACGCCGGATCAGGTTCGCACAACCTCGACGCCCCCTACCTGGCGCGCCAAAGATGTCGGGGGAAACTGTCCACCACGAGCACCTATGGGACCGGAGCCCCTTGTTCGTGCGGTAAGGGAGCGGAGGCAGCACAAAGAGCAGATCGTAGAGCTCACGCAGGCAGTTTACCCAGGTTCGGGCCGCGACGGACGCGTAAACCCTACTCCTGCTTGGTTTGTATTGAGTTGGGGAGCTCGGGAGCTTGAAGAACTAGCTACACCGAGCGAGAGAGCTATCAAAGTTCCGAACCCTTTCTACGTTGTGCATGGGCCTCCTTTTATAGCTAAAGGGGTCACCGACAGGTGTCAACGTAGAAGAAGGGGTAAAAATGTAACTTTGGTGGTAGTTGTAACAGTGCGGGAACAGTGGATGAACAGTGGATGAACAGTGGTCATCACCTACTTTGACAGTGGGGGACAAGAGCATTAAATGCCCGTCACCGTCGACCCCAAAAGCGCCCGCCCTTGCGTCTCCGTTCGCCACGGCGATAGCCTCGTCACCGTGGAGCGCCACCGTGTCCCCCAGGCTGCACAGCCATCCGCCACGCGTCCCTGGAAGGGCCCCAGGGCGACGCGTGGACCGTTGAGCTGGAGCGCGGGCACACAGCGTAACTCTCCCCGGCAAGCACCTTGCCGGGGCCTTGACCTTGCCGGGCCCTGGAGCTCGCCGCTCCCCGGGCCCTGCAGGGGCGCATGTCGCGCCGAGGCATGTCTTCTGAAATGTAATCTTCTAGTCTTCCTGGCAAGCTCCTCTTGCCAGGGTCTTGTGTTAATGAGGAAATCTTGAGCCTGTGATGGCCTTCCCGGCAAGCTCCACTTGCCGGGGCCTTGATCTTCTGTCTTGTATACTTTGTTTTTGAATGGCTTCATATGGATCAGAAAGGTCTCCGACGAGCACGTGGTAAGCCTTACCGCGGGAAGCTGCTACTGCCCGTGCACAAGTTGGGGTACTGAGGTACCCCTACCTTAGTACACCGACAGCTGGTTATTTTACTTCCTCTATACCGGAGTAGTACTATTTGTTGCACAATATTACTAACCGCCATATTTGAGCACAACATTATTATGCATGGACCTTGACTATGTACGTCACCATGTGTCAAGATCTGAGATGCCGCGTGTACCAAATGAACGGCGCCGAGTTCGACCCCGTGATGCTACGTGGGTGCCGAGGAACACTCTTATAGAGTACTCGCTTTTCATTGGGGACAGCTACCCCATTGTGAAGCGGATGCCACCTTCCGTGAACGACACGGAAGGCCTGCCGTTCATGAAGCATGGATATGTCTGTGCGCACCGCCGGATGCACGACATGCTGGGACACGCTATCCCTGATTTATGCCGCTTCAGCTTGGATGAGTCTCCATTGTGTGGAACCGGACTAGAAAGCTGCGACAATGATTCCCGTTGCCCACCGCTATGGATCGTGCCATCCATGAAGAACACCTGGGACTGGAACCTAGAGGAGGACATGTAGCCCATCTATAACGTGTAAGTGGAGTACGGTAAATTGTGAAGGTAGCGTTGTGAATATATGTATACTAGTCGTGCACAAATTAACACATGAATTGGAGATGAACTTGTGTGGCATAGTGGCATTTGTCCTTTAGAAGTTATTACTAGTAAATGTGTTATGTGTACGTGCAACTTGTGTGGTTGTTGCACGGGCTCCAACACGCACTTTGAGAAAGAAAGGTGGCACAACTTTGGATATACGTGACGTGGCGGCATCATACAGTAGCATCGTTTGCTATAGTTCTACTCCGTGTAGTACACTCCTACTAGGATGACAACTCCTATAAAACCTTGCGCTTGGCTCTTTGCCTCTTCGGGAGGTTCAACAGTTCGTACTCGTGTGAACCTTGCACTTGGCTCTTCGCCTCTTCGGAAGGTCCAACAATGATGATACTACAGTACACATTATGCTTCTGGCAATCTTACACTGATTGAACTGCTGCACGTCCACAGCGAGGGCGAGGGCGAGGGAGAGGGAGAGGGAGAGCGCGCTGTAGTAAAAACCCTCTCCTCGTCCTGCGAACCACCGCGCGCGTGGGCGATGGAGAGGCGTAGTAAGCCAGCTTCTCCTCGTTCGGCGAGTTAACGGGACACATCAAAGCAGTACTAGTACTAGTCCATACTACGTCCTTTCCGGTTAATATGGCTTAATTTGAAACGAGAAAATACACTGGCGGTCAACATATGTAACAATACGCTCTTTACGGTCACTATATATAGTTTTGCGGTGATTATACGATCAATAGCTCATCGTAGAGCACCGTATTGCACCCTACTGACCGGCCACATAGTCGACGTGGCACTTTGTTGACTAGTTAAATTGTCACCTGGTTTCTGGGTCCCACGTGTCAGTTGGCAGAGCAAAGAAATCAGCTAAAAAACAAAGAGTGTAGTACATCTACACTTCCAATGCATTTAGCCTTTAATCTAAATCGATATTGATTGACTAATGCACCAACTTGTGCTCTAGGTATAGGCTACATGTCTATCCTTAATTAGAGCATGCAAAGACCTTCATTTAATCTTCTTCTCTCAATGGTCGCATGCACACATAAGTCAGCTACTTTTGGGCGTTAATTATGCCCTGGCCATTGTGTAAATCTATAAATGTACATTCTTTCACGGACGTAGGGAGTAGGTTGAGCACTTCAGCTTGAGCGTGTGTGTTGCCTCGTGTGCTGTGTGTCGCATGGGTGCGTGAGTGTTGCGTGCGTCCATGTGTACGTGTGAGTGTTGCACGTTGCATGCATGCATGCATGCATTAGGCTTACTCCCTCCCATTGACATGTTCATATTTAAAGCTTCCTCTGTTCCCTCCATATGGTGATACTCCCTCTGTTCCAAAATATGGAGTAAAATCCTCCCGCTGTTCCTAAATATGGAGTATTTGTCTTTCTAGAGATTTCAACAAGTGTCTACGTACGGAGCAAAATGAGTGAAGTGAGCGTAGAGACATAAGGATAATGTAGAAAGAAAGTCTTCGCGATCCATTATTCCCCATCTCGATCAGAGAGAACTATTCAACTAGTCTTCCCAATGAAGTCACAATACACGCTGCAGCAGATGGGACACTTAATTAATAAGCTGAACCAGCGTGTTGGTGTTACTAAATCAGCCTTACCCAGTACTGCCATCATGTTTGCCAGTAGAGCACGCTTCTGTCCTCCATTCACTGACATATGGGCCCTCTTGTGGTAGACACATATGTCATCGGTGTAACTATTTACACTCCGAAGGACGGTGTATCCTGGTAGTAGTAGTAGAATTGAGATTTAATGCACTTTCTTCCCCATCTTCCACTCTTCTTCCTCCTCTCTTCTTCTTCCTCCTCTCTTCCCCATCGTCGGCCGCACACCATTTCCCCCCGCTCTCTGCTCGCCCGCCCGCGCTATCTTCTTTGGTAGCTCGCGCGTACCATATCCCCCCGCTCACTGCTCGGCCACATGAGGAGAAGCTTCTTCGCTCGCCTGCCCGAATCCACTTCCCCGCTGGCTCATAGGCATCGAAAACCCCTATGGCAGAACCGACTAACATGCAGAGCCGCGATTGGAATTCCCACCCCGATGTTCTCTTGGAGTAGATATGTAATTGTATGGACCTACTCAGCACCGTTCGTCTGGCCGCATGCTCGATGTCTTTGTACCGTCTACTCATCTACAACCGGTCGGCTCTTTTCATGACACCCTGCTTGCTGATGCCCGATCCTTGCAGGTGGCCCAGACATCGACTTGATGATCCTACGGCGATTGCCGTGGTGCCCCTCGACATGCTACCACTACCCGTTCACCTGTCCTTCATGCGCGGCCACTACTGGGTGGGCATGAAGGCCAACTGGACCGTCCTCATCCACCAATCCGGTAGTCCGTGGCGTCTCATGGATATCTACACCCAACGAGAGATCACCCTTCCATCTTTGGATACCGCCGCCGTCGAGCCTCATGGCCCGCTAGACACTCCTGCCTACTACGCACGAGACGCATCGAGCTTTTGGATCGACCTCTGTTTGCTGAAGGTTGTAATCTGCAAAGTGCCCACACCATCAGAAGACTAGATGGATTACAATCTCATTGCCGTGTTCAGCATGGGATTAGTCTATTTGGAATCCGGTCGCCATACATGGTTATGGCTCATCGTCGATCCTCTTTACCTAACACTTCTGTCTGATGCTATAGTGCACGATGGCATTGTTTATGCGGTCGATGCACAGATTGGCTGCCTATACTGGTGGAATCTATCGTCGTGTAATTGTTCTATCTCATCTCATCTTTACCTTAAGAATACGACTGCATGGTCATTGTTACAAATTTAGAATATATAGTATGTCTATAACCACATCATTGCTATATGTTTCTCTCATTTCCTAGATTTTTATGACCACACATGTTATTGTTAGAGTTGATATGAGAACAGTTGGTATCTAATGATTATTAGAATAGATATTATGAGTATAACCTCATGATTGCTATATGTTACTCTCATTTCCAGGATTTTTATAACGACGCATGTTATTGCTTAGAGTTGATATGATAACTGTCAAAAGTTATTGACATTGATGGCTATGGCTGCTTCGTGTTCGAGAAATATCCCAGCTCCGTTGGGCCAAGCGTATTCAACTAGAGGCGGGTTTACAACCTCGGCAACCACTCCATGTTCCTCGGGCTCAATTATCCGATCATCCAACCATTCATCGATCATATCACCGGTGATGATTACCATGCTATGCAACTTCCATTCGCCAGGGGGGCTGTGTTTACACATCATATCATGGGTTTCATGAATCACCATATCCAGAGATTCGTCGACACAGCTTGTTGCCAGATAATCTTCAGTGTGTGAAAGGCATCAAGCTTCCATGCGATCGATGGCTTTTGCAAACCCGACATGCGGCGATGTGGTTCATGCCAACATCAAATATGCACAATTTGATGTGTACTGACATGTGGACCGAGCCATGTATTCTGCTGCTGTAGCACGACACTATTTTGTTGGATATTATGTACTATTGTTAGTTTGAAGCACTCCTCTGGTTTGAAGGATAGATACCTTTCTGGGATCAAGTGCATCCTAACTCACCTGCGCAAGATGTACTGATAATGATGATGGAGATGCTGTGCAGTATATATATATCACTTAGGCTTCAAGTGCGTACTTGTTAGTTAAACCTATGGTCAAAATGTGACACTAAATACGACTGGTAAGTAGTATAGTAGCAGTACTAGTATACGTCGGTCAAATTATTCATCATGTCCACACATTAAATTGACGTGACAACATGCTGCGCGTCAGGTGACACAAGAATCCCGGTGACGTGTTCGGGTATTCTGGACTTCAGATTTGGAGTACCACTTATCTGTTGAAATCTTTCATCATTCACTTAAAGCAGTCGATTGATCATACATTGAGTACAATATAACTGGAATTAACCCATGCAAGTCGAAGAAGGATTGGCAGGTGCTGCCGGCTGGCGTCAAGTTCGATCCCACGGATCAGGAGCTGATCGAGCACCTTGAGGCCAAAGTGAGTGCTGACAACGCGAGACCTCACCCTCTCATCGATATGTCCATACCAACCATCGATAGCGAGCACGGCATATGCTACACCCATCCTGAGAAACTTCCAGGTAAGACACCGATCGGCCGTCTACTTGCACAAACATATTCCTTTGTTTATAGCTCTATTTTTCTTTTTAGACGCAGACCTGGTGAAGCAATTACAATTTGACAGTTAATAAAAAGTGAAACAAGTGACTGCAACATGCCAAAGATGTTTTGAAAATGCCAACTACGTACACTAAAACCTATATTCGACAATACTGCAGGTATCACACTGAGTGGCCTAAGAAAGCATTTCTTCCAGCGCAATTCCAGGGCGTTCAAAAGGGGCATGTGGACGCGTGGCAAGATACAGTTGGAGTGCGGCATGCACGCGATGTGGCACAACACCGGCAATACCTTGCCGTTGATGGTCAACGGCCGGTAGACGGGCAACAAAAATGTTTTGGTGCTGCACAACGGCAAGAATTTCGACCAGCAGAGGACCAACTGGGTGATGCACCAGTACCACCTCGGGGACCTGGAGCAAGAGAAGGAGCGGGAGCTGGTCCTCTGCACCATTTTCTACCAGACAAACACTAGTGGCAAGAGTAAAAAGATTATAAGTTAGTTTGGTATTGATACTTGTACTACCTTGTCGTTTGCAAGTTGGTATTGTTGTTAACGATCTTTTGGTATGAACTTGGCATTTGCTTCCAAGCATCATGCCGAGGGTCGACGTGGATATAAAGTTGAATCATTTGTTTCAAAATGAAGTTTCAGGCACCTGATTTTTATTTGATGGGTAGCATAAGCACATGCGGTTCGAATTCCCTGTTCTCCAAATTTTTCGAAACAAGTGCATGCTCTTATTATCACGATGAAAACACAATATCCCTGTTGCATCCCAGTTATCAGTTTGTACTTGCATAATTCTCTCGTTTATTGAGCACATATATTGTTTTTTCATGTCGAGCAAGTTTCAACTAGGCTATAGACTGCCCAGGCTTGGTTTTGTTTTTAGTAGGGCTAGCCCATGACGACAACAGGGCAAAAAAATCCAACAGGTATCTACTGGCCTCTGGCCCGCCAGCATTAGTAATATTTTGTCTTACAACATCTGGAGGCACTTTTTTTACTGAATCAAACACACAACCCAGTTCTATTTTCCTCTTGAAACGCATGTCCTACATCCGTTTTCTAATCTCTACCTATAGTTACTAGTTCATATACACGTATTATTATATTGAAAATACATAAAATTCACTTTTCATATTCACATCCTTATTTTTGTTGTTGTTTTCCCTCCCAGCGCTGATTTTTTTACCACTGGTTTTCCCTTAAACCAACTCAATTGTCCCACGTCTTATTTGCTTACAAAAACAAAACGATTTTTTGGCAAATCAATAAGTTCTTAAAAAATGATTATCATTTCGGGATTAAAAAAGTTCGGACTCCACCGAAATATGCAAAATAAGGTTGAACTTTTTGACCTGGTCCTGGGCAGAAAATGGGCTGTAATATATTACTTAAGAATCAGCAAATGGGCTGCAAATTATTAAAAAATAGCAAATGGGCTCTATGTTGTCTGCCACGGATTTGGAGGCTGACTTGTGGGCCTACTAAGTGCATGCGTACACAAGGTTTATCAAAAAAGAAACTTAGTCAACAATCGACTCTACCAGCGTCAAACCGTTAGATGTCAATCTAATGGCAATCGTGCTTCTTCAGTCTCTGATCTTCCTGCCCCAGCCGCCCAAACCAGCACCGTCGGAACCGCCTACTCCCGCCTACTGTAGCCGGCTGTGCTGCCGGGCATGCCTCACGGCCCCATCATATACTCGCATCCCTGGCCTGTCTATCCCTCTACTCACCCACACCTCCTGTTATTTTTTGGCGACGGCGGCCGAACCAGTCAGCTCTCGTGCTCTCCACCTCGTGGGCAGCCACTGTCGTGTCTTCCCTAGCTCCGTGTCGTTCCCTTCGTAGGCCTCGCCGTCATCCACCGCCCTGGTGCTCTCGGCACAGCGTGGTCAACATGATCAACGAACGACATCCATCGGAAGTGAACTGTACGTGGAGAGGCTGACAGCTGGGTCCACAGCCGCACACAAGGAAATGCCTCCTTATTACGAGCAAAATAATGATTGCTCCACCTGACATCTAGGACCCGCCGGAAGGGCCTCTGTATTTCGCAAAAAAAATGTTCCCTCCGCTGACAGGTCGGACCCACCAACTATATCTTCGCACGCAAGGAAGTGCCTCCTTATTGCGCACAAAAAACATGAATACCCCCTCCCAGCTGGGACCCACCATAGTGGGAGGCTAACTTGTGGGCCTACTAAGTTGACGGGGACGGAGGGCTTTGTCAACTTAGTCAATATGAACGATTCTAGCTCTAGTGACCGTACAATGTCCATCCAACGGCCTTAGTGCTTCTTCAACCTCTGGTCTTCTTGTTCCAGCCGCCCAAAGTAGCGCCGGTCGTGCCGCCTGCTCCTGCCTCCCATGGCCGGCTGTGCTACCGCGGAGGCCTTACCGCCCCCATACTACTCCCACCGCTGGCCAGGCCATCCATCCACTCACCCACACCCCATGTTATTCTGTGGCGACAGCAGCCTCACATCGCAGCTGAACCAGTGAACCCTCGTACTCCTCTCCGCGTGGGCATCCACTGCCGCGTCTTCCACGGCTCCACGTCGTCCCCTTCCTATGCCTCGCCATCGTCCACCACCTTAGTGCTCTCGGCGTGGCGTGGTCAACGTGGTCAACGACCGACTTCCATCGGAAGAGTACTGTACGTGGAGAGGCTGACAGCTGGGTCCACGACCACAGCCTAGTTTTTTTGTGATTTGCCAAGTAAGTCGCTTTGTCAGGCCTGTTGGGCTGCAAATCTTTCAACACGAGGAGAGCTTCATTCGGCTGGCCGAGAAAATGGCCTATCAGTAATGAGAAATGGGCTGTACATTTTTAAAACACATCAAACCGGCAATTATTTTCAAATTTCTTTTTTTTCATTTTAAGATTTTAAATTGCATTGATTTTTATGCGTGGACAATTTGTTGGATTTTATATTGATATACATTTATTTTTAAAATCAGTTTGAATGTTACCCGAAATTTCGGGGTTAAAAATAGTTCGGATCGCACCGGAATATGCAAAATTTTGTATAATTTTTTAAGCGTGGTCACAATATGGGTTGTAATGCTAACAAAAAGAATATGGGCTCCAAACATAACCTTAAGAATTAGCAAATGGGTTGTAAATTATTATAAATAATGGCATATGGGTTGTATGATGTCTTCCACAGATTTGAGGCTTTACTAAAAAAAAGGTTGACGCACAAGCAGTGATTGTTGGATGTCCATCCAACGGTCGTCGTGCTTCTTCAATATCCTCTCTTCCTACTCCAGCCACTCAAACAAGCGCCGGTGGGACTGGCTGCCCCCTCCTCCCCGCGGCCGGCTGTGCTGCCGCGCAGGCCTCACCGCCCCACCATACTCCCATCGCTGGCCTAGCCATCCCTCTACTCTCCCAGACCTGATGTTATTCTCCGGCGACGGCAGACGAACCAGTGAACCCTCGTACAGTCGTACTCCCCTCCTTGTGGGAAACAACTTCCGAGTCTTCCCTGCCTTCGTGTCGTTCCCTTCCTAGGCCTCACCGTCGTCCACCACCCTGGTTCTCTCGGCGCGGCCTGGACAACATGGTCAACGACCGACATGCATCTGAAGTGGACTGTACGTGGAGAGGCTGACAGCTGGGTCCACAGCCGCACGCAAGGAAATGCCTCCTTATTACACGCAAAATAGTGATTCCTCCACCTGACATCTGGGACCCACCGAAAGGGCGACTGTATTTCGAGAAAAAATGTTACCTCCACTGATAGCATGGACCCACCAGCTATATCTTCTCACGCAAGGAAGTGCCTCCTTATTACGCACAAAAAATGAATACTCCCCCTGCTAGCTGACTTGTTAGCCTACTAAGTTGACGGGACGGAGGGCTTTGTCAACTTAATCTATATGCACGATTCTAGCTCCAGTGAACGTACGATGTCCATCCAACGGCCGTAGTGCTTCTTCAACCTCTGGTTTTCTTGCTCCAGCCGCCCAAACCAGCGCTGATCATGCCTCGTGCTCCTGCCTCCCATGGCCGGCTGCGATGCGGCAGAGGCCTCACCGCCCCCTACTACTCCCACCGCGGCAAGGCCATCCCTCTACTCACCCACACCCCCTGTTATTCTGCGGCGACAGCATCCTCACACCGCAGCGAACCAATGAACCCTCATACTCATCTACACGTGGGCATCCACTTCTGCGTCTTCCCCGGCTCCGCGTCATCCCCTTCCTAGGCCTCGCCGTCGTCCATCGCCCCGGTGTTCTCGGCGGGGCATGGTCAACGTGGTCAAGGAACGACTTCCATCGGAAGAGTACTGTATGTGGAGAGGCTGACAGCTGGGTCCACGGCAGCTGCAAGGAAGTGCCTCCATATTACGTGGAAAATAATTATTCCTCCACCTGACAGCAGGGACCCACCGGATGGGCCACCGGATTTGGCGAAAAAAAATGTTTCCCCCCTGACTGCTGGGACCCACCGGACGGACCACCGTATTTCACGAAAAAACGTTCCCCCCGCTGTCAGCTCGGACCCACCGGAAGTGCGCCTTATTACGCACAAAACAAATGAATACCCCCCTGCTAGTTGGGACCCACCTTGGTGGGTGACTGACTTGTGGGCCTACTAAGTTGACGGGGATGGAGTGCTTTGTCAACTTAGTCAATATGAACGATTCTAGCTCTAGTGACCGTACGATGTCCATCCAACGGCCGTAGTGCTTCTTCAACCTCTGGTCTTCTTGCTCCAGCCGCCCAAAGTAGCGCCGGTCGTGCCGCATGCTCCTACCTCCCATGGCTGGCTGTGCTCCCGTGGAGGCCTCACCGCCCCCTTCTATTCCCACCGCTGGCCAGGACCTGCGGCGATGACAGCCTCACACCGCAGCCAAACCAGTGAACCCACGTACTCCTCTCCGTGCGGGCTTCCACTACCGCGTCTTCCCCGGCTCCGCGTCATCCCCATCCTAGGTCTCGCCGTCGTCCACCGCCCTGGGGCTCTCGGCGCGGCATGGTCAACATGGTCAAGGAACGACTTCCATCGGAAGAGTACTGTACGTGGAGAGGCTGACAGCTGGGTCCACGGCCGCAGCAAGAAAGTGCCTCCTTATTATGCGGAAAATAATTATTCCTCCACCTGACATCGGGCTCCCACTAGACGGGCCACCGTATTTTGCGAAAAAAATGTTTCCCCCTGACTGCCGGGACCCACCAGCTACAACTTCGCACGCAAGGAAGTGGATCCGGGCAAAAACAAAATGATTCGCCCCCCTGACTACTAGGACCCACCAGCTACATCTTAGCACACAAGGAAGTGCCTGACAGTTGGGACTCACCTGGTCGAAGCATACGTAGCGTTGTCATTCTGGTCACGAACATGTACGTACATACTGGTCGATGTAGAGGCGTGCATGTGTCGTAGCAGAGGCGTGCACGTAGCATGTACACGTACGTACAGCGGCCAATGTGAAGAAAGAAAATACGGCCATGTACGTACATACGGGCAGGGTCTCGAACGCCTACTCGCGCATATGTACGTCCAGGGCTCGTGTACATGGCTGGGTCGGAACGGAGAAACTGCGTCGTCCTCGTGTTGATGGGGAGGCAACGGAATGCGTCGTGTTCATCGGGAGGCAACGGAACGCGTGGGAGCCAACCAGCTTGGACGGAACAGCCGATGGAAACGAGGCCTGGTGTACCGCAGAACGGAGGAAACGGCCTTGTGTTCGACCGGCCACGTTCGAAATGGGATCCTGTTCATCGGGAGGGGTCTGGCGTACCACAAAACGGAGGAAACAGACCTCCTACGGTCGAAACATGTGTCCTTTTCATTAGGAGCAAAACGGAGGAAACATACTTATGTTGGAGCGCTACAGTCGAAATGGGGGTCCTGTTCATCGGGAGGGGTGTGGCGTACCGCAAAACGGAGGAACCGGACTTGTGTTGGAGCGCTACGGTCGAAACGGGGGTCCTGTTCATTGGGAGGGCTGTGGCATAGCGCAAAATGAGACTCCACATGATATTGTTCATCTCCACCGTCGACCCCCTCCAGCTCCACGGCCTACAGTTCATCCACCGTCGACCTCCTCCTGTCTCCACCTACGACTGTTCAGCCTCCACCACGCACTACTCCACGGGCTACTGTTCAACCAGCCCTCTCCACGGGCTCCTGTTTAACTACCCCTCCACGGGCTACTGTTCATCCAGCCCACCACGGGGTGGTCCTATACATGCAGCCCTCCACGGGGTCCTGTTCATGCAGCCCCAACCTGCTCGATCGAACGGGGTCCTGTTCATGCAGAGGAAACACCACGGGGTCCTGTTCAGCCACCCCCACCAGGAACTGTTCATCCAAACCCCCCTAGCAACACTCACTGTTAATGCAAAGGCAGCATCGATCGGCTTCAGTTAGCAGCAGTAGTGAAGGAATCGCTCGATCGGGTTCAGTTAACAGCCATCGATCGATCGCTCGGGTTCAGTAACGCGTAGCCTGCAGTGCAATCGCTCGGGTTTAGTTAGACCCCAATGTCCGGGTTCAGTTAGAGCGCAACGCCTCGCACCCACGCGCGTGCGTGTACGAGAGAAACACGCATTGCTCGGCCCCAACCACCCACCGTAACCGGGAACACCCCGATATTTTCCTCGCCCTCGCTTCTATCACGGTTTTTTCGGTCATGGACGGCCCAAAGAATGTCATGCAGCTGCGTCTCCGGCCCGCCTAGGACGAAACGCCCATTTTCTGTCATGATTTTTTGTCATAGAAGTAGGACCCCACCGCATCTATGATGATACCATGTTTTGTCACAATTATTTTCATAGAAGTGTCATAAGTATGACAGAAAAAAGTTTCGCTCGGCCCAAAATGTCACGGATGTGTCTTTTTTTGTAGTGCCAGTGATGACAGTAACACCTTCTTCTCCTCCTCTTGTATGGACTTCGTGGTGCTGGTGATGGAGGAAGAGGCCTCCCTTTAGATGAGATGGGAGAGCCTCCTGGCTGCTGTGTGGACTTGTCATTGAATGATTATGATGATCCCGGTGGCTAGGGGTGGAGCTCTTCATATAGGATGCTTTGTCGGGTCCCCTTCATTGATGTTGCCTCCCCCTTTCATCGAAGGGCTCTAGGGGAGTCAAATCCATGCCCAAAGAATGCCTTATCTACCAATGATCCCGTAGAAGCAAACCGGGACGAAATTGAACCAAGATTCACAAAGTTTTGGTCAATTTACGAAGTTGTCTTGAGATCATATGAGCTTCTATACGAACGGCTATGCTCGCATGGAAGGTCGTCGTACGTTCTGGACTTCGGAAGCACTTCCGTATTTTGGTCGCCATTTCTTCATACGGACTCCGATTTTAATGTTCTTAGGCTTGTTGGATTGCTAGAAAAAAGTACGACACTTCAGTGGCCTTGTATCTTTGATTCGGACATTTTTCATAAATATCAAACCATCAAATACTCCATAGGGCCTTCATCTGGTGTTTGGAACTTCTTCGGGTTGACTCTGAACTTGGTTCTTTTGATGTGCTAAGTCCATGAACATGCCAATACGCCTACAAACACTACAAAATGAAGGAGAATAATAAAAACTAAATGAAAATTAAAGTTATGCAATGAATTTGGTTAAACGAGTAAACACCAAAAACTATGCAGTGGGGACATGTATATGTGTCAGACGGATATGATATCAGTGATTTTGGCACTGAAATATACTATAAAAAGTACGCACAAAATCAACTCATCAAGTTTCAAATTTTTTCTTTCAAATTTGAAGGAAGAGCCTCGAATCTGGAGGCACATAGCCTCACTAAGCATGTGCTTCATTTATTTTCAAGCCGCCATCTTTGTCTCTTACAACCTCCCATCAATCTTATTCCTCTAAATATTATTGAGAAATAAAGTGGAGCATGTATTGAGTTTAAAAAAAAATATAGTCATCGCACGAGGAGAGAAGCCACCGCTTACTCCAAGGCTAACAAAGGTTTACGTAGATGGCACAGTTTGGAGGAATGGCCAATCTGGTTCAATGGGTATTGCATGACGTGGGCAATCTGGCATGTTTTTGGGAGCTTCATCGATGTGGTCTTCCCGGGTATAAATGATCCATCTACCCTTGAAGCCATAGCGTACAGGGATGCCCAAACTTTGGCGACAGACCTGGTTGTGCAGCGGCTGTTTGTTGTGAGCGATTGTGTAGAAGTGGTGAAGGATATACAAGATAGAGCGGGTGGAAGCAATGGAGCCATCGTCAGGGAGATTAATGCTAGAAAGCATGATTTCAAAGTTTGTATATTTACCCATGTGGGTAGAAGTAGTAACCACGAAACTCATAGTTTAGCAAAGTTTTCATTATCTCTTACTATATTGCTATAGGTCGTTATGTTTGGGGACACTCCTCGTAAACTTGTAATGTTATCTTGGAAGTCACAATTGAATAAAGTTGAGCGAGGTTCCCTAAAAAACCATTACTACGATTTTCCTCCTCCAGTCCTCCATGCAACAATTGTTGGGGATCATTGCAGAAATCAAAAAGTTTCTACGCATCACCAAGATCAATCTATGGAGAAACTAGCAACGAGAAGGAGGAGTACATCTTCATACCCTTGAAGATAGCAAAGCGGAAGCGTTACTAGAACGCGGTTGGTGTAGTCGTACACGCGGCGATTCAGATCGCAGTCGATTCCGATCCTAGCGCCGGACAACGGCGCCTCCGCGTTCAACACACATACAGCCTGGGGACGTCTCCTCCTTATTGATCTAGCAACGGGGGAGGAGAGGTTGGGGAAGAGCTCCGGCAGCAAGATGGCGTGGTGGTGGAGCTTGCAGTCCTTTGGTAGGGCTTCGCCAAGCTCTACGGAGGAAGAGGAGGAGTTGGGAGGGGGAGGGCTGTGTCGGCATTCTGGGAACGGGGGTACCCAGACTTGCCTGCCTGCGGCCCAGGGTGTGGCTCATCAGGCGGCCTAGTATGGCCCAATCTCTTCAGCATCCGCTCAAGACCCTCGCGAGGGGCCGATCCTCGTGAGGCGGACGACGCAAGACATCCCCTGGGGCGGCCTCACCAAGCCGACATGTGAAGATCAGAGATATCGAGGCGAGGCACACCTCGCGAGGTCCTTGTGACGTGAGCAGTGATGACCAAGCCCAGGCGGGCGCCAACGAGCGCAGAGTGCCAGTTTCCCCTTTGGTGCTAAAGAAGCAGGTGCAGACGAAGAGTCCCAAGGCGTCAGGCAAAGGTTTCCATATCGGTGCAACAAGACCAAGACCAGCACGACAGCAGGATGGAGGTCATCACGGAGCCCACGGCAGCGTCACCACCAGAGCCTTTGGCGGGCGAAGATCACCTTTTGTCAGGATAGCCTATACTGGTTGTCCCCCTTCAAATTTGGCCGTTGTGGGTTCCCTTCCCGCTCAATATTTGGGAACAGGACCTGAGCCACTATAAATAGGACTAGCCACCACCATTGGGATCATCTCGTCGGATCGGGAGTTGATCTCATTTTGAGTTGATCAGATAGAAGGCCACACACCACCAGCTCACCCGAGCACAATAACTCCTCTCCTCAGGCGGCAGTTCATCCATGTACTAGTTCTTCCTCGGCCTATAAGCCAATCCACCACACCACACTAGATTTGGGTATTACACCACAATGGTGGCCCGAACCAGTATAAATCTTGTGTCACTTGTTCTTCGGATCCGACGAGCTAGGCCTAGGATTGTTGAGTAGACGAGCTAGGGCAGAAGGAGAGATCTTCGTGCGCACCTGAGAGTTCGAACCTTAAGGGTTTTGCCGGAACCCTAGATCCGACATTTGGCGCGCAGGTAGGGGTGTGCCGAAACTTCCCTTCCGTCGATAGCGCTCCGTCGTTCCAGTATTTCCATGGCTGACGCTCGCAGAGCCCGTGCTGAGCGGCGGGCTACCCTTGCTTCCTGCATCGATCAGGCTGCTCCTACCGGCGGACCACCCCGCCGTTCTCCATTGCCTGCCGCCAATGCCGCCACCGACCCTGCGCGGCATGAACAGCAAGCTTCGTCTCTGCACACCTCAGTGCGGCGTGACAAACGCACCGCTACCCCCTCACTGACTCCAGCAGTCACTTCATCCCATGCTCGTCGCGGACCGACAGACACGCAGGCTGCGTGGCTCATGGCACACGAGCTCCTGTGCTACCGCCCTGTCGACGACTTCAACGAAGAATGGTTTGACCGCATCGCGGATCTCGTCAGCGTCGATGGGGGCTCTGCAGCATCGTCCCTCTCCTTCCCTCGTCCGCCTCCCCATGAGGACGATGAGGCCCATGAAGCTCCACTGCTACCCCCACGTCAAGGCGTCGTCCAAGACCCAAGGCACGTGGCCCCGCGGCGTGACCGCCCACGCGCGGCGCTAGTGCATGAAGAAGGAAGCCGCCAAGAGATCCAGCGGCCCCGTGGGTGAGCGCCGGCACTCCCTCCGCCGCTGCGCCGAGACCGAAATCAAGTTGACCCTCCCCAACAAGCTCTGGTGTCGACAGCATGCTGCAAGGCCCTCGCCCCCAAGCTGCGCAACGTCAACTGGCCTGGGAAGTTCAAGCCCGACCTGCCTCCATGCTATGACGGCACCCCCGACCCGGCGGAGTTCCTGCAGCTCTACGAGCTGAGCATCGAAGTGTCCGGCGGCAATGAGAAGATCATGGCGTACTGGTTCCCCATGGCCCTCAAGGATGGCGCGCGCTCATGGCTCTTGAACCTGCCCGCGGGATCGATCTCCACCTGGAGTGAGATGCGTGAGCGGTTCATCGCCAACTTCCAGGGCACCCGAGACCATCCCTCGGCCACAGGTGACCTGCGCGTATCAAGCAACAACCAGGAGAAACCCTACAGAAGTTCATCCAATGCTTCAACATTGTCCGCGTCAAGATCCCCAAGGTCACAGACGAGGTCATCATTTCGGCATTCTCAGATGGCGTTCGCGACATCAAGATGAAAGAGGAGCTCGCCATCCACGAAGATTTGTGCATGTCCCTAGAGCTGTTCAACCTTGCGACCAAGTGCGCCAGGGCTGAGGAGGGGCGCCTCTCACTCGTCGAGCTCCCCGCCGTGGAACCCGAAGACAAGAAGGCCAAAAGCAAGGACGTAAAGCGCAAGGGAGCAGTAGTGCTTGCAGCCGAACCAGAAATGAAGCGCGGCCGCGACTACCCAGAGCCACCCAAGAACGGCCGAGCATTTTGCACCTTCCACAACGTGCACAGCCACAACACTCATGACTATCAAGAGCTCAGGGCCCTCCGCGAAGGACACATCATCCAACGCCCCAAGCGCACCAACCGTGGCTACGGCCGCGGGGGAAGTCGAATCGGGGGACGCTGGGACGACCGCGGGCCCCGCTAGGAGTGGCGTGGTCAGCCTCGGGAGGACCATTGGCACGGCCAGCCCCGCGAGGACGCCTGGAGGGATCAGCCCCGGGAGGACCGTCCTCAGGGCAGGGCCGGCCTACCACCTCTGCCACCGCCAAGGAGAAACGATGACCAGGACGAGGGGGTTGGGCGCTTCTAGGAGCCGCGTGCCATCACTTGCATCTTGGGCGGAGCACAGGCCCCAGCTTCTAAGCGCCTCTTTAAGCAATCCATCCATGAAGTAAACGTGGCTCTCCCCAAGCTCGAGACTACTCGCCCACTCAGGTGGTTCAGATGCCCCATCACCTTCGGTTTGGCAGACCAGCTCAAGTGCGCAGCTACGGCTGGCGCCCTCCCGATGCTTTGTTCACCCGTCATCATCAACGTCCAAGTTACCAAGACCCTCATCGACGGTAGAGCAGGGCTCAACGTCCTGTCCATCGAGACATTTGACAGCCTCCAATTACCCTGCGATCAACTGCTGCCTACCAAGCCCTTCTCCGGAGTGACTGACGGCTCCACCACCCCCGTAGGGCAGGTCCACCTACCTGTCACCTTCAGCAAGCGTGACAACTACCACACTGATCTCATCGACTTCGATGTCGCCCACATCGATCTCCCTTACAACGCCATCCTCGGGTACCCAGCCCTGGCTAAGTTTATGGCGGTGACCCATCACGGCTACAACGTCATCAAGATGCGAGGGAGCGGCGGCGTCATCACCATCGCCTATGAGGAGAAGGATGCAGTGTGCTCACTCGAGCGCGATTACCAGGCGGCAGCGGTCGAGGATCCAAACAGCAACAACATCATCTACCCACCTAAGGTCTTCCCCAAGAAGAAGAAGCAGTTGCTCGCCCTGGAGCCTTATGGGGATGCAGCATAGTGCGGCAGCACCTCGGGACCTACACCTACGGAGGGGCCTCCTCCCTCTCTTGCATAGGAAGGCATGCTCGGCGCCCCCCTCAGGCCGGGATCGGGGGCTCTCCTCTGGAGGGCCTCTGACTTAGCCAATGTCATGAGGGAGGTGCTCGGGCACCATGTGGAGGAGTGCTTCACCGCACACTTCCCTTTGGAGGCCTCAAAGCGTGAGGCACCAAGCCCTCAGGAGTTAATTAGCAAGACCATTGAAGACCCATAGGTGCCAAGAGCCACGTGGGGTGAGCGCCGCGTGGCCCCTCTGGGGGCAGCTGTCAGCCCAGGCTCAGGAGACGGGTTGCGTGTCTGCGTCAACGTCCCCGCACTCATCAGGATCGCATCTCAGGAGCTCTACTAGCCTTCCCAGGTGGGCCGATGCCAGGGTCCCCCTCATAGCTACGTGTGCACGCCCTTCGGCCTGTCGAACTAGGCGACGCCGCACCAGTGCCACATGCGGGAAGTCCTGGCGACTCGCGAGGCCAGGCACAAGGAGATCCAGGCGGAGTTGGACTCAGCCCTCCGCGAGATCCGGGGAACCCCAGAGCCTCATGAGGTGCCGGAGCCAGGCGGCACATAAGGAACAACGGCTGGGGTCGAGCGTCTTTAGCTACACCAACACTACTTCAGCAAGTGCGCCAGGTGACATTTTCCGGTTTTTATTCAACTGGGAGCACCCCTCAGGCTGCATCATTCCCAGGTCACACGGGCCTGTCCTGCGACGTGTATCCTGTTGCACCTCTGTTCACCTTGTTGGGGGCGCCCCTCGGGCTGCATCATGCCCAGGCCGCACAGGTCCATCCTTGTGGCATGAATTTCCCTCGCATCTTACCTAAGCTAGTGCTGCCATCTCTGTCATTTTGCATTCGAATCACTCGTTTGACCATCACTCCTATGCCCATGCGCCCCCACAAGCTTGCTTGCATCCGTCTTATGACCGGGGGCTGGCTCAACGTTTCTGCTCGGGTCCGTCCCTGCAGCGTCGCCAAATCCAAGCAGCTGAGCTCTGGCTCATGGGCTAGTTCTGTGTACGTCACCTCCTGTGGCCCTTGGTGCCTCGCCCACGCTCGAGCCAGATAATAGCAGTGGAGTCGGGGCGCACGGCATCGTGTCCCATCGCTGAGGGAGCCGCGCGCCGGATGACTTCCCTTAGGATGTCCACATGAGAAGACTAGGCACGGCGTCTGTGTTCGGGTCCGTCCCTGCAGCGTCGATAAATCCAACGGCTGAGCTCTGTCTGGCGGGCCGGCCTCGTTCACGTCACCTCCTGGGGTCGTTGGTGCCCGACCTTCTCATAAGGCGACCTCGAGGGATTCACCCAGCGCAGGTTGCCTAACCACCTTGCAGGATCACCTCAAGCGCTCTCATATAAGACCAGGCGCAACCCGCCTTGAAGTAGGGCCTCGTGAGTCCCGCGCTGGCTCACTGGTGCCCAGATACACCTCGTCTAGCCCCACCGTGCCAGCCATGTGTCAAGGCAGGGTTGTATACGCCTGGGGGCTTGATAACCCACAAGTGTAGGGAATCACAACATTTTTCGAGGGTAAAATATTAAACCCAAATTTGTTGATTCGACACAAGGGGAGCCAAACGATACTCTTAAGTATTAGCAGCTGAGTTGTCAATTCAACCACACCTGGAAACTTAGTATCTGCAGCAAGATAGTTTAGTAGCACAGTAATATGATAGTGGCGATGGCAGCAATAAAAGTAAAGATAGTGTTTTTGTAGTTTTTGTGATAATAGCAACGGAAAAGTAAATAAGCGACTAGCAATATAGGTAAAGCTCGTAGGAATTGGATCGGTGATGGGCAATTACGTTGGATGCAATTCATCATGTAGAAGTTATAACCTAGGGTGACACAGAACTAGCTCCAGTTCATCAATGCAATGTAGGCATGTATTCCGAATATAGTCATACGTGCTTATGGAAAAGAACTTGCATGACATCTTTTGTCCTACCCTCCCGTGGCAACGGGGTCCTATTGGAAACTAAGGGATATTAAGGCCTCGTTTTAATAGAGTACCGGACCAAAGCATTAACACATAGTGAATACATGAACTCAAACTATGGTCATCACCGAGAGTGGTCCCGATTATTGTCACTTCGGGGTTGCCGGATCATAACACATAGTAGGTGACTATAGACTTGCAAGATAGGATCAAGAACACAAATATATTCATGAAAACATAATAGGTTCACATCTGAAATCATGGCACTCGGGTCCTAGTGACAAGCATTAAGCATAGCAAAGTCATAGCAACATCAATCTCAGAACATAGTGGATACTAGGGATCAAACCCTAACAAAACTAACTCGATTACATGATAGATCCCATCCAACCCATCACCGTCCAGCAAGCCTACGATGGAATTACTCACACACGGCGGAGAGCATCATGGAATTGGTGATGGAGGAAGGTTGATGATGACGATGGCGATGATCTCCACTCTCCGGAGCCCCGAACGGACTCCAGATCAGCCCTCCCGAGAGAGATTAGGGCTTGGCGGCGGCTCCGTCTCGTAAAACGCGATAATTCTTTGTCCCTGATTTTTTCTCTCCCTGAAACGGAATATATAGGACCTGGGGATACATCGGTGGAGCATCGGGGGGCTCTCGAGGCAGGGGGCGCGCCCCCCACCCTCGAGGACAGGGTGTGGGCCCCCCGGTGCAGATCTTCTTGGAGATATTTTTTATGTTTTCTGAAATAATTCTCCGTTTATTTTCAGGCGATTCCGAGAACTTTTTATTCTGCACAAAAACAACACCATGGCAGTTCTGCTGAAAACAGCGTCAGTCCGGGTTAGTTCCATTCAAATCTTGCAAGTTAGAGTCCAAAAAGGGCAAAAGTGTTTGGAAAAGTAGATACGTTGGAGACGTATCAACTCCCCCAAGCTTAAACCTTAGCTTGTCCTCAAGCAATTCATTTGATAAACTAAAAGTGATAAAGAAAAACTTTGACAAACTCTGTTTGCTCTTGTTGTTGTAAATATGTAAGCTAGCATTCAGGTTTTCAACAAGATCATGAACTAACCACATTCACAATAACTTTCAGGTCTCAAGACTATTCACATCAATAGCATAATCAACTAGCGAGCAATAATAATAAACCTCGGATGACAACACTTCTCAAAACAATCATGATATGATATAACAGGATGGTATCTCGCTAGCCCTTTCTGAGACCGCAACATAAATGCAGAGCACCTTTAAGGATCAAGGACTGACTAGACATTGTAATTCATGGTAAAAGAGATCCAGTCATGATCATACTCAATGCAAATTAATAGTAATACATGCAACGACAGAGGTGCTCTCCTACTGGTGCTTTTTGATAAGAGGATGATGACTCTGCATAAAAGTAAATAGATAGGCCCTTCGCAGAGGGAAGCAGAGATTTGTAGAGGTGCCAGAGCTTGATTTTTAAATAGAGATTGAATAACATTTTGAGCGGTATACTTTCATTGTCAACATAACAACCAAGAATCTCGATATCTCCCATGCTACGCACACTATAGGCGGTTCCCAAACAGAATGGTAAAGTTTATACTCCCCCAACCACCAACAAGCACACACCACGGCCAGCCGAATCCACGGGTTACCGTCCAAACAAGCAACAGCCCTGGGGGAGGTTTGTTTAATTATTATGATTTTGAGCATGGGACTGGGCATCCCGGTTACCAGCCATATTCTCATGAATGATGAGCGGAGTCCAGTCACCGTGAGAATAACCCACCTAGCATGGAAGATATAGACAGCCCTAGTAACGGCAGGTAAATACCGCATATAGGAAGGTATAGTGGACTCATGTGGAATAACTTTGGGGTTTATGGAAGTGGATGCACAAGCAGTATTCCCGCTTAGTACAGGTGAAGGCTAGAAAGAGACTAGGAAGCGGCCAGCTAGAGAGCAACAACGGTCATGAACATGCATTAAAATTAATCCACAGTGAATACAAGCATGAGTAGGATATAAATCACCATGAACATAAATATCGTGAAGGTTATGTTGATTTGTTTGAACTACATGCGTGAACATGTGCCAAGTCAAGTCACTTAAATCATTCAGAGGAGGATACCACCCATCATACCACATCACAACCATTTTAATATCATGTTGGCACGCAAGATAGACCATTATAAACTCTTAGTTAATTAAGCATGACATAAGCAGCTATGATCTCTAATTGTCATTGCAAACATGTTTCATTCATAACAAGCCGAATCGGGAACGACGAGCTATCATATTTACAAAAACAAGAGAGGTCGAGTTCATACCAGCTTTTCTCATCTCAATTAGTTCATCATATATCATCCTTATTGCCTTTCACTCGCACGACCGAACAGTGTGTAATAATAATAGTGCACGTGCATTGGACTAAGCTGGAATCTACAGACATTTGATACAAGAGAGAAGACAAGGTAATATGGCTCAAGGTTAAATGAACAACAAAGCATATGAGAGCCACTACACATTTTGAATCATGGTCTTCTACTCTTAACCCTTAAAGAAAAGAAAAGAAACTATTTACATGGGAAAGCTCCCAACAAGCAAAAAGAAGAACGGGAAATCTTTTTGGGTTTTCATTTTTAGTTACTACTACAAGCAAAGAAAGTAAACTAGCTAGAAGCTACAACTAATATATTTTTCTGGGTTTTTCTAGCACACAAAAGAAAGACTAAGAAAAAGAAAAGAAACTAAACATGGATGGTATAGTGAAAGAGTGTGAGCACCGACAACTAGAATAAGTGTGAACATGAACGTAAGTCGGTGAGAAACACGTACTCCCCCAAGCTTAGGATTTTGGCCTAAGTTGGTCTATGGCCAGTAGTGGCCAGACGGATATCCAAAGTTGTAGTTGGGGTCATACTGAGATGCAGCAGATGCTGCCTGCTGAGCTACAGCTCGAAGGCGGGCTGCCTCCGTCATGTTATAATGGGCATTTGCCTCCTCCATAGTTATAATGTGTCTTCCTTTTTCCTGAAAGTTAAACAAAGTAGGGGCAGGAAGAATAATAGGAATGGCATGCTGCCTGTTAAAGATTAGTCGATATTTGAGAGTTTGATTATCCCACTCTATAAACCGGTGACTAGCCATAGCATTACAGTCTAAATAAGCAGCAAGTAAAGGTTCATCATAAGGGTGCACAGACACACCAAGATAGCGGGCTATGCGAGTAGCATAGATCCCACCAAATAAATCTCCATACAAACCATTATGGTGTAGTCTACGTGCAAGAATTACTCCTAAATTATATTGCCTATCACCTAGTACAACACTCCTGAGAATGCTAAGATCAGGGACACACATGTAACAGGCTTCATATTTACCATTTATGCATCTACCAATAAAGAGAGCAAAGTAATGGATGGCAGGAAAATGTATGCTCCCCATGGTGGCTTGTGTGATGTCCCTGGATTCTCCCACTGTAATACTAGCAAGAAATTCTCTAAATTCAAATTTACGAGGATCACTCATACCGCCCCATTGTGGGAGCTTGCATGCTTCATTAAAATCCTCTAAGTCCATGGTATAAGATTTATCATAAAGATCGAACAGGACAGTGTGGGAATTACGTGAATATGAAAATTTAAACCTTCTCACAAAGCTATCGGTTAGGCCACGGTATTGGAGACACTTATCTTGGATGAAGTCCTCGAGGTCAGCGTTGCGCACATATACGTAAAATTCATCTTTGATGCCCGCTTGACTCATAAATTCATCTGACGGTCATTCAGAAGGTCGTACATCAGCATCTCTCGGTGGTTCATCGTCCGGCTCACGGAACGCGAGCCTCGGTTCTTGCTTCCTTGAAGGACCACCTTGGAACTTTCTCCTAGACATTTTTCTGAAATTTTCTAAATTTTGTAGTAACTCACAATAAAAGTTAACCAAACTCAACAAGATTGATAGCAACAACTCCTATAAGTGCCTAGAGGCTATATCATGCATTAGAACTACATGGGACCAAGAAAATTTGACATGCAAGCTCAAGAACAAGGTCACCACAGCAACACAAATTTGCAATAAATAAAGCAATAGAACAAAAACTAATTGGACCAATGGAGGAGTCACATACCAAGGAACAATCTCCCCAAACAGTTTGGTGAATGGTGCTTTGAGCAAGGAGATCGAAAATGGCAGCAAAACGAGCTAGAACTCGGGTTTGAGTAGGTTGGGGATTTTTTTGGAGGAAGAAGAAGAGCATGGGTGAAAGGATAAGTGGAGGGGGGCCACGTGGGGCCCTCGAGCCAGGGGCGTGCCCTGTGAAGGGGGGCACGCCCTGTGCCCTCGAGGCCACGTGTTGGCTCCCCTCGTTGTGTGTTCAGTGCCATATTTTCTTAAATATTCTAGAAAAAAAATCATATTTCATTTTCATGGCACTTGGAGAACTTTTATTTTCGGGATATTTTTTTATTGCACGGATAAGTCTGAAAACAGACAGATAATGCTATTTTTGTTTTATTTATCCTAATTAACAGAAAGTAAAAGGAGGGTACAGAAGGTTGTGCTATCTAGATTCACATATCCCATGTTTATCAAAAGGAATCCATTAACAAGGTTGATCAAATCTTGTTAATAAACTATTTTCGAGTAACATGAAACTGGAGAATTTTCGAATAACACTATGTTACCTCAATGGGGATATGTTTGTCCCCAACAATAAGTATGTCATATGCCTTCCTGACAGTAGGAATAGGAAACTCAAAAGCTCCAATAGTGATAGTTGAAGTTTTTCCAATATAATTGATACTATGGACCTGAGATGGTTTCCTCGGAAAGTGTACCGTATGCTCATTACCATTGACATGAAAAGTGACAATGCCTTTGTTGCAATCAATAACAGCCCCTGCAATATTCAAAAAAGGTCTTCCAAGAATAATAGACATACTATCGTCCTCGGGAATATCAAGGATAACAAAGTCCGTTAGAATAGTAACATTTGCAACTACAACAGGCACATCCTCGCAAATACCGACATGTATAGCAGTTGATTTATCAGCCATTTGCAAAGATATTTCAGTAGGTGTCAACTTACTCAGGTCAAGTCTACGATATAAAGAGAGAGGCATAACACTAACACCGGCTCCAAGATCACACAAAGCAGTTTCAACATAGTTTCTCTTAATGGAGCAAGGTATAGTAGGTACTCCTCGATCTCCTAATTTCTTAGGCATTCCACCCTCAAAAGTGTAATTGGCAAGCATGGTGGAGATTTATACTTCAGGTATCTTACTTTTGTTGATAATAATATCTTTCATATACTTAGCATAAGGATTTGTTTTAAGCACATCAGTCAAACGCATACACAAAAAGATAGGTCTAATCATTTCAGCGAAGCGCTCAAAGTCCTCATCATCTTTTTTCTTGGATGGTTTCGGAGGAAAAGGCATGGGTTTCTGAACCCATGGTTCTCTTTCCCTACCGTGCTTCCTAGCAACAAAGTCTCTCTTATCATAACGTTGATTCTTTGATTGTGGGTTATCATGATCAACAACAGGTTCAATCTCTACATCTTTATCATTGCTAGGTTGAGCATCGTCATGAACATCATCATAAATATTATCACTAGGTTTAGGTTCATTACCAGACTGTTTCTCAGAATCAGAAACAGATATGTCATTAGGATTCTCAGGTGGGTGAGCTACAGGTTCACTAGAAGCATGCAAGGTTCTATCATTTTTCTTTTTCTTCTTCTTAGAAGAACTAGGCGCATCTAAATTAGCTCTCTGAGAATCTTGCTCAATTCTCTTAGGGTGGCCTTCAGGATACAGAGGTTCCTGAGTCATTTCACCACCTCTAGTTGCAACTCTAACAACATAGTCACTATTCTTACTATTTAATTCATTGAGCAAATCATTCTGAGCCTTAAGTACTTGTTCTACTTGAGTGGTGACCATGGATGCATGTTTACTAATAAGTTTCAGTTCATCTTTAGCACTAGACAGATAATCACTCAAGCGTTCAATCATATGAGCATTGTGTTGTAGTTGTCTACCAACATAAGCATTGAAGTTTTCTTGTTTCATAATAAAATTGTCAAACTCATCTAAGCATTGGCTAGCAGACTTATAACGAGGAATATCACCTTCATGAAATCTATAAAGAGAATTTACCTTTACTACCTGTGTCGGGTTATCAAGTCCATGTATTTCTTCAATAGGCGGTAAATTCTTTACATCTTCAACTTTAATACCTTTTTCTTTCATAGATTTCTTTGCCTCTTGCATGTCTTCAGGACTGAGAAATAGAACACCTCTTTTCTTCGGAGTTGGCTTAGGGGCTGGTTCAGGAAGTGTCCAATTATTTTCATTGGCTAGCATATTATTCAATAATAGTTCAGCTTGTTCCACTGTTCTTTCCCGGAAAACACAACCAGCACAACTATCCAGGTGGTCTTTGGAAGCATCGGTTAGTCCATTATAAAAGACATCAAGTATATCATGCATCTCAAGAGGATGATCAGGCAAAGCATTAAGTAACTGGAGAAGCCTCCCCCAAGCTCGTGGGAGACTCTCTTCTTCAGTTTGAGCAAAGTTATATATTTCCAGTAAGGCAGCTTGTTTCTTATGAGCGGGAAAATATTTAGCAAAGAAGTAATACATCATATCCCGGGGACTACGCACAAAACCAGGATCAAGAGAACTAAACCAAGTCTTAGCATCACCCTTTAAAGAGAACGGAAATAGCTTAAGGATATAGTAGTAGCGAATCTTTTCATCATTGGTAAACAGGGTGGCTATATCATTCAACTTAGTAAGATGTGCCACAACAGTTTCAGACTCATAGCCATGGAAAGGATCAGATTCAACCAAAGTAATTAACTCAGGATCAATTGAGAATTCATAATCCTTATCAGTCACACAAATAGGTGAAGTAGCAAAAGAAGGGTCATGTTTCATTCTAGCATTTAAAGACTTTTCTTTCAGCTTAGCTAATAACTTCTTAAGATCATATCTATCATTGCAAGCAAGAAAGTCTCTAGC
Source organism: Secale cereale (assembly GCA_902687465.1). NCBI lineage: Eukaryota > Viridiplantae > Streptophyta > Magnoliopsida > Poales > Poaceae > Secale > Secale cereale. The sequence goes on along the minus strand of LR738709.1, from coordinate 311,166,331 downwards.
AGTTTCTTCATCCATAACATAACCCTCAGGCACAACAGGCAATTCATATCTATTGGGAGTAGTTTCATCATCACTTTCATAAATATCATCAGTTTCAACTTTTGCACTCTCCCTAACCTTAGCAATTTGTTCTTCTAGAAATTCACCTAGTGGCACAGTATCAGGCATAGAGATGGTTTCATCATACATAGCAGAAGTAGCATCATCAAGAACATACTACATATCAGATTCAAGAACAAGAGTAGGTGTCGCAAGTTTACTCATAACAGAAGGAGAATCAACTGCAGAGCTAGATGGCAGTTCCTTACCTCCCCTCGTAGTTGAGGGTAAGATCTTGGTTTTTGAGTCCTTCAAATTCTTCATAGTGATAAATAGATATAAATCCCAAGTGACTTAAAGAATAGAGCTATGCTCCCCGGCAACGGCGCCAGAAAATAGTCTTGATAACCCACAAGTGTAGGGGATCGCAACAGTTTTCGAGGGTAAAGTATTAAACCCAAATTTGTTGATTCGACACAAGGGGAGCGAAAGAATACTCTTGAGTATTAGCAGCTGAGTTGTCAATTCAACCACACCTGGAAAATTAGTATCTGCAGCAAGATAGTTTAGTAGCACAGTAATATGATAGCGGCGATGGCAGCAATAAAAGTAAAGATAGTGTTTTGTAGTTTTTGTGATAATAGCAACGGAAAAGTAAATAAGCGACTAGAAATATAGGTAAAGCTCATAGGCATTGGATCGGTGATGGGAAATTATGTTGGATGCAATTCATCATGTAGAAGTTATAACCTAGGGTGACACAGAACTAGCTCCTGTTCATCAATGCAATGTAGGCATGTATTCCGAATATAGTCATACGTGCTTATGGAAAAGAACTTGCATGACATCTTTTGTCCTACCCTCCCGTGGCAGCGGGGTCCTATCGGAAACTAACGGATATTAAGGCCTCCTTTTAATAGAGTACCGGACCAAAGCATTAACACATAGTGAATACATGAACTCCTCAAACTATGGTCATCACCGGGAGGGGTCTCGATTATTTTCACTTCGGAGTTGCCGGATCATAACACATAGTAGGTGACTATAGACTTGCAAGATACGATCTAGAACACACATATATTCATGAAACATAATAGGTTCAGATCTAAAATCATGGCACTCGGGCCCTAGTGACAAGCATTAAGCATAGCAAAGTCATAGCAACATCAATCTCAGAACATAGTGGATACTAGGGATCAAACCCTAACAAAACTAACTCGATTACATGATAAATACCATCCAACCCATCACCGTCCAGCAAGCCTATGATGGAATTACTCACACACGGCAGTGACCATCATGGAATTGGTGATGGAGGAAGGTTGATGACGACGATCTCCACTCTCCGGAGCCCCGAACAGACTCCAGATCAGCCCTCCCGAGAGAGATTAGGGCTTGGCGGCGGCTCCGTCTCGTAAAACACGATAATTCTTTCTCCCTGGTTTTTTTCTCCCCGAATCTGAATATATAGGACCTGGGGATACGTCGGTGGAGCATCGGGGGGCCCTCGAGGCAGGGGGGCGCGCCCCCCACCCTCGAGGATAGGGTGTGGGCCCCCGGTGCAGATCTTCTTGCTAATATTTTTTATATTTTCTGAAATGATTCTCCGTTGATTTTCAGGCAATTCCGAGAACTTTTTATTCTGCACAAAAACAACACCATGGCAGTTCTGCTAAAAACAGCGTCAGTCCGGGTTAGTTCCATTCAAATCATGCAAGTTAGAGTCCAAAACAAGGGCAAAAGTGTTTGGGAAAGAAGATACGTTGGAGATGTATCAGGGCTCTCCGCAGTAGGGAGTCCACGCTGGTGATAAACAACCAGGGGTGGTTTCACGGCTGCATTAACCTCAGGGAGCCCCTCGGCTCAGTGACCAGCCCAACCACGATGCGCTCCCCTCAGAAGGGTAGCGCGAGGGGGCTGGGCACGGGGGCTGCGTCCAGGTCACGCCTGGCGTACGCCCCACCAGGTCCCTCGGGCCTGGTCGACGCACAACCCTCCCGAGCGCAAGCCCGGCGAGGACAGGTATGGGGTCTGTTCGTAAGTCAAGGGGGACCCTTGGGCATCGCGACCAAAGGGCCTAACTGGTCCCGCAGCCCCTCACTCCCTGGTCTTGTCCTGGTTTCTCGTCAAGAACAGCGGCGGCTGAGGTATGCGCTGGGCCGGGCCCTACCGACGCAGAACATCAAGGCCTAAGTCCAGCACTCACTTCCCTTAGGGCTGTTCGTACGTCAAGGGGGGCCCTTGGGCATCGCGACCCAAGGGCCTAACTGATCCTGTAGCCCCTCACTCAATGGTCTTCTCCTGGTTTCCGGTCAAGGCCAGCGGCGGCTGAGGTACGCGCGGGGCCGAGCCCTACCGACGTTGAACACCAAAGCCCTGCCTAGCGCTTCCTACCTACGGATCTTTTGCACGTTAAGGGGGACTCCTGAGCATCGTGACTCATGAGCCTAACTGGACACGTAGCCCCTCACTCCCTGGTCTTGACCCAGTGACCTGGACAAGCCAGCTGGCGGCTGAGGTATGCGCGAGGTCGGGCCCTGCTGACGTAGAAATATAAATAAGGAAGGAAGCGCGAATATCTAGCAATTATTACAAACCAAATTGTCCTTCGAAACATCAAAGAAAAGTTATAACGCCTCCACGATGCTCGCCCATGTCGCAGGGAATGAAGATACGAAGGAGCGCCGTCACCCACCAGCAGGCCCTTCCTTCAGCCCTGGCGTTGCCGCCTGAAGGGACCTCCTCCACAGCGGCACCGCCGTGCCCTGGGGAAACGGTCTTGGCTGCAGTATCGGTGGCGCCATCGGCTGGAGGAGAAGGATTGACGATGAGGAACTCCTTCAGCAAAGCCTCCACATGGTCCTTCACGGCTTCAGCGGCGGCCTCGTAACGCTCCGCCTCCACGGGCTCGAGGAGTGCCCCGAGATCGGCATTGGGGTCGCAAAGGTGCAGGTGGCTAAGGACGCGCGTCAGGGCAAGGAAGAAGAAGGGGCGAGAGGAACGAAGGAAGAAGATGGGTGGCGGGGGCTCCGCTCGCCAACTTATTTATAGTCAAGAGAAGGCCAACCGCCGGCCTCCATAATCGCAGGTAATGATGACCTTCTATGCATGCAGTGATTTGTTAGCTGTGCAGTTGCCGAGGTGCCGTGGGAGTGCAGACGCCCACATCCCATCAATCACCACGCGTCAGAAAAGGCCGCATGCTTTTGGGGCCCGCTGCGCTCCGCGCTTGGCCCTTGGCTTCGCCGCGAAACCAAGCCCGAGCGCATCTTGGGCCCGAGGGCTACTGTCGGCATTCTGGGAACGGGGGTACCCAGACTTGCCTGCCTGCAGCCCAGGGCGTGGCTCATCAGGCGGCCTGGTATGGCCTAACCTCTCCAGCAACCGCTCAAGACCCTCACGAGGAGCCGAGCCTCGTGAGGTGGACGACACAAGACATCCCCAGGGGCAGCCTCACCAGGCCGGCTCGTGTGGATCGGAGATATCGAGGCGAGGGACACCTCGCGAGGTCCTCGTGACGTGAGCAGTGACGACCAAGGCCAGACGGGCGCCAGCGAGCGCAGAGTGCTAGTTTCCCCTTTGGTGCTAAAGAGGCAGATGCAGACGAAGAGTCCCGAGGCGTCAGGCAAAGGTTTCCATATCGGTGCAACAAGACCAAGATCAGGAGGACAGCAGGGCGGAGGTCATCACGGAGCCCACGGCGGCGCCACCACCAGAGCCTTTGGCAGGCGAAGACCACCTTTTGTCAGGATAGCCTGTACTGGCTGCCCCCCCCCTCAAATTTGGCCGTTGTGGGATCCCTTCCCGCTCAATATTTGGGAAGAGGACCTGAGTCACTATATATAGGACTAGCCACCACCATTGGGATCATCTCATCGGATCGGGAGTTGATCTCTGATGTCTACACACGCTTCTACTCTTGTAGACTATGTTGGGCCTCCAAGCGCAGAGGTTTGTAGGACAGCAGCAATTTCCCTCAAGTGGATGACCTAAGGTTTATCGAACTCAGAGAAGTAGAGGTTGAAGATGGTCTCTCTCAAGCAACCCTGCCACTAAGATACAAGAAGTCTCTTGTGTCCCCAACACACCTAATACAACTAGGAGTTGTATAGGTGCACTAGTTCGGCGAAGAGATGGTAAAATATGGATGATAGGAGTGGCAAAGCAAAGTAATATAAATATGTAATAAAAAGTGCAGCAAGCAAACAAGTGGTAAATGTGAGCACAAATGGTATTGCAATGGTGGAAACAAGGCCTAGGGTTCATACTTTCACTAGTGGCAACTCCCAACAACATTAACATAATCGAATCACATGATATTTCCCATAAAACATGCAAAGGGGACGCACTCGGAGGTCATTCCTTCGTGGTTAAGAGAGGACGAGAATTATGTAGGGCTACAAAAGCACACCTCACAGTTCGTAGTTCTCAATCTAAGGATTTCCCAATGTCACCGCGGCCATCCAAAGAGAGTCCCACAATCACCACAACATATCTAAAGGATAGTCAAAGACAAGCACCAAGAGACTCTCAATCTTCAATCAACACACAAGAGAGGAAATCACTCATGAAAATATTGTTCTAATCCATGTCCAATAGACCGCTGTCACCTTGGTCCCGGGGATTATACTAGATAAAGACAAGTGAGTACATCAATCCAATACATAGAGGAAGGGGAAATATCATGGGATCACCCTAGATTAACATAGCCTATGATCACAACGAAGATCACATCATGGGAGAGAGAATTGACCACATAGCTACTGGTAAGAACCTCAGCCCCGAGGAGGAACTACTCCCGCATCATGGAGGGAGGAAGCAACGTCGATGGAGATGAATCCGGGGGCACTTCCCCGTCCCGGCAGGGTGCCGGCGCAGGAATTCTGGTCCCCCGAAGCTTGATGGCGATGGCGGCGGAGATCGGAATCGCGTCTGGAGAAAAGGGGTCCGGAATCAGGGTTTCCGCGACACGGTGTAAATATATGCCAAAGGGGGGCATCAGAGGGGGTCAGGGGTGCCCAGGCGCCCCCCCGGCGCGGCCAGGGGGGCGCGTGGGCAGGCCGCCTGGAGCCCCTGTGGGTCCCCTCCGGCCCTACTTTGGCCGCATGGAAGCTTCCGGAACGCTGATTTTTTATATAATTTTTCTGGATTTTTTCTGGCAGTTCTCGTAATGTGAAAACCTGAAATACAAAAACAGCCGAAAACAGAAACTGGCACTGGGGTGCACTGAGTTAATAGGTTAGTCCAAATATGATCAAAAGTGTATGGAAGTGTATAAATAACATAGCAATATCACCCAAAAGAGGCATCGAGCAAGCAGAAATTATAGATACGTTTTGGACGTATCAACATCCCCAAGCTTAATTCCTGCTCGTCCTCGAGTAGGTAAATGATAACAAGAATAATTTCTGTGGTGACATGCTATTAACCATATAGGACTTTTTCATAGTCATATGACAAAAGGTTACTGAGACAATGAATCTATAGTAATTAAGTAGCCTCATGAGAAAATCACAAAGAACTGAAAGTTTTACAATATGATATTGAAACATCAAATAGATTTGTAATGAACATGATGTGCAAATATGATAAAGTGATATCTAGCTTGCCCCCTTTAGTGAAGCAAAACATAAATGCAGGGGCACCTCCAAGGTTTAAGTGATGACTAGATACAATGATTTCAAAATAAACGATATCACAATCATGCAAAAGACAATGCTACTTTGGGACAATGCACATTACACTCAGAATAACAATCATGCTCTCAGTAGTTGGTGCTTTTAAAAGAAGGTGGAGACTCTCGAACCGTGGCTTTTGTTGGCAAGGTTGAAAACCCGTAGTCGGAAACAAAGACAAAACATGTACCAGAGCTCTTGGTTTTAAAACAAAGGTAATAATTATTATTTTTGGATCATGCATGTTTCGTCAACGAATGCTAGCAGACAACTCAATCACTTCTTGAGATGGACAAGTTTCGAGGAACGGCTCCCGAATGAGGACGATCACATCCTCTTAATCTCCTTTGTTTATCACTGCCAAAGTTTTCTGATTTCTCATGAACAAAGCGTGAAGGAGGGTTTGTTTGTTATATTATCTTTTTGAGCCGGGCGCACTCAATGCCAGTTCCTTCTCGTATTATGGGTTTGCACATTATACATGCAATCCCGGGGTGAAGCTTGTCCAACTTAAAAAGATCATGAATTAACTACTACTTCCTCATGGACTTACAACAGAGGCACAAAATAAGAATGCTTTTTCTTTGAATAATTTCGAGATGGCACATGCAAGTCTCCGTTAGGAATGGCAGGTAAATACCATGTAGGAAGATATGGTGGACTCATATTGCATAACTGGATTAAAATGATGTGGATGCACAAGCAGTCAGTCCGCTTAGTACAGGCGAAGGTTAGCAAAAGACTGGGAGCGACCAACTAAGAGAGCAATGATGGTCATAATCATGCAGAGCGACAAAGCAACATTGAATCAGGCATGGAAGTTATATCGCTACTCAGAAATAAAAGATCATCAAGGCTTGACAGACTTTCTTTACAGTCTTAAATATGCGTGAGCATACGCCAAGTCAATCAAAATAAATTCTTGAAGATATTACTAAACCATACCACATCATAGGCAAACAAATCATGTTGGTACTCCAATAACACATTGGGAATCCCCCAGCTATTTGAGACTAACCATAAGAAAACATGAACTACTAAGCGCCATTATGCACGTAGCATCTTTATCATAGACATATCAACCAATGCAACGGAAGCAAACTCTCTTAATAAGATAAGCATGATAACTAAAGAGAGTTCAAGCAACCAACTAAACAAAAGCTCTTTAAAAAGATAAGCATGAAAACTAAGAGCTAAGCATGATAGTAGCTATTGAAAGACAAAGAACACACACAACAAACATAGACATGAAAATTCTATGTTATGTTCTAGGTAGAAGTGGAGCGTGTTTCTCTCCCACATAAAGAAAGCTGAGTTCTGACTCGTTATGAAAAGCTAAACAAAACTAAAAGCAAGACACTCCAAGCATAGCACATAACACATGAAGTGATAAAAATATAGTGGAACGAAAGACGAACTGATAATGTTGATGGAGAAGGGGATGCACGAGGGCATCCCCAAGCTTAGACGCTTGAGTCTCCTTGAATATTTCTTCGGGGTGCACGGGGGCATCCCCAAGCTTGAGCGTTTGACACTCCTGAATCCTTTTATCATCTTCCCTCGCACACTTGAAAACTCCCTTCATACATAACTCATCATAATCTGATTAGCGAGGTTAGTACCCATAATAATATAATTGTTCCTTGCTGGAAATAAGGATATTCTTGAAGGTCTACTGTTTCTCAAGATTGCCAAAAGGTTTTTGCAAAGAAAAAGCAAGCTCAAGGTTTGCAAAATGAAGGAAAGGCAAAACAGGACAGAATCTGTGAAAAACAGAACAACAGGTAGTAAATGATTTTTTCGGGGCACTTCTGCAACTCTAATCAAAAAACTCAGAACAGACGCACGAAAGACAATTGTATAGAGCACGCTGTCGAAAAAATTCAGACCAAAAAGATGATCTGGTGATTTTATACGAATTTTTCTATCCAAGGACTCAGGGTGTGCATTCGGTTTTTTCGGTTTGCTTCGGTTCGGTTTATACGGTTTTTGGTTTATACGGTTTTTATACTTCGGTTTATACGGTTAAATACATAGATACAGTTCGGTTTCGGTAATAACCATTTAATTTCGGTTTGGTTTTGGTAATAACCAAAATAACCAAAGTTGACGCGAATTTTTGAATGAACAACAAATATATTTTGGTCACATGATTTGGTCTGTGTATGTAGGTAAGATTTTTCTTGTGAGAAGTGCCTACGTAGATTATAGATCATTATTAGATGGCACACATGGACTGCTCCTAGGTATTAAATGGCAGCAGACCTGAGATTAGGAAGCTATTTTATTACGTGAGGGAGCAAGCAAAAGGAAAGAGTCAATTATACTCATTTTATTACTAGCGGAGCAAGCAAAGAAAGGAAAGAGCCAATCCTAATCATGACCAAAGCGGCGGGCTGGCCTTTTTCTCAGGCAAGCGATCGACTGCATGGGGTCGCTCGACAAGAGTGGTCATATGGGCTGGATAGTTTTAGGCCCAAGCAAGCACAAACGTACGCCAGGTGCCGAGGTCGTTGGCTCAAACGACAGCGTTTAGTCCCACCTCGCGTATGGAGCAGCCTCGTGGTGGGCAGAAGGCTATAAATAGAGGAGTGGCTGCAGTTTCAACAGAAATGCTTCATACTTTCGGTTTAATTCGGTTTAACCGAAAACCGTCGGTTTCTAACCGAAAAAACCGAAGGGTATATGGTTTTGTAAATTAAAAACTGAAACTGAAACCAAAAACCAAAAAAACCGAATTTCGGTTCGGTTTTGTTTTTTTCGGTTTGGTTTCTGGTTTTCGGTTCGGTTTTGCACACCCTGACCAAGGACAGAATCTGTTTCCTGGACAGCACGTCACAACTTTTGAACTTTCTTGCAATCAGAGGCTACACTTGGCACAAAGTTTAAAAGTAAAGATACAATGATGATGCTACTATAGTAACAACATCAAGACACAACAAAAGCAAAATAAAATTTTATTCATGTGGGCTGCCTCCCAAAAGCGCGTTCTTTTATGCCTTTAAGCTAGGCATAAGACTTTAATGATGCTCTCGTAGGAATAAGAGTTGAAGAACAAAAGAGAGCATCAAGAAGCAAATACCAAATACATTTAAGCCTAACATGCTTCCTATGCATAGGAATATTGCAATAGAATAATTCATTGAAGCACAAAGCAAGCATAGGAAGACAAAACAAGTGCAGCTTCAAAACCTTCAACATAAAGAGAGGGAACTTGATATTATTGAAATATCTATAAGCATATGTTCCCTTCTCATAATAATTTTCAGTGGGATCACGAATAAACTCAACAATATAAGCATCACATAAAGCATTGTTACCATGATCCACATGCAAAAAGGTACTCTTACTCTCCACATAAGCATAATCTTTCTCATTGGTAATAGTGGGAGTAGGACTATCATAAACAACTTGAACACTATAGATTGGAGTTACAACATCATCATAGTAGAGAAGAGCATTATCATTGCTAGCAACTATATTTGTAATCATGTTGTCTTTATTCTTACTAGCAAAAGAATTATCAATTATCACATCACTAGTGGGTGAAGGATTTGCAATCCTATCATCCCCAAGCTTAGAGCTTCCCATATCATCACTTTCAGAGTTGGTACCAAAAAGATTTTCAAGATCATAAGTAGCATTATCATCATTTTCCCAATCACAATAAGTAACATGCATATCATAATCAAAATCATCTTCAATAGTACCTACGGACGTATCATCAAGATGATAATTAAGGCAATAAACTTCACCTTCTTCTTTAAACTTACAACCGTTAGGATAAAAGTTGATGGGAGGAATATGCTCAGGCCAGGTTGATACCCATTCTTCTTCTTTCTTGCTCCTCTTCCTCCTCCTCTTCTTTTTCTTCTTCTTAACCTTAGGAGGGAGTGGTTGGAGATGAAGCTTCTCCACATATCCTGGTTTATCATTAGAAACAATAGGGGAAACTTGGGAGAAACTCTCCTTTTTATTAGCAGAAATATAAGAGACATTTTTATACTTTGGTAAGGTCCCCTCTTTTCTAATCTTACTTATGTAATCATTTTCATGGCAATTAACAACACAATAGAGATGGCAATTTTGCAAAGTGTTTTTTATTCCTATGGCATTAACATCTAGCCAAGAAGTCTTCTCTGTTAACTCTTCACACATCAAAAATAACATAAGCTCATCATAAAGATCAGAGGTGATCATGTTATCACACAACCGGTTAACAGTTATGTTTTGAAAGTTCATGCATTGAAAATTAAAGTGACCCTCTATACGGCAAAGTTCACAAGTAAAAGGATAAAGGTCACACAATTCTCTAGCAATTTCATTTAAATCTCTGACCCAAGTGATTGTTCTTTCATGCTTATGTTGCTTACAATACTTCTCTTCTTCAATCACAGGCCTTTCACAAGGTCTATCCACTCCACAAAAATTAACATGCTTATATAAAACTTCATTTTTAGGAATTGGATCATGCATGTTGCAATCATCATGAACAATTTCATTTTCTTTGCAAGTCTCTTTAAAAGGTTTATGATACTTGATCCAATCCTCCTTAGGCATATTAAGATGTGAAGCAAAAGATTTGAGGAAATCAACAAGGAGTTGAGAATCAAGCCCAAATTTAGCACTAAACTTATTAAATATTTTAGTTTCAACAAAGGACTTAATGCAATCATACTCATAAATTATACCTGACTCTTTACCTTTGTCGATCTCCCAATCTTCAGTGTTGCGTTGAATTCTTTCAAGGAGTTCCCATTTAGCATCAATCTTTTTGTTTGTGAAAGAACCCATAGAGGAAGCGTCGAGCAAATCTTTATCCTGTCGAGAAAGCCTCGCATAGAAATTATTAATAATCATATCTTTGGGGAGCCCATGGTTAGGACATTTTAGCATTAATGTTTTCAGTCTCCCCCAAGCTTGAGTAATGCTCTCTCCGTCATGAGGATAGAAATTATAAACATAATTCCTATTCTCATGGACTTCATGAAGAGGATAAAACTTGGAGTAAAAGAGAGACTGGATCTCTTCCCAATCCAGCAGGTGAGAGTCATCTAGTAGCCTATACCATTCCAATGTTTTTCCTTTCAGTGACAAGGCGAATAATTTCCTCATGTCAAACTCCCTTGATACACCTGCAAGCTTAAATAATGAACATAGTTGTGACAGATATAGCAAGTGTTCACCGGGATGTTTGTCTCCTGCATAACGATTAGCCAAAACATAATCGATAATACCAGCTGGTATTTTATAGGGCACAATTTCAGTAGGGGGAGGAGCAACCACCACAGGTGTGGGGCGTCTTCCCGCAAGCAACGATCCAATAGCAAGGTTGTCCATAAGCATAACTAGTGAAATAAAAACAAGAAACAAAAATATTTAATTGCAAGATCTAAAGATATACCTTCAAGCGCTCACCTCCCCGGCAACGGCGCCAGAAATAGCTTGATGTCTACACACGCTTCTACTCTTGTAGACTATGTTGGGCCTCCAAGCGCAGAGGTTTGTAGGACAGCAGCAATTTCCCTCAAGTGGATGACCTAAGGTTTATCGAACTCAGAGAAGTAGAGGATGAAGATGGTCTCTCTCAAGCAACCCTGCAACTAAGATACAAGAAGTCTCTTGTGTCCCCAACACACCTAATACAACTAGGAGTTGTATAGGTGCACTAGTTCGGCGAAGAGATGGTAAAATATGGATGATAGGAGTGGCCAAGCAAAGTAATATAAATATGTAATAAAAAGTGCAGCAAGCAAACAAGTGGTAAATGTGAGCACAAATGGTATTGCAATGGTGGAAACAAGGCCTAGGGTTCATACTTTCACTAGTGGCAACTCCCAACAACATTAACATAATCGAATCACATGATATTTCCCATAAAACATGCAAAGGGGACGCACTCGGAGGTCATTCCTTCATGGTCAAGAGAGGACTAGAATTATGTAGGGCTACAAAAGCACACCTCAAAGTTCGTAGTTCTCAATCTAAGGATTTCCCAATGTCACCGCGGCCATCCAAAGAGAGTCCCACAATCACCACAACATATCTAAAGGATAGTCAAAGACAAGCACCAAGAGACTCTCAATCTTCAATCAACACACAAGAGAGGAAATCACTCATGAAAATATTGTTCTAATCCATGTCCAATAGACCGCTGTCACCTTGGTCTCGGGGATTATACTAGATAAAGACAAGTGAGTACATCAATCCAATACATAGAGGAAGGGGAAATATCATGGGATCACCCTAGATTAACATAGCCTATGATCACAACGAAGATCACATCATGGGAGAGAGAATTGACCACATAGCTACTGGTAAGAACCTCAGCCCCGAGGAGGAACTACTCCCGCATCATGGAGGGAGAAAGCAACGTCGATGGAGATGAATTCGGGGGCACTTCCCCGTCCCGGTAGGGTGCCGGCGCAGGAATTCTGGTCCCCCGAAGCTTGATGGCGATGGCGGCGGAGATCGGAATCGCGTCTGGAGAAAAGGGGTCCGGAATCAGGGTTTCCGCGACACGGTGTAAATATATGCCAAAGGGGGGCATCAGAGGGGGTCAGGGGTGCCCAGGCGCCCCCCCGGCGCGGCCAGGGGGGGCCGCGTGGGCAGGCCGCCTGGAGCCCCTGTGGGTCCCCTCCGGCCCTACTTTGGCCGCATGGAAGCTTCCGGAACGTTGATTTTTTATATAATTTTTCTGGATTTTTTCTGGCAGTTCTCGTAATGTGAAAACCTGAAATACAAAAACAGCGGAAAACAAAAACTAGCACTGGGGTGCACTGATTTAATAGGTTAGTCCAAATATGATCAAAAGTGTATGGAAGTGTATAAATAACATAGCAATATCACCGAAAAGAGGCATGGAGCAAGCAGAAATTATAGATACGTTTTGGACGTATCAATCTCATCTTGAGTCGATCAGATAGAAGGCCACACACCACCAGCTCACCCTAGCACAAGAACTCCTCTCCTCAGGAGGCAGTTCATCCATGTACTAGTTCTTCCTCAGCCTATAAGGCAATCCACCACACCACACTGGATTAGGGTATTACACCACAATGGTGGCCTGAACCAGTATAAATCTTGTGTCACTTGTTCTTCGGATCTGACGAGCTAGGCCTAGGGTTGTTGAGTAGACGAGCTAGGGCGGAAGGAGAGATCTTCGTGCGCAGCCCAGAGTTTGAACCTTAAGGGTTTTACCGGAACCCTAGATCCGACAGGCTGCACCAGGGAAGGGGTGCGGCTGCCCTCCCACCCCCCTACTATTTATAGGGTAAGGGGAGAGGGTGCCGGGCCCCCTAGATCCCATCTACAAGGGGGCGGCGGCCAAGGGGGGGGGGGGACTTGCCCGCCAAGTTTGGTGGGAGGCGCCCCCACCCCTAGGGTTTCTAACCCTATGCGCCTTGGGCCCTGGGGGCGCACTAGCCCACTAGGGGCTAGTTCCCACCCTTGTTCAGCCCACTTGGCCCACCGGGGCAGGTGGCCCCACCCGGTGGACCCCCAGACACCTTTCGGTGGTCCCGATACAATACCGATAACCCCTGAAATTATTCCGGCGACCGAATCTGGACTTCCCATATATAAATCTTCACTTCCAGACCATTCCGGATCTCCTTGTGACGTCCGGGATCTCATCCGGGACTCGGAACAACCTTAGGTAGCCACATACAATTTCCCATAACAACTCTAGCGTCACCGAACCTTAAGTGTGTAGACCCTACGGGTTCGGGAACCATGCAGACATGACCGAGACATATCGTTGGCCAATAACCAACAGCGGGATCTGGATACCCATGTTGGCCCCCTCATGTTCCACGAAGTTCTCATCGGATGAACCACGATGTCGGGGTAATACGTCCATTTTGCATCATGCTTTTATATTGATATTTATTGCATTATGGGCTGTTACTACACATTATGTCACAATACTTATGCCTTTTCTCTCTTATTTTACAAGGTTTACATGAAGAGGGAGAATCCCGGTAGCTGGAATTTGGGGCTGGAAAAGGAGCAAATATTGGCGACCTATTCTGCACAACTTAAAAAATCCTGAAACTCCACAAAAGTCAGTTTTGGAATATATAAAAAATATCGGGCGAAGAAAGCACAAGAGGAGGGCCACCCACCGTCCACGAGGGTGGGGGGCGCGCCCTACCCCCTGGGCGCGCCCCCTGCCTCGTGGGCCACCTGGTAGCCCCCCGATGCCCATCTTCTGGTATAAGGTGTCTTCTGCCCTGGAAAAAATAAGGAGAAAGCTTTCGGGAGGAAGCGCCGCCGTTAGGAGGCGGAACCAATCTAGTGCTCCGGCAGAGCTGTTCTATCGGGGAAACATCCCTCCGGGAGGGGGAAATCTTCACAATCCTCATCACCATCGATCCTCTCATCGGGAGGGGGTCAATCTCCATCAACATCTTCACCAGCACCATCCCTCTCAAACCCTAGTTCATCTCTTGTATCCAATCTTTGTCCCAAAGTCTCAGATTGGTACCTGTGGGTTGCTACTAGTGTTGATTACTCCTTGTAGTTGATGCTAATTGGTATATTAAGTGGAAGATCATATGTTCAGAAGTTTTGCTATAAGTAGTCATGTGAATTTGGTATTTGTTCGATATTTTGTTGAGATGTATGTTGTCTTTCCTCTAGTGGTGTTATGTGAAGGTCAACTACATGACACTTCACCATTGTTTGGGCATAGAGGGAGGCATTGGGAAGTAATAAGTAGATGATGGGTTGCTCCAGTGACAGAAGCTTAAACCCTAGTTTATGTGTTGCTTCGTAAGGGGCTGATTTGGATCCATATGTTTCATGCTATGGTTAGGTTTACCTTAATACTTCTTTTGTAGTTGCGGATGCTTGCAATAGAGGTTAATCATAAGTGGGATGCTTGTCCAAGGAAGGGCAGTACCCAAGCACCGGTCCACCCACATACCAAATTATCAAAGTAACGAACGCGAATCATATGAGTGTGATGAAAACTAGCTTGACGATTGAGGGAATCCTGGATCGGGGGGGTCCTCATGTGGCCGGACAAACTCTTGGTGGGCCGGACTGGTGGGTCGTGAAGATTATTATAGAAGATCATCTCTCGTATTCGGATAGGACTCCTGGATTCTTGTAATGGCAAGTTTTAGGCTCGAGTGTAGATTTTCCTTCCTCTACAAGATGATATGTACAAACCCTAGGCCTCTCCGGTGTGTATATAAACCGGAGGGTTTAGTTCATAGAGGCTAGAGAAGAATCATAATATCCTCATAGGCTAGACCTAGGGTTTAGCCATTACGATCTCGAGGTAGATCAACTCTTGTACACATATTCACTTATACTAATATAGCAGGAAGTAGGGTTTTACCATGATCGAGAGGGCCTGAACCTGGGTAAACATCATGTTCACTTCCTCCTCTTACCATCGATCCTCAGACGCATAGTTTGGAACCCCCTACCCGAGATCCGTCAGTTTTGACACCGACATTGGTGTTTTCATTGAGAGTTCCACTATGTCGTTGACGGAAGGACTGATCGACCACGTTGTAAACTGCAACGACGGTGTCGAGGGGATCCCCCCCCCCCCCCCGCC
>LR738709.1:311102188-311150936 GCA_902687465.1 Secale cereale | reverse complement strand
CCCCGGCCAACTTTTCTTGTCCGGTGGCTTCGCGCTTCGTGCCAACACTGAAGGCCACGTTGAGCAGATCGAGACCTACGCCCCTGGCCATCATGTCAGATTCGGTAGCTTGAACTACGCTGCTGATATCCGAGGAGACTTGATCTTCACCGGATTCGACCCAATGACAACCCCTCTCGGCCACCATGATGATCATGACGTAACTTTGTCATCAGATCAGAGAATAGCACCTGCAACAGTTTTGGCCCTAGATCCAGAACAAACAGCGTCACCCGGAGATGGGAAGCTCAACCCCACCACGGGCGCCACAAACTCTACGGCGCTGGAGCCGTACACGGACCCAACTGATGGGGTCTGTGTAACCGGAACCCCGGACTCAGCTCTGGTCTCTAATTCCGAACTGAGCGTAATTGCGCCCCTCAAATTCGAATTATGTGCTGCGGATATCTTCCAGCACTCACCACTTGGCGACATGTTAAGGTCGTTAAGATCTCTCTCCTTGGATGAGAGCACACGGCCACACTATATCCGGTTCGAACTAGAGGCTGGTGAACTGCCACTCTATACCCAGGGGGATGGAGAATTTCGTTCCCCACCCACCACCCACTTGGTAGCCACGGTTGAAGATCTAATCGATCTACTCAACTACGCTTCAGAAGACTTCGACGAGATGGACCTCGAAGGCGAAGCAGATACAGATCAAAGTCGGCCCATAGCAGGGCGGTGGAAAGCTACGTCTTCACATGACGTATATATGGTGGATACACCCAAAGAGGCGGAAGGCAACGGCGAGAACAATCCCATAGAGGATAAACCCGCCAAAGAACCTCCCAAGCGTCGGCGTCCAAAACGCCGAACAAAATCCCGTAAAGGAAAAGACAGCAACACCGTGACTAATGACAGTGACATTCCGAAACAGGCCGAAGACCCCGCAGATCCAACGATAGAGCAGGAGGAGCGAGAGGACGGCGAGTAGAGTCCGAAGCTGTAGTCCGATGACATCGATGATGAAGAAGGTGACTATGAACTGATCTCCAAAGAAGAGGCCATCCTGGAGGACGATGAATATACCATCCCAGAAAAACCCTCCGAACAAAAATGCTTCCATCGGCGGCTTATAGCCACTACACGGAGCTTCAAAAAGCAGTAGAGACAACTTTGAGATAGACAAGACACGCTCAATGACAGATGGAATGAGGCGCTAGATGCCGAACAGAAACATGGCCTTAACGGCCAAACCAAAGGCTATCCCAAGCGCAAGCTGCTGCCCGAATTCGACGACGAGGGCGTCGCGCCCGTCCCATCGAAAAATAACACTCCAACAAGCTGGACCAACCACCTCGCGGATGAGATAGAGTCGCTAGCAATGGCGTAAATAAGCCCCCACCCCATAAAGGAAAGGAGGGTGCAGCCCAAGTCCAAAAATACGATCTGCGTGAGGACCTAAACAAAAAAGCTAGCAAGACCAGGTCTATATTCGGACCCAAAGACCGAGCTCCCGCACGGGACAACTGCTATCAAGCCAATCGTATCAGTGACATACCAGTTCGGGGTCAATACCGAACACCACCACCATCAGACATACGCCAGGATATAGCAAGATACAGAGGAGCTTCACACCCTCTATGATTTAGTGATGAGGTGATGGGTCATGATTCCCCAAAAGGGTTTTAACCCATGAACATCGAATCGTACGATGGAACGATGGATCATGCCGTCTGGATAGAAGATTTTATTCTCCACATCCACATGGATTGAAGAGATGATATCCACGCCATCAAATATTTGTCCCTCAAGCTAAAAGGACCAGCTCGACACTGGCTATACAACCTCCCAGAAAACTCCATTGGAAGTTGGGAAGAACTTGAGGATGCTTTTCGGGCCAATTTCAAGGGACTTATGTCCGTCCCGCGGACGCTAACGATTTAAGTCACATCATCCAACAACCCGGGGAGTCAGCCCGCAAGCTTTGGAATCGGTTTCACACTAAGTAGAACCAGATCGTTGACCATCCGGACGCCGAAGCCTTAGCGGCATTCAAGCATAGTATCCAAGACGAATGGCTAGCCAGACACCTTGGACAGGAAAAGCCGAGGACAATGGCATCCCTAACTACACTCATGACTCGCTTTTGCATGGGTGAGGATAGCTGGTTAGCTCGTAGCAGCACCGGTGACCCTGGAACATCCGAAGTCAGGGATGGCAATGGAAAGCCACGACGTAACAAAAACAAATGTCAAAACCATTCTGGAGGCCTAGATGATACGACGATAAACGCCGGATTCAGTGGCTCCACACCCGGTCAACGGAAGAAGCCATTTAAAACCAACAAAAACGGTCCATCAAGTTTGGACAGGATATTAGACAGGCCCTGCCAAATCCATGGCACCCTAGAAAAACCTGCGAACCACACCAACCGTAACTGTTGGGCTTTCAAGCAGCCGGCAAGCCAAATGCCGAACACAAGGGAAGGAGCCTCAGAGCGAAGATGAGGATGAACCTCGATTGCCGAATATACGGGGACAGAAGAAATTTCCACCGGAGGTCAAAACAGTGAACATGATATATGCCACTCATATCCCAAAGAGGGAGCGCAAGCGCGCACTCCGAGACGTATATGTCGTCGAGCCTGTCGCCCCAAAATTCAACCCATGGTCAGCCTATCCGATCACTTTCGATCGGAGGGATCATCCGACTAGTATTCGGCATGGGGGTTCGGCTGCCTTAGTGCTCGACCCAATAATAGATTGATACCATCTAACCCTAGTCCTTTTGGACGGCGGCAGCAGTCTCAATCTGATATATCAGGACAATGTCCGCAAGATGGGGATCGACCCATCAAGAATCAAGGCAAGCAGCATGACCTTTAAAGGAGTGATACCGGGTGTCGAAGCTCGCTGTACATGCTCTTTAACATTGTAGGTTGTATTCGGTTCTCCCGACAACTTTTGAAGCGAAGAACTACTCTTCGACATAGCTTCGTTCCGAAGTGGCTATCACGCTCTACTCGGAAGAACGGCCTTCGCCCGCTTTAATGCAATCATGCATTATGCCTATTTAAAGCTCAAGATGTCTGGACCACGTGGCGTCATCATTGTCAATGGAAATATGGAGCGCTCTCTCCGTACGGAGGAGGACACTACGGCCTTAGCGGCCTAAGTCCAATGCGGCCTATTCAAGTCGGATAATCTATCAACAGCGGACACAGCTAAACATGTCCGGCACACGCTTCAGTGTGGCAGCTCAGATGCCCGAGTAGAATTGATAGCTACGCCTCTGTCGACCGCCCCAAAAGGTGATAGCATATGTGCCTCGAGTACACAAATATGCCTTAAAAGTTCCTTGGGCGATGACCGAGGGCAACTGCATATAGTCCATAGTTTGGTTAGACCCTATTCGGACTTCAAACTTACCTTCTTCAGGTTCATTAAACGAACCAGACTTGTTATGCCCACACCGGATCAATTTATTATTTTCCAGGTTTACTTTTTTCCTTTCTACATGCTGCAATCATACTCACACCTTCAAGGACACATTACAGATGAGGAAACGGTGCAGGCGTGCAGCAGGGACCCACACTAAGGTTTCTTTTTCTTAGATTAAGACCCCGTGTACACATTTTCTCTCTTTCTTGTTATATACCTTTTTTGCATGTAAAATGTTCAAAAAAGGTCATCGGCATTATCTGTAAAGTTTGCGGCTCGCCGTACTATAGAGGGATATCAGTAGAACAATTTTTATTCGTATTATGTCCAGAGTTTTATTCACTCACCACGGAATGTTCTTTTCCCGCATCAGATTGCCATATGTGCCTTGTAAATAAGGGTTTACTACCAGGGGCTATAGTCAGCCCTGGTATATGCTAAGAAGACCGAACACCTATAGGGAGTGTTTGGCGTCCTGGATATTTGCATTATATGCATCAGTTCCGAATCATGTCTTGGGTCAATAGTTGGGTTGACCGGCTCCTGTGCTTACCCCTACGTTCTCGATTGTTCGGCTAGGGTGTAAAGGGAGAACTACTGCGATAGTACTTCTGCCTAGTCCGGTCAAGTACCTCAGTAGAGAAAGCCGAAAACTGACTGTCATGATAAGCGAGCACCTGGTCTGCAATCCGGCGACTTAGTTTTATACTACGATCGATAGAGATCTATCCCGTGTTAAATAAAGGGTTGGTGTTTCGCCCAAACAAGTGCAATTGGATACTTCATCCACACCAGGGGCTAGTACCTAGCCCCACTTGTCAAACTCCTACGACTAAGTGAAAGGAATAACACGGCATAGTCTGACTGCCCGTTTCGCTCCGCGTACACCTCCTATATGGACCAGGACGTTAGATAAAGTGTGTATTTGCATATGACCGAACACCCCAGTACTATGTACCTGGGGGCTGAAGCCGACGACTGGAAACTTTCAGATTTAAAATAAACAGTCACACAGGAGGAAAAATATGCTGATATTATAATAGCACAAAAGTTATATACATTGGATTCATAAGAATAGACTTTAAATCCGGATACAATAATTCGAAGACAACATCCTTCGAACAATGGCCTTCTACAAGGCGGGCGTCGTCGATGACGTCCTCGAAGTACTTCTCCGGCTTGCGGTGCTCCTTGCCTGCGGGCGGGCTAGCAGTAGCTATATGCACCACGTTCATCTTCGCCTAGTGCACCTTGACGCGAGCAAAGGCCATCCGAGTACCTTCTATGCAGGCCGAACGCGTTAGTGCGTCGACCCGCGGACTCGCCTCGACGAGCCGCTTCACCAATCCGAAATAACTACTCGAGGTTGGCTCAGCGGGCTATAGTCGGGCTATTAAGTCCTTCATGGCCGAACCCGCCATGTCGTGCAGCTCGACCAGCTGCTTCTTCTGGTCGTTGAGGGGAACCGGATGTTGTGGCGCATAGAACTGTGACCAGAATAATTTCTCCGTGTCATTCCCCTCCTGGGCTTGGAAGTATTGAGCGGCATCTGCGCTGCTCCTCGGAAGATCAGCAAACATGCCTGGAGAACTCCACAATCGTGTCAGCCCAATATACGTCCACCCTCCGAAGATGCTCTGTAAGAGAAATATCTTACCAGATGCTATCTGTCGAGCTTGTTTGATTTCCACACAGGCGCTGCGTGCCTCGCCTTGCGCGTCCTGGGCAGACTTTACTGCCGCAGACAGCTCGGTCGCCTGCTCCGAAGCCTTCTTCTCCGATGCCTCACACTTAAGGATGGCATCTTGGAGCTCAACCTCGACTTCGACCAAGGTTACTAATGGCGCATTATAAGGTGGTGCGCCATTGGTAACCTGAGAGCAGCTAGATCTTTTTGACATCCACCTACCACACTCACTTTCCCCACTTCATTCTCTCCACCTCCTCCTCCAAGCTTGTCTCGGCTGCCTCCTACTCCTCACCTCATTTGCACCATAGATTCACCCAAATTAAGTGGTTAAATTACCTTTTTTGATAGGTAAGTAAGGGGAAAGCTTTCTTTACGTTGTAGATCTACTTTTTTCTCCCTCCAACAACGTGCACATGCACTTTTTATGTCCTAGATATTCGTATGTTTGTGGTGTTGCATATGTTTGTGGTGTTGCATATGTTTGTGTTTGCAGGTACCGGTATTTGAAATGCGATAGCTGCCAATATTTTGCCGGAATGTCGATTCATTTCTGTTTCGGTGAGAATTTGGCACTATGCATTCTCTTTGGTCCTATTTTTAGGAAAAGTCATGCCAATTTTTTTTGGGTTCTAAAATATCGTTTTTCTCTACCCCGCAGGCGACCATGGTCCGCACGATGACCGAAGGCATCATGAATAGGTTTCTGAGCTCCGCGAAGGCCGAGAGGCTTCAAAAGAACGAGACGGACATGAGATGTCCGTGTCGAAGATGCAAGCTGATGAGCCTTATTACGGACCGAGGCCAATAGAGGACAGACGGAGATATAATTAAAGAGCACAACTCATGTTTCACGCGTTGGTTCAAGGAGAAGCTTCTGTCGTACCCTTTACATGAGGATTCTTCTGCGGAAGAAAATCTCATATTCGCCTTGTCACAGGGCGTCGAGCACAACCTGATGACGTATGAGGCGTACGACATCAACGGCTACACGTTCTACACCGAGGTCAAGGACATGAAGAGCGATGGTTATCAGAACTCCGGGGTAATGATGGAATCCTACACCGGTAACGACAAGGACATATACTACGGAAGGATCGAAGAGATCTGGGAGTTGAGCTACACTGGAGAGAAGGTCCAGATGTTCCGTGTCAGATGGGCCAAGAGCGTCCTAAAAGAAGACCGGTATTTCACCACCATGGTTATACCCGAAGCCAAATCCAAGACCGCGGGCGCAAACGTCACCGCGAAAAATGAGTCATGGGTACTGACTTCCCAAGTGGACCAATGCTTCTTCATTACCGACCCGTCAAAGCCAAGTCGTGTTGTCGTGAGGAGAGGCAAAAGGAAGATCATTGGAATGGATGGAGTCGCCAATGAGCAAGGCTTCGACAAGTACGGCGACCCAAAGATGGAACATGACGACGATGATGAAGTGCCATACACCACAAGAAGAAGCAGGACCACCCTACCTAAAGGACGTCCGTTCAAGAGAAGAACTCCATTTGCGAAAAAGAAGGGCAAGAAGATTGTGAAAAGATAGCTAGCTAAGATCGATTATATTTAAATTGTAGCCTTCATTTCTCGATTGTATTTCGACATATGGAAATGACATTTCTTCTGTTCTAGTCCTCATGTGTAAGGGCATATTTCTCCCTAAGTAATTTTGGTGATTGATGACAATGTATTTGCGGACTAATCGTGTGCCCTAAGCTCTTTCAGGTATATCTCACCTAGGCACAAGACGATTGTTTGCCCCTCGGATTCGATGGAAGACGGTGTTTCCTCTTTGCTTCCTGTCGGTGGCTTTGAGTAATAGGAAAGCCGTACTATTAAGAGGGGGTCCGCTTCGGAAAGGTTTGGGTGGAATCAACACGTACACATCTTACTCTCGCACCACCTTTCCTTTGCTTCTCTGGAGCTTCGGTCGTTTCTTAACGTATATGCAAACCATGGCTTCCTACTAGTACATCTGCCTGGCAAGCGGTAGTACCGCTCGTATAAGCGGTAGTACCGCACAGCCACACAGTAGTACCGCATATGGGCACGGTAGTACCGCACTAGCGGTAGTACCGCGGCTCTAGGATGGTAGTACCATGTATCTGGCCCGGCACTGCACCAAGTACGAAAGTAGGTGCGGAAGTAATTTTTTACTTCCGCATCCTACGAGGTAGTACCGCTTGAGTCAAGCGGTAGTACCGTGCCGTGTTTTGCTACTACCGTATTTCTGCAGATGTAGCTACAGATGTATTTTATTTCATCCGTGCTTGTCCTCAGCCTGCTTGTCTCTGCCTTGCGGTAGTACCGCAAGGGTGAGCGGTAGTACCGCTCAGGCAGTACTACCGCCCGTATGCCTTCGCAACAGAGTACATTTTGGCTAGTGCTGCTCCAACGATAGTACCAAGGAAGATCGCCCAATGACTTGGATGACTAATGGTCACAAGATGATTGCAACTTGGAAGGAATTCATGGATCTTATTCAGGTTGCTGACGAGGGACTCCCCAATCCAACTAGGGCTCGGCATCATGCCAACCCAGAGGCTACAAACAAAGACCGTCTGTTACCGTTTTATGTGGAGAAGACTCTTGCAAGTGGCAAGAAGACATGGGTGTTGAACCCCTTTTTGGACATCATGCATCGGATCTTCCGCAACACCTTGTTTCCTCGAGTTGGGGACAAGGACAAGATCCATGCATACCTAGTCGACATGCTGCTGATGTGTGAGACGGCTCGCACGGCGCAGTCTCCACCACTTGACTTATCCCATATCATGTGGTGTGAGCTCCGCTTTGCGATCTACACTCGCAAGGTGCCCATCTATGGTCCGTTCCTTTTTCTGCTCATCTCCAAGACTTGGGAGAAACTTTACCCTGATGAGGAGTTCGAGGCAGACTGTATTCGTCATGACCCCATCCGTCTTCGTATCAAGACTCGTTGGGCCAACACGACCACTCGTGAACAAGCTGCTGCAGCACAGATGGGTACGGTCGACGAGCCTGTGGAGGAGGAGCCAGCTGAGGATAGTCCTAGAGGATATGCTCCTCCATCGTCTGAGCCTTCTTGGGCTAAGAAGCTGAAGAAGAAGATGAAGGCCCTTTTCTGCATGCAAGCTGAAGGTCAATACAAGGCCCATGTCACTCACAAGCAATTTTGCCAGCGCGACAAGAAGATCATGCGGATCTTTGGTGAGCATGTATCCAGTGGGTCAGAGGAGATCATCACTCCTGAGGCGGCATGGATGGCCCATCAGGGGTACAAGTGGTCTGATTCTGACGTGGAGCAGCAGGAATCCGATGGAGAGCACGATGACTGAGATCCTCCGCCAGAGCTACCACCTCTCTTAGTGTCCTCTTTCCCTTTGTGGTGTCTCGATGCCAAAGGGGGAGAGAGTGATTTGCGTCTTGTGCTGTTCGCTTTGTTTTTTTTGTTGGTCGAACTCTGTTTGATTGTTTCCTTTTGTGTCGTGTGCGTGAGACTATCGTATGGTGTAAGACATATGCTCCACTACCATTAAACTCGTTATGACTTTACTATTATGTCGTGAGCAGTTAGTTTAAATTCCCTTGTTTATGTGCTCACCTTATCCTCCTCTCTACTGTCCGTAGACTCTTATTCTGTATATGCAAGGAGTATATTATCTGTAGAATATAGGGGGAGCATTAATCCTAGTATGTGTGTTGTGCAGTCCAAAGCACTCTCTCTTGTATGCACACATCTAGGGGGAGCTTACCTATATTCTAGCGTTTGTTTGGATTGCACACTTTCTTATATATCCTTGTGCAAATCTCGTATTGTCATCAATCCACCAAAAAGGGGGAGATTGTAAGGGCATATTTCTCCCTAAGTAGTTTTGGTGATTGATGACAATGCATTTGCGGACTAATCGTGTGCCCTAAGCTCTTTCAGGTATATCTCACCTAGGCACAAGACGATTGTTTGCCCCTCGGATTCGATGGAAGACGGTGTTTCCTTTTTGCTTCCTGTCGGTGGCTTTGAGTAATAGGAAAGCCGTACTATTAAGAGGGGGTCCGCTTCGGAATGGTTTGGGTGGAATCAACACGTACACATCTTACTCTCGCACCACCTTTCCTTTGCTTCTCTGGAGCTCCGGTCGTTTCTTATCGTATATGCAAACCATGGCTTCCTACTAGTACATCTGCCTGGCAAGCGGCAGTACCGCTCATATAAGCGGTAGTACCACACAGCCACACAGTAGTACCGCCTATGGGCACGGTAGTACCACACCAGCGGTAGTACCGTGGCTCTAGGACGGTAGTACCGTGTATCTGGCCCGGCATTGCACCAAGTACGGAAGTAAGTGCAGAAGTAATTTTTTACTTCCGCATCCTACGCGGTAGTACCGCTTGAGTCAAGCGGTAGTACCATGCCGTGTTTTGCTACTACCGTATTTCTGCGGATGTAGCTACATATGTATTTTATTTCATCCGTGCTTGTCCTCAGCCTGCTTGTCTCTGCCTTGCGATAGTACCACAAGGGCGAGCGGTAGTACCGCTCAGGCAGTACTACCGCCCGTATGCCTTCGCAACAGAGTACATTCTGGCTAGTGCTGCTCCAGCGGTAGTACCGCACCCAAAGCGGTAGTACCGTTGGCCTTGCGGTAGTACCGCAACTTACGTGTGGTAGTACCGTGCTCTGCGGGCAGAAACGTGGGATAACGGTTGGATTTGTTCTCGCACTATATATAGGGAGTCTTCTTCCCAAGAAGACTCACGTCTTCCACCCCAAAGCTCCATTGTTGCTCCAAGCTCCATTTCCGCCCGATCTCTCTCCCTAGCCAATCAAACTTGTTTATTTCCTCAGGAGAGCTTGAGGAGGCATCGATCTACACTTTGTCAGTGTATTTGGATCGACACCTATGGGATCACAAGAATCCCTACTATGGTTGCGGGGCGCGGGGTTGAGAGAAGAGCGGATCTAACAGTCAGGACACGGTTCCTTTACCCAGGTTCAGGCCGCAAAGATGCGTAAAACCCTACTCCTGCTTTTGGTGGATTATGTGTTGGTGTTCTTCAGCTAATGAGGAGCTCCAAGAGGGTCGCGAGCAGTTCCAAAAAGCCGAATCCTTCTCCTGGTCGCCTCGGGCCTCCTTTTATAGGAAAAAGGGGTTGCCACAGTGGCACACAGGAGGTGGAAAGGGTACAGTGATGCGAGGTTATCCCTCGCATTACTGGACAAGGTGCATTTAATGCGCCCAGCTTAGGTGTCCTTGCTTTATCGGGGACGAGGGGAGACGTCCATCTTGTCCGTCGCCGCCCCTCCTTGTGTTGACACGCGCCCTGGCCAGCATTGCCTGAGGCGCCATGTAGGCAGACAGGCAGCTGAGGTGGCGCAATGGCGGGTCTCCACGAAGATCTGTGGGTTGCCACGCAGGAGCCCGTCCAGCTGGTCGGGTCGGCAGCTGCGTGGGTTGGTGGAAACCTAGTTGGTGTGGGCCTGACGGTGGCCCTGCGGGTGTCCTTGGCAAGGGCCTTGCTGGGGCTCCGGCAAGGGTCCTGCCGTGGTGCCTGCTGTCATCCCCGGCAAGGTGCTTGCTGGGGGCCTTGTGGTTCTCCTTGGCTGGAATCCCGCCAAGGGTCGTCTTCTTAACTTGTATCTGATCTTGAATGTCTTCACAAAGATCTACATGCCACCACGGGGATATCTCCCGAATCCTCGCCCCTTGGGGATGGTGGACCCAAGGGTGATTCGCTCCGTAGGCGCGGGGCGAGCCGCCGCGGCAAGGGTCTTGCCGGGGCTGCCAGTGCTGGCCCTGGCAAGCATCTTGCCGGGGAGAGCCGCTTCATCCCTTTTCTCTTTGTGGTCATGTTCTTGGCGTCGCTCCAATCTCCATCGAGCTTCAGTCTTGCCCCGGCTCGCCTCCCTCGCCATGCTTGGTGTGGTGGCGCCGTGGCTCAGACTGCCCGTGCACAGTCATAGGGGTACAAAAAGTGTACCCCTCTTTTTGTACACCGACAGGAGCCCCCGGGCCTGGGCCACACATAAGCGCGACACGTTGTTGGGCTAGGCCCAGAATGGTGCGCGGGCAGGCGGGGTGGTTTTCACCGTGGTAAAATTTCCGCGCGCTGCGCCTCCAACGACCCGCGTGCGCGGCACGGGGTGTAGGGGCGTGCGTGACGTGGGCGGCATGCGTGGGGCGGTTTTCGCAGGCATGCGTCACGTCGCAGTAAATGCGAAAGGAGGCGGCCCGCGCCTTCCCCATAAACGGGGGGAGGTGTGGGGGCGCGGCCCACTTACTGGATGGGGCCGGGGCGCGGTCTGCTAGGCGTCCACTCCCCACGATCACGGGGTGGGGAGAGGTCGCCTCACCCGTCCCTTCGGTCCTGCACGTTCGCCACGTGCCTCCCATGCGTTCGAGGTGGCGAGCGGTGGAGGCGGGAAACCGAGCCGTCACTGGTTGGGGCGGCGGGTCGGTCCCAGCTCCCCTCGCCTTCTGCGTCTTGATTGGTCGAGCTGGGCGGTCGAGCTCCAGCCCCGCCCCCTTTATAAAGGGGCGGAGGGGGGGGGGACGGTGCCCCGCACTCCTCCATCTTCTTTCTCCTTCAACTTCTGCTCCTCTCTTCTGTCCGCCATGAAGAGAGAAAACCTCGGCTCCTCAACGGTGGCGGCTAGGGTCGCTGCTCGACAACGCGTCCCCCTTCTCCTGCACCTGTGGTGGCCGAACCGACCACGAGGGGAAGAGGGAGGGGGCGGGGCCGTGGGCGAGGCCGGGGTTCTTGGGGAAGAGGAGGACGGGGCGGCCCGCCGGCCTCGCCCCCGCCAGCATCTCCTCCTCTAGTGGAAGGTCATGTTGGAGATGACCCCTGTGAGTTCTTCGTTAGGATGCGGGGGTCGCCGCGCCGTCGCCTTCGTCTCCCAACTCCATTTGCGCGGGAGATGGAGGTGAATTCGCCGGAGTCGCTGCGGCTGCACATGAGAGGTTGTGGGATCAGTGGCACGCGGGCCCGCGTCGACTTCCCTGCCCCTCATGTGATGTATCTTCGCCAAGGATGGAAGAGGTTCGCTCGCATCCACAGCCTGACGGATGGGCTCACCCTCCACTTCAAGTTGATGGAGGACGGCCACCTCTCCGTCAAGGTCTTCGGGCACCTCGGGACTCACGCGAGGTGCTGCATGGAGAGATCCTCTGATGACAAGGACTCCTCCTCGAACAAGGGTGACGAGGAGGACAGCGATAGCGACGATGAGGGCGGTGGACGGTAAGATGACGGGTCCGACTAGGTGTCGGGTGCCGCTCCTGGTGGCACCGGCGACCCCATCATCCTTGTTGCCGCCTCCTTGAACTTCTCGGGCCGGCTCCTTGGCGGGTGGCGTAGGGAGGCTGCGGAAGAGGAAGAGGAAGAAGGCGGGTGGCAAGGTCGTCATGTCGGAGTACGCGGGCACCGACGCCTTCGACGCGTACTGACGTCCTACCGCCTCGTCTTCGAGCTCTGCCTCCGGCGCCGTCATCACCGTCCAGCCCTGGGGAGGCCGCCGAGATGCCTTCTCGGTGTCTTCTGCCACCCGTAGCTCGCCTAGGCGCCCCTTTTGCCCTTCTCGCCTCCTTGACCTACCTCCTGAGGAGAGGGACAAGAAAGGCATTACGGGCATCTTATCTCTTTTTAGTCTGTAAGCCTTCGGGCATCTGTTAAGTTGAAAACTTGTAATCCCCTTATTCATGTTTTTCATTCCCTATGGATTGTACCTGAATGGAATGTTTTTAATGAAAAAGGAATGTTTGTCGGGTCATTTGTTCGTAGGTAAAAACCCACAACAGGTAATAAATCCCTGATATCCTTAAGATAAACATTTTTTCGCCCGGCAACAGGCCCTGCCGTTTCCCTACTTCGCTCGACCTTTCTCACGCCCTTGGCGGAGGCAGGGATGAAGCGGGCTCAGGCTCCTCGTTTTATCCTTTTGCTGCCGCGACTACGACCAAACCTAGTCCTAGGAACGAGCCTTAGGGCCTAGAGTTATGGGAGCACGGTAGCTTAAGGAAAAGAACGAGGTTTCACATACCTCTGTCCATAATGGAATGCATGATAAGGGATAAAGGACTTATCTGAAGCTGCAGCCCCCGGCAACCCTGGTCTGCCGTGGGCGAATTCTTGCCCTTGCAGCCTCCGGCAACACTGGCTTGCCGGGGCCTAGGCACTGGTGTGTTCTTCTTTCCTTCCTCCAAGTGGCTTCGGCAAGGATGTCTGCGCGTCCTGTGAACCAAGGAAGACAGAGGAAAGACAAAGACTCGACCTCTAAGCTAGGGGTTAGCCGCTGCTAAGCACTATCAACCCTAACCAAGGACGAGACTCGACTCAGCATGCATGCTATAACTTAGGGCGCCGGCGCTTCATTTATTTATGCTCAGGGTCTGCGCCTGGCTTTGTACAAAGGGTTACATGCCTTGCCGGCAAGGCTTGTACAAAAGGGTGGCTTGCCGGGGGGCCCGGCAAGCCGCGCCTTATGGGTAAAACTTGTGAAGATGCTCGATGTTCCAGGAATTACTCACCGGAACGGCATCCTCGGTCTCCAGGCGGACAGCGCCAGGCCTGGTGACTCGTATTACCCGATAAGGGCCTTCCCACTTCGGCGTCAACTTCTTCGTATTCCTGGCCGATTGAACGCGCCGGAGAACAAGGTCGCCTTCCTCAAAGCTTTGGGCATGAACCTTGCGGCTATGGTAGCGGCACAAGGCTTGCTGGTAGCGCGCTGCTCTCACAGCCGCCCGAAGACGATCTTCCTCAAGGAGCATTGCGTCGTCTTGTCGCAATTGCTCTTGCTCAAGCTCATCATAAGCGAGCACTCGAGGTGACCCGTATATGAGTTCTGTGGGGAGAACTGCTTCTGCCCCGTATATCAGGGCAAAGGGCGTCTGGCCGGTGGCTCGATTTGGCGTCGTCCTGATCGACCAAAGAACCGCCGGCAATTCATCAATCCAGCGCCTCCCGCTCTTGTGCAGCCTGTCAAAGGTCTTTGTCCTTAGTCCTCGCAGCACTTCAGCATTTGCCCTCTCAGCTTGACCGTTGCTTTGGGGGTGAGCAACGGAAGCGAAACAGACCTTACTGCCGAGGTCTTGGGTATATTGCATGAAGGTGCGGCTTGTAAACTGTGTGCCGTTGTCGGTGATGATCCTGTTGGGTACACCAAAACGGCACACTAGTCCCTTGAGGAACTTGACGGCTGACTGAGCTGTGACCTTCCTTACTGCCTCCACCTCTGGCCACTTTGTGAACTTGTTGATTGCAAAGTACAAGTACTCAAAGCCCCCGACGGCGCGGGGGAAAGGGCCCAGTATGTCAAGCCCCCAGACCGAGAAGGGACAGGAGAGAGGAATTGTTTGAAGGGCTTGAGCTGGTTGATGAAGTTTCTTTGAATGGAATTGGCATGCTTCACACCTGGTGACCAGTGCCGCCGCATCCTGGAGGGAAGTGGGCCAGAAGAAGCCTTGCCGGAATGCCTTGCTGGCAAGGGCTCTCGACCCTATGTGGGATCCACATATGCCTCCATGTATCTCTGCCAACAGCTCCAGTCCTTCCTCTCGAGGGATGCACTTCAATTTCACACCGTTCGGTCTCCTTCTATACAGGACGTCATCGACGAACTGGTACATGGCAGACCGACGGGCTACTTTCTCCGCTTCTTCCTGCTTCTCAGGAAGTTCCCCAGTCTGAAGGAATCGGACGGTATGATGCGCCCACACTGGAGCCTGGGGCTCGACGGCGAGGACTAAAGGCGTTTCCTCCGCCAAGGGAGTGGCTATCTCGACGGCAAAAGCTTGACGCTCCGCCGGAGTTAGCCCTCCGGTGGCGGGCTCAGTGTCCCCGGCAACATCCTTGCCGGCGGCTCCGGGGAGCTCGACGGGAAAGTACTTGCCGGGCCCTGACTTCCTCCTCTTGTTCTGCTCTGTTGATGGATCAACGGATGGCTGAGAAAGCTGAAGCACAAAGGTACCTGGTTCCACAGGTAGCTTGAGGGCAGCGCGCTTTGACAGGTAATCGGCGATGTCGTTCTCCGCTCGGGGAACGTGCTCTGCCTGTATACCGTCAAATCACTCTTCCAACTTTCTCACTTCATCGACATAGGCCTTCATCAACGGGCTCTGGTAATCCTTGTTGACTTGTTTGACGACAAGCTGCGAGTCGCCCCTGACAATGAGCTTCTTGATTCCGAGGTCCGCCGCGATCCTAAGACCAGCAAGCATCCGCTCGTACTCGGCAGTGTTGTTCGTTGATACCTCCCTAGGGAAGTGCATCTGGACCACGTACTTGAGGTGCTCTCTAGTGGGTGCGACTAGCAGTACGCTAGCCCCGGCGCCCTGTAAGGAGAAAGCCCCATCAAACTACATGATCCAGTTGCAACTCGTCTCTTTGCCGGGGAGAGCAGTTTCCTGGACTTCTTCATCAGGCGTTGCGGTCCATTCTGCGACGAACTCTGCCAGGACTCGGCTCTGAATTGTCGAGGTACTTTCAAACTTGAGGCCAAAGCTGGACAGCTCCAGTGCCCACTCTACAATCCTTCCCGTCGCGTCTAGATTGTGCAATATCTGTCGCAGAGGGAGGCGAGTGACGACAGTGATCTCGTGCGCCTGGAAGTAGTGACGCGGCTTCCTCGAGGACATAAGAAGGCCGAAGAGCAATTTCGGCACACCGAAGTACCTTGATCTAGCCCCCTGCAAGAGGGAGCTAACAAAATAGACCGGGTGCTGCATCATCTTCTTTTTCGGCTGCACTCCAACCGACTGTGTCGCTTCTGCACTAGTGGCACCGGGCTCTGTTGCTGCTATCACCTCATCATCAATTTCTCTCTGCGCCACTAGTGCGGCGCTGACCACCTGGTTTGTTGCCGCTAAGTATAGCAGCAACGGTTCTTGTGGTCTAGGCGCAACCAGTATTGGCGTGGAGGAAAGATACCTCTTCAGATCTTGTAATGCCGCCTCAGCTTCCGGCGTCCACTCCATTGGGACCGCCTTTTTCAAGATCTTGAAAAAAGGGAGGGCGCGCTCGGCAGACTTGGAAATGAATCTACTCATGGCGGCAACGCAGCCAGCAAGCCGACGCACATCCTTGACCCGTTTGGGTGCTTCAATCTGCTCTATAGCTTCGATCTTGTCCGGATTGGCTTATATCCCACGCTGCGACACAAAGAACCCGAGAAGCTTGCTAGACGGAATGCCGAAGACGCACTTCTCAGGGTTCAGCTTGAGATTAATCTTGCCAGGTTCACAAATGTTTCTTGTAAATCCGGTACAAGGGTTGCCTTGTTCTTGGTTTTGACCACTATATCATCCATATAAGCCTCCATATTTCTATGGAGCTGGGGTTCAAAACCAATCTGGACTGTCCTTGCAAACGTCGAGCCAGCACTCTTCAACCCGAAAGGCATTCGTACGAAATAGTACGTGCCACATGGGGTGATGAATGATGTCTTCTCTTCGTCTTCTCTCGCCATGAAGATCTGGTGGTAGCCGGAGTAGGCATCGAGGAATGACAGCAGGTCACACCCTGTCGTGGAGTCAACAATCTGGTCTATGCGCGGCAACAGGAAGGGGTCCTTGGGACAAGCTTTATTGATATCCATGTAATCAATACACAGCCTCCACTTCCCATTTGCCTTGCGCACTACCACTGGATTGGCCAACCACGTTGGGTGAAGCACCCCTCTCACCAAACCCGCAGCTTCCAGTTTCCGGATCCCCTCGGTGATGAACTCTTGCCGTTCCAAAGCTTGCTTCCTGACCTTCTACTTGACGGGCCGCGCATGAGGACAGACAACAAGGTGGCGCTCAATCACCTCCCTGGGAACGCCGGGGATGTCGGATGCTTGCCAGGCAAACACGTCGACATTCGCCCGCAGGAAGGTGACGAGCGCGTCTTCCAATTTGTTTTCAAGGGCGGAGCTTATGGTAAAAGCCCCTCCCGAACCGTCCTCCTTGACAGAAACCTTCTTGGTTCCTGGCGGTGTGGCCCTGGATCTCTTGTTTCTGCCGGTGGAACCCTATGGCATGTTCTCGACGGGAGCATGACACTCCGAAGAGGTGCGCTTGCCGGAGTGGGTGTCTGAAGTCTCGCCGGTCTTCTTCTTTCCGGTGGAACTCTCAGGCACGTCCTCGACGGGAGCACAGCACTACGAAGAGGTGCACTTGCCGGAGTGGGCGCCCGAGGTCTCGCCGGTCTTCTTCTTCTTCCCTCCCGGGGCTCTAGCGGCAGGAGCAAGTGCCCCCGTAGCGGCAGTTGCTACAACTACTTGCTGGTATGATTGGTCGGTGCAAATCAGCACATCTTTCTTGTCGGAGGGGATGGTGATGATCGTCACGGGCCCTGGCATCTTCAGGGTGTTGTAGGCATAGTGTGATGCTGCCATGAACTTGGCCAGTGCTGGGCAGCCAAGGATCCCGTTGTAAGGCAGGGGGATCTTGGCAACATCGAACACGATCCTCTCCGTCCTGTAGTTCGGATCACTCCCAAAAGTCACGGGCAGCATGACTTTCCCCTTCGATTGACTATTCCCTGGGCTGACCCCTTGAAACGTGCCCGTCTCCTCGAGGTCTCCATCAGGAACTTGCAGCTTCTCGATCACGGTGGGCGAAAGTAGGTTCAGACCGGCCCCGCCATCGACTAGCATCTTCGTCACCTTGAGGTTGCGTATTGTCGGTGAAACCAACAATGGCAAGCACCCGACCGCAGTAGTGCGATCAGGGTGATCCTCGGCGTCAAAGATGATAGGTGTGCTGGACCATTTCAGCGGCTTTTGGGCACGGGGCGATGGCTCTGCCGCAATAATCTCACGCGCCCACTGTTTAAGCTGGCGGTGAGAAGCATGCAGCGAGGCGCCACCATCGACGCACATGGCGTCCGTAGCCTTCTAAAACTCTTGGCCGCCGGACTCGTCGTCCTCTTCGCGATCGTCGTCTTCAGGTCTTCTGTCGCGGCCCCGGGCGGGCCTTTCCTGCTGTTTCTCCTTGCCGCAACGGCCTGCTTGGCCGTCACGCTTCTTGTTGGATCCCTCAGCGCCGTCTTGGCCCTTCTCCTTGTCCCGCCTCTCTTATTCAGCCCTTTGCTTCTCAGCAAGGAGCTCAACCTGGTGGAAGTCCTAGAGATCATGGCCCTTGGTGCGATAGATCTTGCAGTATCGCTTGACGGAGTTTCCTGGCTTCTCGGCAGCCGCCAAGGCCCGGCAGGCGACACACCCGGCAATTTCTTTGCCAGGGTCACCCGCCTTGGTTTTCTTGGCGGAGCCGGTGTCATCAGATCCCTCGAAGGAAAGCACGGCCTTCCCCTTGCGCTTCCTGTTACGGTTCCGGTCCTTCTTCGCTGGAGTGGTAGTATCCTCGTCTGAGGAGTCGGTTTCCGCACCGGCGCTTTCGCTGGGGTACTTCCTTCCCTCTTCAGCCCGGGCACATCCGTCGGCAAGAACGTAGAGTTCCGTCACATCCTTTACCTTGGTCATCGCCAGTTCTTCGCGCATCTTGCGGTTGCGCACGTTCTGGTGGAAGGCGCTGATGATGGCGGTAGGGTGAACAACGGGGATATTGTACTGTACCCGGCTGAATCTCTGTATGTACTTGCGCAGAGTCTCGCCTTCCTTCTGGGGTATGACATGCAGGTCACTTGCTTGGCCATGGGCTTGGTGGCCTCCGGTAAAGGCGCCAACAAACTCATGGTACAAGTCGGACCAGGAGGAAATAGAGTCTACTGGCAAGTGCATCAACCACGTCATGGCGTTAGGTTTAAGAGCCAACGGAAAGTAATTCGCAAGCACCTTATCGTCGCGGGCCCCGGCAGCTTGCATCACGATGGTGTAGATGCTGAGGAACTCCGATGGGTGGGTCTTGTCGTTGTACTTCTCGCCAACGTCAGGTTTGAATGTGCAGTGAGAGGGCCACTGGAATTGCCGTAGCTCAGGGGTGAAGGCCGGACAGCCTACCTTGTAAGGTAGACCCCCAGGGCTCTCCGGTGTTGGGCGGTCTGCAGCAGGCCCTGCTCGCCTGTCTGACTGGTGGCGCATTCCGCGCCGACGCTCGATGGTGGTTCGAGCGTCTTCATGAGCTCGCTCCTGAAGAACTTGACGCTGGTCGCCGCGGGTTCGTGGGTCGGACGACGCTATGGAGATGGCGTCGCCCGCGACGTCTCGACGAGTCGACGCACGCGGCACTGGGCGAGGAGGAGGCGAATGCACCATAGCCACGGCGCTGCCAGCTCTCCCGTCGCCGATGCGTGGGACCCCATCGGAGTGTCGGCCTGGGAGCTCGGCTGGATTTAGGTCATCCCTGTTGGCGACTGCGACAAGGCTTCGGATGGTGGCTCTCCATTCGTCGAGTTTCCCCGTAATGGGAGGAAAGTCGAGGAGCAACTGCGCGCGCGCCAAAGCTTCGGCTGGTGTCAACGGTAGTGAAACCTGCACGTACCGTGACGTGCTTCGACCCCTGACCGTGTCAGTGGGAGCTCCATCACGATCCCGCGGTTGCCTAACGTCTCCACCATCGCTTCGGTGGGCGGGCAGGTCTTCTACGTCCCGGGAGTAGCGCTCGAGGCCCTTCCCATGGCGAAGTCCGGAATGTTCGGGGTGACGACGCCATCCGTTGAGTGCTGCTTGAGAAGAGCGCGTTGTTGGCGCCGGCGTGGGAGTTCTGGAGGCCCTTGCGTCGCCTTCGGGTGATGCGGCCGCGACCTTGGAAGGCCCCGCGCCACCCGTGGAGGGTCGGGCTCCATCTTTGGAACTGGCGGTGTGTGGCCCGTTACCGGGCGCACAAACATCGCCACCTCCCAAACTCCGGTTGTCGGGATGGCGTTGGTGTTCGCGAGCAGCGCCCCGAGTCCTTTCCGCGACTGGTCCGCTGCTCGCCCGCGTCGGGACGGGTTGTCCGGCTTCCGACTGGCCAACCGCCACCGTCTTCTTCTTCTTGGGCGCCATGACGATGCAAGAGCGTCGAACTAACCGCTAAAGCCGATTCTCACAACTGCGCCCCCTACCTGGCGCACCAAAGATGTCGGTGTATTTGGATCGACACCTATGGGATCACAAGAATCCCTACTACGGTTGCGGGGCGCGGGGTTGAGAGAAGAGCGGATCTAACAGTCAGGACACGGTTCCTTTAACCAGGTTCGGGCCGCAAAGATGCGTAAAACCCTACTCCTGCTTTTGGTGGATTATATGTTGGTGTTCTTCAGCTAATGAGGAGCTCCAAGAGGGTCGCGAGCAGTTCCAAAAAGCCGAATCCTTCTCCTGGTCGCCTTGGGCCTCCTTTTATAGGAAAAAGGGGTTGCCACAGTGGCACACAGGAGGTGGAAAGGGTACAGTGATGCGAGGTTATCCCTCGCATTACAGGACAAGGTGCATTTAATACGCCCAGCTTAGGTGTCCTTGCTTTATCGGGGACGGGGGAGGCGTCCGTCTTGTCCGTCGCTGCCCCTCCTTGTGTTGACACGCGCCCTGGCCAGCAGTGGGCAGACAGGCAGCTGAGGTGGCGCAACGGCGGGTCTCCATGAAGATCTTTGGGTTGCCACGCAGGAGCACGTCCAGCTGGTCGGGTCGGCAGCTGCGTGGGTTGGTGGAAACCCAGTTGGTGTTGGCCTGATGGTGGCCCCGCGGGTGTCTTTGGCAAGGGCCTTGCCGGGGCTCCGGCAAGGGTCCTGCCGTGGTCCCTGCTGTCATCCCCGGCAAGGTGCTTGCTGGGGGCCTTGTGGTTCTCCTTGGCTGGAATCCCGCCAAGAATTGTCTTCTTAACTTGTATCTGATCTTGAATGTCTTCACAAAGATCTGCATGCCACCACGGGGATATCTCCCGAATCCTCGCCCCTTGGGGGTGGTGGACTCAAGGGTGATTTGCTCCGTAGGCGCGGGGCGAGCCGCCGCGGCAAGGGTCTTGCCGGGGTTGCTAGTGCTGGCCCCGGCAAGGATCTTGCCGAGGAGAGCCGCTTCGTCCCTTTGCTCTTTGTGGTCTTGTTCTTGGCGTCGCTCCAATCTCCATCGAGCTTCAGTCTTGCCCCGGCTCGCCTCCCTCGCCATGCTTGGTGTGGTGGCACCGTGGCTCAGACTGCCCGTGCACAGTCATAGGGGTACAAAAAGTGTACCCCTCTTTTTGTACACCGAGACACTTCCACCAAGAGATATTTGATTCCCCCCACTAATCCTTGCGGATCTTGTTACTCTTGGGTGTTTGAACACCCTAGACGGTTGAGGTCACCTTGAAGCCATATTCCATTGTGGTGAAGCTTCGTGGTGTCGTTGGGAGCCTCCAATTCGGTTGTGGAGATAGCCCCAATCTTGTTTGTAAAGGTTCGGTTGCCGCCTTCAAGGGCACCACTAGTGGAATCACGGCACCTTGCATTGTGTGAGGGCGTGAGGAGAATACGGTGGCCCTAGTGGCTTCTTGGGGAGCATTGTGCCTCCACACCGCTCCAACGGAGACGTACTTCCCCTCAAAGGGAAGGAACTTCGGCAACACATCCTCGTCTTCACCGGTTCCACTTGTGGTTATTTCTTACCTTCACTTTTGCAAGCCTTACTTGTTTATCTTATATAGCTTGCTTGTGAGGTTGTTATCTTTACTTCCTACTAGTTGTCATCTTAGTAACTTATCTAGATAACTTACTTTGACGTTTAATTCAAAGTGGTTAAGAAAAGCTAAAAATTGTTAGTTGCCTATTCACCCCCCCCCCCCTCTAGTCAACCATATCGATCCTTTCATCATGAATATTTATTTATGTTTATTTGAACTCATGAATATTTTTAAATTTCATGGGCACTTTTTGAATTCATGAATATTTTAAAATTTCATGGGCACTTTTTGAATTCATGAATATTTTTTCAAATTTGATGATATTTTTTCATATTCATAATTGTTTTACCAATTCACAAATGAATGCAACTAAAAATCAAAAATAAAAGACTAGTTGTGCTTGGTTATATGTTACTCCCAAAAGCATATAAAGTTTGTCAAATTTGGAGCTATGGATATTTAGTTATGATTTAAACAAGTTTGAACATATTTAAATACAAATAAATATCAAACAACATTTTAAATGTTGTTAACATGGCAACAAACTGCATATTATTTTTCTACATGAAATTCTGAGCATCTAGCATATGTGACATGTTATATTTGGACGCATGGATAAAAGATATGAGCAAAGAAAAAATATGGATAAAAAAAATTTGGGAGCCTGGGTATCGAACCTAGGACCTCCTAGTGTGTGTGCTGCATGCTGACCAGTCGGGCTAGCTAAGTGGTTCTGATGCAGATAGGGTTTGGTGGAAGATAACCTGA
The DNA here is from genome assembly GCA_902687465.1 of Secale cereale. Taxonomy (NCBI): domain Eukaryota; kingdom Viridiplantae; phylum Streptophyta; class Magnoliopsida; order Poales; family Poaceae; genus Secale; species Secale cereale. The sequence continues at coordinate 311,128,563 of LR738709.1, read as the reverse complement.
GGGCTCGAACTGAAATTCAAAAAAAATTACTAATGGCGCACCACGAGGAGGTGCGCCATTGCTTTCGATGTACTTATGGCGCACCAGGGGGAGGTGCGCCATTGCTAACCCTGCCCCACTCCACCTACTCCCCTCTCCCTCTGGCCTCTCTCACTCCCTCGCCCCACTCCACCTACTCCTCTCTTCCTCCCTCGCCCCACACCTAACCCGACGTCGTCCGCCCGCGCCCACTCCACCGCAGCGGTCCGCCCGCGCCCGCTCCATCCCCTCCGCGAGCGCGACAGCTAGGATTCCTCGCCGCTGCCCCTCCGCCACGGCGCGCCCAGCCATGGAGGCCCCCGCCACCTGCACCGGAGCCCGACAGCACCACCCGCCCCCACTCCCTCCCTGGCACGGCCGGTCCCACCACCCGCAGCCACGCCGGGGACCAGTCCGTAGGCAGGTACCCAGCCACCGCCCCTCCGTCCCTCCTCCCTTGCCCACCTTCCTCCTGCATCCTCTGTTAGTTCAATTTCTGTTTTCCCGATTCCTGCGTCGGACGAGTGCTTGCTATACTAGATTGGTTGTTGTCAGGATGTATGCAGCGACGACTGTTTCTAGGCGGGCAGCAGTTGCCGCGTGATTTCCCCAGTGCGTGTTCGACTTCACTGGTGGAAGATAATTCGCTTGGTAGGTGTTTGCGATAATGCTTGCACGGGCAAATCTTCACAAATCCTAGTTTGAGCTTTTTTCCCAGATGAGAAAATGTACATGTTAGACTGACGGTACATATGTTTAATCTACACTGCCTTGGCCTGAAATCATCAAAGCTTACAGTAGTAGCGTGCAGTCTAAGAGCAGCAGCTTGAGTTTTGTCTCGGTTATACTGGCCTGAATTTGGTTAACACATTAGTGCTAGTGTATGTAAAGGTGTTGTTGGCATGATAAATGTCTCGAAACTTGTTGTTTATGATTGTGAACATAGTGGTACTGTTCCGCTGTGCTGTTGATTTTATAAACAGTCATCAGACCTATAATAACGTCATTACCGTTTGTTTAACCCTAGATTTGGCTCCTCCATTCCTGCTCTGTTCCTTGGGCAGATTAGTTAGTGGATGCATTAGGAGTAAAATTCATCATTGGGATTGGGAATACTATAAATAGAGCTGCTACGAAATCGTTCCTCACTCTGCTGTGACGGTGTTCTTGACGCACACCATTGCGTTGTGTCATCAAAAGTATTTATTTTTTCACTAGGCATTACGATTTTTTAGTTTTGTTTCTTATAGACTAATAAAATGTCCTAATAGGAAAGCTCAGTGATGAAATTTACTTAAATTCGTGTAGGCTATAGTAACATAATTCTTTTCTGTTTGACACTGTAGTAACCTACTCCCTCTTTTTCAAACTAATTGACATTCTAGGATTGTTAAGTCAAACTTTGAAAAGTTTGACCAAGTCTATGGGAAAATGGGCTAATATCTAAAATATAGAGTGTATGTATCTAATATGAAAATATATTTCGTTCGCAATTTAATGGTGCAAATTGGGTGTTGTAGATGCTGATACATTGTTGTATAAACTTCATCAAAATTAATGAAGTTTGACCTAGGACAAAACTAGAACTTTGATTATTTTGAAACACGGGGAAATATTTTTGTTCTGACACTGTTCTATTCAGTCATTTTTACTGTACTCTCAACTCTGAAATTCAGTAAGATTTGTACTTTACTCTCAACTCAACTCTCTAGTTTGTATAGTCTCAAAATTCAGTAAGATTTGTACTGAAATTTTGGTTTTGACTGAAGATGAGTAAGATTCACAGTTTGTGTTGTTCTGAACAAGGGTTTTGATTTTGACTAAAGATGAGTAAGATTAGTTGAGCTGGAGTAGGAGCAGATACCCTCTTGTTCCAGCAAAGACAGTTTCTTCATCTGGAGACACTAGTTAGTGGAGTTTCTTCGTCTTGGACTACTTAGAGTAGTGCTTTTTTCCATTTTTCTGAATTTTCTCCACAAGTCAAGATAGGATAGTTGAGGCACATTGTGAAGCTTTTTTATTGCACACTGTACAAATGAATTTGGTTCCTAAAGTGCAGTCAGGAGTGATCCCAATTTTGGATCCCAAAGTGCACTGTATGATTTAGGAGTATTTGGCAAAGGGCTTACAGTTTGGACCAGTCATAGTTTTCCTTGAAATCTTGTGTAGCTTATTGGTGTCAAGCCATTGGACATGAGAAACTAATTTAGGTGGGCTTTTTGCTCCCCCGGTGACTTAAAAAAATAAACACGAGAAACTAAAGACACCTTATCAACTCACAATACTTATGATGCTGCACTGTTGGTGTTTCTATTATTTTCGTGGTTCAAAAAAGTAGATGGTTATTTTTTATGGTTACTGTGACAAATAAATAGTGATTTACTGCTTGCTTTTATGCGGTTGTCACGTGCAAGAAGCATATAAGTGATAAGTGATAATCGTGAACTGCAAAGCTAGTTGTGCAAACATACTTCAGTTTTAGGACTGATGGACTCCTTTGCTGGTTTCCACTACATCTTCGTATACTTTTGACAATAAGATCATCTCCTACTCCCTCAGTCACTACAATTAATGTCCATGTCCTTTAGCTTCTTTTTGTATACACCAAAAGTCCACCCTCTCATTAAAATGGAGATTTATGAATTAAGCAGCAGTCCTAGTGTCCTACAGAAGATATGAAAAAAAATCTAGGTTATCCAGCTAATTTATGCCCTTTTGAAGCATTGTGAATTCAGGCTGACGTCGGTCAACCATTACCACATATTCCCCATCACTTCGTTACCCCTTTCTCCTAAAATATTGATTAATTTCCGTTTCGGTTGAGATTGGGCACTCTTAGGTCAAGAAAATTTGAAGGTCATGCCCAATTTTCTGTATCTTGACATCAACCAACTTTCTAGACACATCCCTCGACAACTAGGTTATCTTGAGAACTTAGAGGAGTTATGGCTTTGGAAAGAGGGCTTAGAAAGCTACTCCTACTAGCTAGATGGAGATTTGTGCTCTGCTGTGGCACACACTAGTTATTTGGTCAACTTAGAGATCTTGTTCCTTGACAATAACCAACTTTTTGACCAAACTTTTTTCCTATTTAGAGAGAAAATGGCCCACAACGATGAGGCCGGCAGTTCGGGCAAGGCATTTTGGCAGCTGTTCAGGGAGATGGAGGAAGAACCTCACCGCTATGAGGACGCCGCGGAAGACACCGATCCCGACTACACAACCCCTAGTGGCGTCGGGGATGACACCACTGATGCCGCCGCCGAGGATGCCACCACTGATGATTACACCACTGATGCCGCCGAGGATGCCGCACACACAGATGGCAGCCAACCGAAGAGGCAACGGAAGGACCGGTGCTCGAACGTGCTCGGCACCGTCAAGGAGGACTTTACTGAAGTGTCCTCCAGTGGGCATCCAATGGCGCCCAAAGAATTAGTCAAGGGGTACGCGGTATAGCTCAGGTGCATTCTCCGGAGCATCGTCTCGATCAACACCGAGAACCTAAGGCAACCTGACCAAGGGAATTTGCGCAACCTCCTCTTCACGAAGCTGCTCGAACGATACAAGTTCCCCGGTGAGTTCGCAAACACACGCCTCTCAAGGAATAAAGTGAACAGTGTCGCCCTCACGAAGATGAGCACGGCCCTGGCTACTTGGAGAGCCGCGGTGAAGAGTATGATTGATAAAGGTGATAGTTATGAGAAGATCAAGGAGAAACATCCTTCGATCAGCGAAGCTGACTACCTCGAGTTCAACATCAACTGCGAGAGCAACGCATCCGAGGAATCAAGTCAGTGGGGGAAAGATATGCGGGACTTGAACTTAGGGGTCCACAAAATCGGTCCCGGCGGTTACAGAGTGGCGGAACCTATATGGGACAAGGAAGACGCGGAGCGTGCCGAGCAAGGCCTACCGCCCCTCTTCGATAAATACCGTGACAAGCAGACCAGGAACTATGTCAGGGCCCGGTATAAAATTGACCCGGTAACAAAGGAGCTTACCACGGATCCGAAGACCAAGAAGCTTGAGCTTGTTCTGGTAAGAAATAACCCCCTGTGTAATTAGCTCCATATGGTTGCATTCTAATTAATGAAGCCAAATTTCTAAATGGTTCACGTTCCTTCCGTAGGCTTCTGAAAGCAGTAGCGCGGGGTCATCTAAGAGCTCCCCTTTTGACCCCACTTTAAATAGGGCATTGAACGTAATGAAAAACAAGGATAATCTCAGTAAGCCATCGTCAGCTGGTCATGTGGCCGGCAAAGGCTTGTCCACGAAATGGTCGGAATACTATACCGCTGGGAGAAAGGAGAAAAAGACCACCTCGGAAAGCCAGGAGCGCGAGGTTCAAGAACTCATGGCAAAAGTGGCACGGATTCCGGAGATAGTCAGAGAGCAAGAGCGAGACCAACTGGGAGCGACGATCACCGCCATTGTGCCTACCTTGATTGAGGGGTTGCAGGCATGGATTGCGGGCGGCCAACAGGGGCCGCCCCCGACTCCCAGCTTCACGGGCAGCAACTCGCACAACGCGCCGGCGGCGCCATTGGTGTCTCCGGCGGAGGCGACATTGGTGTCTCCGGCGTCGGCGCCGACATTGGAGCTTAATGCACCCGGGTGTGGGAAGAATACGCCGGCCGGCCCCTCGGGATCAAGCGGCCCCTTCTTCACTTGCACGCCCGCCGTTGGTGGTGCCTCGACATTAGCCAAGCTCGACGCCATCACGGTAACTAATTAAGCCTCTCTCGGCCGATGACTTCATCTCCTTGCCTTTGACTGGGCATCCTTGACGCCCTACATGTTTTCACAGGGTGCCGTCGACATTCCATGCACTCTCCTGCACTTCATGGACGGCAAGTTGATCGATGTCGCCAAGGCCAGAATCGTTCAACCGGGCAGCTATGTGTTCCACGGTAATGCGATGCCACCCACCGTGTATAGGGTTCAACTGGTTCGGGTGCTGCGGGGCTTCAACGACTTGTTACCTTCATATCGACCCCCTGGGGCCAACAAAGATGATGCGATGACCCTCAGCGCATGCATAAGCTGGCCCATTCTTTGGTCAAAGAGCCCGAATCGTTTGGGGGCGGGGGCCACCACCCCACAGACAACACCGCCAGTCGTGCCGGCACCAAGCCATAGCAAGACCACCGCAACGCTACCGCCGTTAGCTGATCCGGATATGCATATGGCACAGGATCCGAACGACGATGACAATACATTTACCAACGTCGATAAGTACTTCAACGAACATGGGTACGATGACGAATTCTTGGGGCCTCCTTCTCAAGAACCCAACCCTGCAAAAGATGATTGCGATCTAGCTGGTACTGCGGAGAAACCTAATTGCAACAGGCGTCGTCTGGCATTCAGTTCTCAGGAGATGCCTCCAGCTGCCGCCTTCACCGAGCCTCAGATAGCCGAGGTGCGAAATATTATCATCCCCAACACACTCAAGAAGGTGGTCTCTGAGCAGAACTCGATCCCATTACAGCAGAAGAAGCAGAAGGGACGGAAAAGAAAGAATAACAAGGGTGCGAGCCAGCCGGCACCGAGTACGATCCGTGCTCAGGACGGGCCACCTTCACCTAAGGATATCTCGAGGAGGGTGCATGTGGCGGGTAGGCCAATGCTACCGACTAATCTGCTCAATGCTGCAACCGATGCTATGCGGAGTCTGCATGATAGTGTTCTTTCTTTGGAGAAGCGGCGTCTCTCCGAGAATGATGTGGCATACCCGGTTTTCGTGGCCAAGGTGCCAGAGCGCAAGGGCTTTGTGGATAGCGCCATCGGAGGTATGATCGTCCTGCGGTTTGATGACATCTTTGCTATGTTTAACCTTCATCCGCTGCACTACACCTTCGTTCGGCTATTTTCGCTGAGTATGGAGATGCGGATCATTAGAGACAAGACCCCGGACATCGTGATAGTCGACCCCTTCTACATGCGTGCCAAGATCTTGGGCAGCGCTAGGGACCGGCAAGTCGCGAGTTCATACCTCGAAGGCGTCATTCTGTCGAACGCAGATAAGGATAACTTCCTCGTGCCTTACTTTTCTGAGTAAGTCATCCCCTCACCGCCTCGTAACATATGATTTCCTAGATTTCGATCGTTCTTTTTTTCTAACATTCCGTGTTTTGTGCAGTGACACACATTGCACACTCATCCTCTTAAGCCCGCAATATTCCATGGCCACGTATTTCAACTTTGACCGTCAGTCGAAGAAAGACTACTCAAATGTGAAGAAATTTCTTGATGAAGTTCTCCCCGACTACGCCAAATCTGGAGGCACCTTCAAGAGGCCATTTTTTAGGCATGGCAGGCACGTGTTCACCCACGTAACGACGTTCCTCTGCGTCAAGCAGCCGCCTGGCGGTCAGAAGGATGCCTACTACGCCCTCTATCACATGCGGGCGATCGTACGGAACCATCATCACCTTCTGCTACCAAATAGTCTCAAAGCATGGGCCGCACGCTTGTCGGAAATCCAGGACGCGGACCTCAGACAAGAATTTTTTCACATCCAGTCTGAGTTTTTGGAAATCATCCATCAAGATGTCCTTCGTACCTCGGGGCAGTTCTACCTCAAATATCAACCGTCCAACAGTGAAATAGAAACAACGCTACAAATGCAGGCTGACAACGATCGCACATTCATGACCATCACGAAAGACGGCGGCTTCACCCACGCTCTGGTCCCTGATTCGAGTCGAAAGTAGTAGTGATGCTATGTAGTTGTGAAATATCGATTAGCTCATGTTGTAATTAAACTTTTTAATGAACTTGTGTGTCTCTTTGGTTTGGACAGTCGTTCAACTTTTATGTAATCGATGCTATTTATTAGTAGGGCCATGAATCATGCTATATATTAATGTGTTGATGATTTTCTCTTCCGATCCTTTTGTTGCATACTTATATATTGCTTATGTATTGTTTTGTCTAGTGCATTGAGATGCCGTCGTATGTCGTGTACAAGGGTAAGGTTCCCAGAGTCTACGACGACTGAGAGGAGTGTCGGAGATAGGTTCACCGTTTCAGTGGTAACAGTTACAAAGGGTACACCACTAGGGCGGAGGCAGAAGCTAGATACGCGCGCTATCTAGCGGGAGAGAAGAGGGAGTAGAGGAGGAACCGGATGAAGACCAGTTTCATCGCGATGATCCTCATCGTGACCGCAACTCTCTTCTATGTGATGATGGTAGATTAGATATCGACTTGTAATGTGAAGACAAACTCGCTACTCGCGGTCTCGAGACTTGTAATGTTCTAACTTTGTTCGGTATTTTGAATTCGGTGACTAATATGATGAATTGTATTCGGAGACTAATCTTCTATTGTATTCGATAAATCTGATGTTTATATGCTGTGTTGTTTATATTATGTGATGTAATGTATTTTGTAACCTGTGCAAATATCAGAAAAGCAAAAAAAGAATCCTAATATTCATAGTAGTGGCGCACTGCAATAAACACACTAGTGGCGCACCCCTGAGAGGTGCGCCATTAGTAACCCAGAGCACAAGGTATATATGGCCCCTTGGGAGGCATACTAATGGCGCATCTGGGCACATAGTAATGGTGCACTTCCTGGTGCGCCACTACTGTCTGGTATACTAATGGCGCACCAGGGGTGCGCCATTAGTAATTGTTACTAATGGCGTGGTAGTAGTGGCGCACCTGTAGTGGCGCTTTGATTATATGGGACCATTTCCTTCCTCTAATGGGTATACACATATTTTAGTTGTTGTTGTTTACGTTACTAAGTAGGTAGAAGCTATTCCAACTAGTGGTGCTGATCATAACACTTCTATTAAGATGCTTAAAGAAGTTATTTTTCTGAGGTTTGGAGTCCCTAGATACCTAATGACTGATGGTGGTTCACATTTCATTCATGGTGCTTTTCGTAAAATGCTTACTAAGTATGATGTTAATCATAGAATTGCATCCCCTTACCACCCACAGTCTAGTGGTCAAGTAGAACTAAGTAACAGAGAGCTGAAATTAATTTTGCAAAAGACTATTAATAGATCTAGAAAGAATTGGTCCAAGAAACTTGATGATGCATTATGGGCCTATAGAACTGCATATAAAAATCCTATGGGTATGTCTCCGTATAAAATGGTTTATGGAAAAGCATGTCACTTACCTCTCGAACTAGAACATAAGGCATATTGGGCCATTAAAGAGCTCAATTATGATTTCAAACTTGCTGGTGCGAAGAAACTATTTGACATTAGCTCACTTGATGAGTGGAGAACCTAGGCTTATGAGAATGCCAACTTGTTTAAAGAAAAAGTTAAAAGATGGCATGACAAAAGGATACAAAAACGTGAGTTTAACGTATGTGATTATGTTTTGCTATACAACTCGCGTTTAAGATTTTTTGCAGGAAAACTCCTCTCTAAATGGGAAGGTCATTACGTTATCGAGGAGGTCTATCATTCTGGTGCCATAAAAATCAACAACTTTGAAGGCACGAATCCGAAGGTGGTGAACGGTCAAAGAATCAAACATTATATCTCAGGTAATCCCATAAATGTTGAAACTAATGTCATTGAAACCGTAACCCCAGAGGAATACGTAAGGGACACTTTCCAGAACGTTTCAGACTCCGAAAAGGAAGACGTATGTGGTACGGTAAGTAAACCGACTCCAAAACAGTTCTAATAGCATTTTTTCTCCGTTTTGGAAAATTAAAGAAAATAGGGAAATAAGAAGTAGTTCGAAAGGTACACGAGGCATCCACGAGGGTGGAGGGCGTGCCCTACCCCCTCGGCGTGCCCCCTGCCTCGTGGGCACATCGTGTGCCCTCCGGACTCCATTTTCTTGCACGAAACTTCTTTTGGTCGGTAAAAATTCATTATGTAATCCCCCGAAGGTTTTGACCACCGTACCATGATAAAATCCTGTGTTTTTTGCTTTGAGTTGTTTCTATCGCTGATTAGAGCAATATGTCGTCCTAGGATTTCGGAGGGAGAAAGCTATGTGGCTGATTTCCTTGCAGACCCTAAGGTCTACGGGGACTTGGAGCATTGTGGTTGGACCACAGAGGAAGAAGAAGACTATGATCCTGGGGAAAAGGAGGAGACGAGCTCAGATGAAGATGAAGTCCCATTACCTCAACCTGGGGACATGCATGTGGAGTTCTAAAAGTCAAGCCTCCCTGATAGAGCAAAGAAACCTAAGATGGAGGTTATCCCTTTTCGCCTCTTACAGGAGAACAAACAGGAACTATGCAAAAGGATATTAAGCCTTGAGCAGCAGATCGATGACCTAAGGGAGCAAAATTCTATCCTCAAGCGCAAATTAAGGAAGAAGCCTACATCGTCAACAACTCCATCATCACCACCTCCGAAGAAAGAGACATAAACACATGGGTATGGGCCCTCCCCTTGGCAACTGCCAAGCTTGGGGGAGGTGCCCCGGTATCGTATCATCGCACTTCTATCTTTACCGTTTTTCTTAGTTCGATCCTTTTGGTTATATCTTGATCTAGTAGAATAAAATTTAGTATGATCTAGTTGTGAGCTTAGCTTTATGATCCTTGTCTATGTAATCGAGTCTGTGAGCTATATATATAATAAAGATTAGTTTTGAGTTAAGGGCTTGATTATCTCACTATGAGCATGAGGTAATAAAAGAAGGAATAAAAAGAATTAAAGAGATCATATTGATCTTATGGAAAGTAATGACTTCACATATAAAGAGTATGATGAATAAAAGTTGTTGAGAGTTGACAAACATAGTTTTGGTCATCGTTGCAATTAATAGGAAGTAATAAAAAAAGAGGTTTTCACATATAAATATACTATCTTGGACATCTTTTATGATTGTGAGCACTCATTAAAATATGACATGCTAAAAAGTTGATGTTGGACAAGGAAGACAACGTAATGGGTTATGTTTTCTTACATCCAAAATAAATTATATTGTCATGGATCATCCAACATGTTGAGCTTGCCTTTCCCCCTCCTGCTAGCCAAACTCCTTGCACCAAGTAGAGATACTACTTGTGCTTCCAAATATCCTTAAACCCAGTTTTGACATGAGAGTCCACCATATCTACCTATGGATTGAGTAAGATCCTTCAACTAAGTTGTCATTGTTGCAAGCAATAAAAATTTCTCTCTAAATATGTATGATCTATTAGTGTGGAGAAAATAATATGTATACGATCTTGTGATATGGAAGCAATAAAAGCTACGGACTGCATAATAAAGGTCCCTATCACAAGTGGCAATATAAAGTGATGTTCTTTTGCATTAAGATTTTGTGCATCCAACCGTAAAAGCACATGACAACCTCTGCTTCCCTCTACAGAGGGCCTATCTTTTATTTTTGTCTTATACCTTATACAAGAGTCATGGTGATCTTCACCTTTCCTTTTTACATTTTATCCTTTGGCAAGCACATTGTGTTGGAAAGATCCTGATATATATACCCAATTGGATGTAAGTTATCATAAACTATTGTTGTTGACGTTACCCTTGAAGTAAAAGGTTGGGAGGCAACACTATAAGCCCCTATCTTTCTCTGTGTCCGATTAAAACTCCATACCCATAAGTATTGCGTCAGTGCTAGCAATTGTGAAAGACTAAATGATAGTTGAGTATGTGGACTTGCTGTGAAGCTCTTATATAGACTCTTTCCGATGTTATGATAAATTGCAATTGCTTCAATGACCGAGATTATAGTTTGTTAGTTTTCAATGAAGTTTCTGATTCATACTTGACATTGTGAATAGATTGTTACATTAGCATAAGAAATCATATGACAATGTATATATATATATATATATATATATATATATATATGTTGTTGTTATAAGAATGATCATGATGCCCTCATGTCCGTATTTAATTTTATGGACACCTCTATCTCTAAACATGTGGACATATTTTTCGATATCAGCTTCCGCTTGAGGACAAGCGAGGTCTAAGCTTGGGGGAGTTGATACGTCCATTTTGCATCATACTTTTACATTGATATTTATTGCGTTATGGGCTGTTACTACACATTATGTCACAATACTTATGCCTTTTCTCTCTTATTTTTTTAAGGTTTACATGAAGAGGGAGAATGCCGACAGTTGGAATTTGGGGCTGGAAAAGGAGCAAATATTGGAGACCTATTCTACACAACTCAAAATGTCCTGAAACTAACACAAAAGTCAGTTTTGGAATATATAAAAAATATCGGGCGAAGAAAGCACCAGAGGGGGGCCACCCACCGTCCACAAGGATGGGGGCGCGCCCCGCTGCCTTGTGGGCCACCTGGCAGCTCCCCAATGCCCATCGTCTGGTATAAGGTGTCTTCTGCCCAGAAAAAATTAGGAGAAAGCTCTTGGGATGAAGCGCCGCCGTCTCGAGGCGGAACCAATCTAGGGCTCCGGCAGAGCTGTTCTGCCGGGGAAACATCCCTTCGGGAGGGGGAAATCGTCACCATCGATCCTCACATCGGGAGGGGGTCAATCTCCATCAACATCTTCACTAGCACAATCTCCACTCAAACCCTAGTTCATCTCTTGTATCCAATCTTTGTCCCAAAGCCTCAGATTGGTACCTGTGGGTTGCTACTAGTGTTGATTACTCCTTGTAGTTGATGCTAGTTGGTTTATTCGGTGGAAGATCATATGTGCATATCCTTTATGCATATTAATACCTCTTTGATTATGAACATGAATATGATTTGTGAGTAGTTACGTTTGTTCCTGAGAACATGGGAGAAATCTTGCTATAAGTAGTCATGTGAATTTGGTATTCATTCGATATTTTGATGAGATGTATGTTGTCTTTCCTCTAGTGGTGCTATGTGAACGTCGACTACATGACACTCACCATTGTTTGGGCCTAGAGGAAGGAATTGGGAAGTAATAAGTAGATGATGGGTTGCTAGAGTGACAGAAGCTTAAACCCTAGTTTATGTATTGCTTCGTAAGGGGATGATTTGGATCCGTATGTTTCATGCTATGGTTAGGTTTACCTTAATACTTCTTTTGTAGTTTCGGATGCTTGCAATAGAGGTTAATCATAAGTGGGATGCTTGTCCAAGGAAGGGCAGTACCCAAGCACCTGTCCACCCACATACCAAATTATCAAAGTAATGAACACGAATCATATGAGAGTGATGAAAACTAGCTTAATGATAATTCCCATGTGTCCTCGGGAGCGCTTTCCTTTATATATGAGTTTGTCCATGCTTGTCCTTTGCTACAAAAAGGATTGGGCCATATTGCTACACCATATTTACTTTTATTATTTGCTACTCATTACAAATTACCTTATAACAAAACTATCTGTTATCGATAATTTCAGTGCTTGCAGAGAATACCTTACTGAAAACTGCCTATCATTTCCTTATGCTCCTCATTGGGTTTGACACTCTTACTTATTGAATGGAATACGATAGATCTCCTATACTTGTGGGTCATCACGGGGATTCAATCAATCCCGTATACATTTCCCTTTGTCTACCGGTATGATACTGTCCCAAGATTCGATCGTCGATATCCCTATACCTTATTCAATCTTGTTACCGGCAAGTCTCTTTACTCGTTCTGTAACACATCATCCCCTGACCAACTCCTTAGTCACATTGAGCTCATTACGATGATGTCTTACCGAGTGGGCCCGGAGATACCTCTCCGCAACACGGAGTGACAAATCCCAATCTCGATTCGTGCCAACCCAACAGATACTTTCGGGGATACCCGTAGTGTACCTTTATAGCCACCCAGTTATGTTGTGACGTTTGGCACACCCAAAGTATTCCTACGGTATCCGGGAGTTGCACAATCTCATGGTCTAGGGAAATGATACTTGACATTAGAAAAGCTTTAGCAGACGAACTACATGATCTTGTGTTATGCTTAGGATTGGGTCTTGTCCATCACATCATTATCCTAATGATGTGATCCTGTTATCACTAACATCCAATGTCCATGGTCAGGAAACCGTAACCATCTATTGATCAACGAGCTAGTCAACTAAAGGCTCACTAGGGATAGGTTGTGGTCTATGTATTCACACATGTATTACAGTTTCCGGTTAATACAATTATAGCATGAACAATAGACAATTATCATGAACAAGGAAATAAAATAATAACCAGTTTATTATTGCCTCTAGGGCATATTTCCAACAGTCTCCCACTTGCACTAGAATTAATAATCTAGTTACATTGTGATGAATCGAACACCCATAGAGTTCTGGTGATGATCATGTTTTGCTCGTGGAAGAGGTTTAGTCAACGGATCTGCGACATTCAGATCCGTATGTACTTTACAAATATCTATGTCTCCATCTTGAATGTAACCACGAATGGAGTTTAAACGGCACTTGATGTGCTTGGTCTTCTTGTGAAACCTGGGCTCCTTGGCAATGGCAATAGCTCGATTTTTGTCACAGAAGAGAGTCATCGGGCTCGACGTACTTGGAATGACTCCTAGGTCAGTGATGAACTCCTTCATTCAGACTCCTTCCTGTGCTGCTTCGGAAGCAGCTATGTATTCCGCTTCACATGTAGATGCTGCCACGATGCTTTGCTTGCAACTGCACCAGTTGACTGCCCCACCATTCAAAGTATACATGTATCCGGTTTGTGACTTGGAGTCATCCAGATCTATGTCGAAGCTAGCATCGACGCAACCCTTTACAACGAGCTCTTCGTCACCTCTATAAACGAGAAACATATCCTCAGTCCTTTTCAGGTACTTTAGGATGTTCTTGACTGCTGTCGAGTGTTCCATTCCGGGATCACTTTGGTACCTCCCTACCAAACTTATGGCAAGGTTAACATCAGGTCTGGTACACAACATGGCATACATAATAGAACCTATGGCTGAGGCATAGGGGATGACACTCATCTTTTCTCTATCTTCTGTTGAGGTCGGACATTGAGCTATGCTCAATCTCACAGCTTGCAATACAGGCAAGAACCCCTTCTTGGACCGATCCATATTGAACTTCTTCAATATCTTGTCAAGGTATGTGCTTTGTGAAAGACCAATGAGGCGTCTCGATCTATCTCTATAGATCTTGATGACCAATATGTAAGCAGCTTCTCCAAGGTCCTTCATTGAAAAACACTTATTCAAGTAGGCCTTTATGCTTTCCAAAAGTTCTATATCATTTCCCATCAACAATATGTCATCCACATATAATATGAGAAATGCTACAGAGCTCCCACTCACTTTCTTGTAAATCCAGGCTTCTCCGTAAGTCTGTATGAACCCAAACGCTTTGATCACTTCAACAAAATGAATGTTCCAACTCCGAGATGCTTGCACCAGCCCATAGATGGAGCGCTGGAGCTTGCATACCTTGTCAGCATTCTTAGGATCGACAAAACCTTCCGGATGCATCATATACAATTCTTCCTTAAGGAAACCGTTAAGGAATGCCATTTTGACGTTCATTTGCCAGATCTCATAATCATAGAATGCGGCAATTGCTAACATGATTCGGACGGACTTCATCATCGCTACGGGAGAGAAAGTCTCATCGTAGTCAATTCCTTGAACTTGTCGATAACCCTTGGCGACAAGCCGAGCCTTATAGATGGTCACATTTCCATCCGCGTCAGTCTTCTTCTTAAAGATCCACTTATTTTCTATGGCTTGCCGATCATCAGGCAAGTTCACCAAAGTCCATACTTTGTTATCATACATGGATCCTATCTCGGATTTCATGGCTTCAAGCCATCTATTGGAATTCGGGCCCGCCATCGCTTCTTTATAGTTCGAAGGTTCACCGATGTCTAACAACATGATTTCCAGGACAGGGTTGCCGTACCACTCTGGTGCGGAACGTGTCCTCGTGGACCTATGAAGTTCTGTAGAAACTTGATCCGAAGTTTCATGATCATTATCATTAACTTCCTCTCTAGTCGGTGCAGGCACCACAGAAACATCTTCCTGTGTTGTCCTACTTTTCGGTTCAAGAGTGGGAACTAACTGCTCATCAAGTTCTACTTTCCTCCCAGTTGTGGTTCTATCTTGGCAGATGTCCTAGCATAAGGACTTAGTCGTGGAGCCATCGCTACGGGTTAAAGCGGACAAAGGACACAAGGGATTTTTATACTAGTTCGGCCCCTTACGATGAAGGTAATAGCCTACGTCTAGTTGTTGTGGTATTGCTAGGGTTTCGATGACCGGGAGCGAATCCGCATTGCCTGTGTCTCGAGCTGTTGTTTCTTGTCCCTGAACCATCGTCGGGTCGTTCCTTTATATACACAGGAGGATGCCCGACCGGTTTACAGAATCCCGAGGCCGGCTCATAAACGTTCCCGTCTCGGTCTCTACTTTACCTATCTTACAATACAACTTACACATTGTATGGCGGTTTATATCTACGGCCCCTAATACCTTTTGGGCCCTGGGCCTTTTAATCTTCTGTAGTAAAACGCCATATTCTATGTCTTGATGGGCTTCATAGGACTAATTCGTCGTAGGCAAAAACCGACCCCACCTGGGCGGTTTATACCTAATAGTTATATCCCTGACACTCCCACTTACTTATTTCGAGAGAAACTCTTTCTCCAGAAAGGATCCATTCTTGGCAACAAAGACCTTGCCTTCGGATCTGAGGTAGAAGGTATACCCAATAGTTTCCTTAGGGTATCCTATGAAGACACATTTTTCCGATTTGGGTTCGAGCTTTTCAGGTTGAAGTTTCTTGACATAAGCATCGCATCCCCAAACTTTTAGAAATGACAACTGAGGTTGCTTCCCAAACCATAGTTCATACGGTGTCATCTCAATGGATTTAGACGGTGCCCTATTTAAAGTGAATGCGGCAGTCTCTAAAGCATAACCCCAAAATAATAGTGGTAGATCGGTAAGAGACATCATAGATCACACCATATCCATTAGAGTGCGATTACGACGTTCGGACACACCATTACGCTGGGGTGTTCCAGGTGGCGTTAGTTGTGAAACAATTCCACTTTTCCTTAGGTGTGTACCAAACTCTTGACACAAATATTCTCCTCCACGATCTGATCGTAAGAACTTCATTTTCCTGTCATGTTGATTCTCTACCTCATTCTGAAATTCCTTGAACTTTTGGAAGGTCTCAGACTTGTGTTTCATTAAGTAGACATACCCATATCTACTTAAATCATCGGTGAGGGTGAGAACATAATGATAGCCACCGTGAGCCTCAACTCAACGCTCATTGGACCGCACACATCAGTATGTATGATTTCCAACAAGTTGGTTGCTCGCTCCATTGTTCCGGAGAACGGAGTCTTCGTCATCTTGCCAAAGAGGCATGGTTCGCACGTGTCAAATGATTCATAATCAAGAGACTCCAAAAGTCTATATGCATGGACGTTTCTTCATGCGCTTGACACCAATATGACCAAGGCGGCAGTGCCACAAGTATGTGGCACTATCATTATCAACCTTACATCTTTTGGTATTCACACTATGAATATGTGCAACATCACGTTCGAGATTCAATAAAAATAAACCATTGACCAGCGGGGCATGACCATACAACATATCTCTCATATAAATAGAACAACCATTATTCTCGGATTTAAATGAGTAGCCATCTCGCATTAAAGGAGATCCAGATACAATGTTCATGCTCAAAGTTGGCACTAAATAACAATTATTCAGGTTTAAAACTAATCCCGAAGGTATATGTAGAGGCAGTGTGCCGATGGCGATCACAACGACCTTGGAACCATTCCCGACGCGCATCGTCACCTCGTCCTTCGCCAGTCTTCGCTTATTCCGCAGCTCCTACTTAGTGTTACAAATGTGAGCAACTGCACAGGTATCAAATACCCAGGAGCTACTACGAGCGCTGGTAAGGTACACATCAATAACATGTATATCATATATACCTATGACGTTGCCGGCCTTCTTATCCGCTAAGTACTTGGGGCAATTCCGCTTCCAGTGACCCGTTCCCTTGCAATAAAAGCACTTAGTCTCAGGCTTGGGTCCATTTTTTTGACTATGTACTGCAAGGCAACAGCCTCACAGTGTTTTATTAATAAAATAACCCAAAGAGGGTGAAGTTACAAAGAAAATAAAAACATACAAGGGAGAAGGAGAGAGTTTACTTACAACTAAGCTACTGGAGGGAGGCTATCCAAGATAGAAGCTTATCTCTATATTTACATTTGATTCTATGAGCAAGTAAGGAAATATCATATACAAAATTTCGTTTCCAGGATCTGAAGCTGGGCTGCTCATTTCTGAAAATTTTGCCATTCCTTTGAGTTCAGATATTCCAAGAGGCAGTGAAAACTACCTCAGTGAAGAAAGGTTGACCAAAATCCTGTCGAGCTGCTAAAGCCATGGAGTATGTGGAGTGGTGACCATCTGATGTCCAGGATATACCAAGATAATTCCAAACTTGCTGGCTAAAGTTACAGGCAAAGAAAAGATGCCCCCGGTCCTCAAGATGGGGTAGAAGACATAAAACACAGTTAGCGTCATCTACATGCCAATGCCTTCGTTGCATCATATCCCTTGTGTTAAGACGATCCATCAATTGCAACCACCCAAAGACTTTAATCTTTAGTGTGCAGGAGCATTTCCAGATCCATTTGAAGATTGGATCCACCACTATATGAGAGAAGGTGAAATCATAGTACAATTTGGACTGGAAGGTGCCTGATTTGGAGGGCCATTGCCAGATATCTTTTGTTCATGGATCAAGTTGCAGAGGAGCCAACAGAGACTGTAGTTGCTGAAACTCATGAAAGGCTTGGGTCCATTCTTTGACCTCTTCCCAGAAACTGGCTTACCGGGCGCGGCAACTCCCTCGATGTCCTTCTTGAAGTTCTTTTTACCCTTGCCTTTCTTGAACTTAGTGGTCTTATTCACCATCAACACTTGATGTTCCTTTTTGATCTCCGCCTCCACTAATTTCAGCATTGAATACAACTCGGCAATGGACTTCTCCATCCCTGGCATATTGTAGTTCATCACAAAGCTCTTGTAACTAGGTGGGAGCGACTGGAGGATTCTGTCAATGACCGAGTCATCTGGGAGATTAACTCCCAGCTGAGACAAGCGGTTGTGCAACCCAGACATTTTGAGTATATGCTCGCTGATAGAACTATTTTCCTCCATCTTACAACTGTATAACTTGTCAGAGACTTCATATCTCTCGACCCGGGCATGAGCTTGGAAAACCATTTTCATCTCTTGGACATCTCATATGCTCCGTGTTGCTCAAAACGCTTTTGGAGCCCCCATTCTAAGATGTAAAGCATGCCGCACTGAACCAAGGAGTAATCATTACTACGCGACTGCCAGGCGTTCATAACGTCTTGAGTTGCTGGGAAAATGGGTGCGTCAGCTAGCGGTGCTTCAAGGATGTATACTTTCTTGACAGTTATGAGGATGATCCTCAAGTTACGGACCCAATTTGTATAGTTGCTACCATCGTCTTTCACCTTGGTTTTCTCTAGGAACGCGTCGAAGTTGAGGGCAACATTAGCGTGGGCCATTTGATCTACAAGACATATTGTAAAGATATTTAAACTATGTTCATGATAATTAAGTTCATCTAATCAAATTATTTAATGAACTCCCACTCAGATAGACATCCCTCTAGTCATCCAAGTGATACATGATCTGAATCGACCTGGCCGTGTCCGATCATCACGTGAGACGGACTAGTCATCAACAGTGAACATCTCCATGTTGATTGTATCTTCTCTATGACTCATGTTCGACCTTTCGGTCTCCCGTGTTCCGAGGCCATGTCTGTACATGCTAGGCTCGTCAAGTCAACCTAAGTGTATTGCGTGTGTAAATCTGGCTTACACCCGTTGCATGCGAACGTTAGAGCCTATCACACCCGATCATCACGTGGTGCTTCGGAACAACAAACCTTAGAAACGGTGCACAGTTAGGGGGAACACAGTTCTTGAAATTTTAGTGAGATTCATCTTATTTAAGCTACCGTCGTTCTGAGCAAATAAGATGTAAAACGTGATAAACATCACATGCAATCAAATATTGACATGATATGGCCAATATCATTTTGCTCCTTTTGATCTCCATCTTCGGGGTGCCATGATCATCATCGTCACCAACATGACACCATAATCTCCATCATCGTGTCTTCATGAAGTTGTCTCGCCAATTGTAACCTCTACTACTACAGCTAACGGTTAGCAATAAAGTAAAGTAATTACATGGTGTTTTCATTGACACGCAGGTCAAACAATAAATTAAGACAACTCCTATGGATCCTGTAGGTTGTCATACTCATCGAGATTCAAGTCGTGATTCCTATTACAAGAACATGATCAATCTCATACAACGCATACATCATTCATCACATCATTTTGGCCATATCACATCACACGACATATGCTGTAAGAACAAGTTAGACATCCTCTAATTGTTGTTGCAAGTTTTTTACGTGGCTACTATAGGTTTCTAGCAAGAATGTTTCTTACCTATGCCAAAACTACAACGTGATATGCCAATTTCTATTTACCCTTCAAAAGGACCGTTTTCATTGAATCCGATCTGCCTAAAGTGGGAGAGACAGACACCCGCTAGCCACCTTATGCAACTAGTGCATGTCAGTCGTTGGAACCTGTCTCACGTAAGCATACGTGTAAGGTCGGTCCAGGCCGCTTCATCCCACGATGCCTCTGAATCAAGGTAAGACTAGTAATCATAAGCAAAATGACAAAATCGACGCCCACAACAACTTGTGTTCTACTCGTGCATAGAAACTACACATAGAGCTAGCTGTAATACCACTGTTGGGGATCGTTGCGGAAATCAACAAATTTCTACACATCACCAAGACCAATATATGGAGAAACCAACAAGTAGAAGGGGGAGTGCATCTTCATACCCTTGAAGATTGCAAAGCGGAAGCATTACTAGAACGCGATTGGTGTAGTCGTACACGCAGCAATTCAGATCGAAGTCGATTCCGATCCAAGCGCCGAACAACGGCGCCTCCGCGTTCAACACACATACAGCCCAGGGACGTCTCCTCCTTCTTGATCCAGCAAGGGGGGAGGAAAACTTAGGGAAGAGCTCCGGCAGCAGGACAGTGTGGTGGTGGATCTTGCAGTTCTTCGGCAGGGCTTCGCCAAGCTCTACGGGGGAAGAGGAGGAGTTGGGAGGGGGGAGGGCTGCGCCAGGGAAGGGGTGCGGCTGCCCTCCCAACCCCCCCCCCACTATTTATAGGGGGAGGGGAGAGGGGGCCGGCCCCCCTAGATCCCATCTACAAGGGGGGCGGTGGCCAAGGGGGGGGGGGGGACTTGCCCCCCAAGTTTGGTGGGAGGCGCCCCCACCCCCTAGGGTTTCTAACCCTAGGCGCCTTGGGCCTTTGGGGGTGCAACAGCCTACTAGGGGCTTGTTCCCACCCTTGTTCATCCCACTTGGCCCACCGGGGCAGGTGGCCCCACCCGATGGACCCCCGTTCACCTTTCGGTGGTCCCGGTACAATACCGATAACCCCCGAAATTATTCCGGCAACCGAAACTGGACTTGCCATATATAAATCTTCACCTTCGGACCATTTCGTAACTTCTTGTGACATCCGAGATCTCATCTGAGACTCCGAACAACCTTCGGTAACCACATACAATTTCCCATAACAACTCTAGCGTCACTGATAACCCACAAGTGTAGGGGATCGCAACAGTTTTCGAGGGTAAAGTATTCAACCCAAATTTATTGATTCGACACAAGGGGAGCCAAAGAATACTCTTAAGTATTAGCAGCTGAGTTGTCAATTCAACGACACCTGGAAACTTAGTATCTGCAGCAAGGTAGCTTAGTAGCAAAGTAATATGATAATAGTGGTAACACCAATAAAAGTAACGGTAGTGTTTTTGTAGTTTTTGTAACAGTAGCAGCGGAAAAGTAAATAAGCAACTAGCAATATGTGAAAAGCTCGAAGGCATTGGATCGGTGATGGGGAATTATGTCGGATGCAATTCATCATGTAAAAGTTATAACCTAGGGTGACACGGAACTAGCTCCAGTTCATCAATGTAATTTAGGCATGTATTTCGAATATAGTCATATGTGCTTATGGAAAAGAACTTGCATGACATCTTTTGTCCTACCCTCCTGTGGCAGCGGGGTCCTAGTGGAAACTAAGGGATATTAAGGCCTCCTTTTAATTGAGTACCAGACCAAAGCATTAACTCATATTGAATACATGAACTCCTCAAACTATGGTCATCACCGGGAGTGGTCCCGATTATTGTCACTTCGGGGTTGCCGGATCATAACACATAGTAGGTGACTATAGACTTGCAAAATAGGATCAAGAACACACATATATTCATGAAAACATAATAGGTTCAGATCTGAAATCATGGCACTCGGGCCCTAGTGACAAGCATTAAGCATAGTTAAGTCATAGCAACATCAATCTCAGAACATAGTGGATACTAGGGATCAAACCCTAACAAAATATACTCGATTACATGGTAAATGTCATCCAACCCATCACCGTCTAGCAAGCTGATGATGGAATTACTCACGCACGGCGGTGAGCATCATGAAATTGGTGATGGAGGAAGGTTGATGATGACGATGGCGACGATCTCCACTCTCCAGAGCCCCGAACGAACTCCAAATCAGCCCTCCCGAGAGAGATTAGGGCTTGGTGATACGTCTCCAACGTATCTATAATTTTTGATTGTTACATGCTATTATTTATGAAGTCTTGGATGTTTAATGGGCTTTATCATTCACTTTTATTTCATTTTTTGGACTAACCTACTAACCCAAAGGCCCAGTCCAGATTGTTGTTTTTTGCCTGTTTCAGGGTTTTGCAGAAAAAGAATATAAAATGGAGTCCAAACGGAATGAAACCTCCGCGAGAGATATTTTTGGAGAAAATCACGCACACGGAGCTTGAGAACCACGTCAGGGGACAGAGGGCTGGCCCACGAGGGTGGGGGGCGCGCCCCCCTTCCCAGGGCGCCCCCCTGCCTCGTGGCCCCCTCGAGCGTCCCCCGGTGCCCTCCTTCTTCCTATATAAGTCTACGTACCCCAGAAACTCCGTGAACAGAGAGAAAACCCTAATTCCACCGCCGTACCTTCTGTTCCCGTGGAGATCCCATCTTGGAGCCTGTTCCGGAGCTCCACCGAAGGGGGATCCATCACGGAGGCCTTCATCATCATCATCATCACCCTCACCATGAGTTGTGAGTAGTTTACCACAGACCTTCGGGTCCATAGCTAGTATCTAGATGGCTTCTTCTCTCTCTCTGGATCTCAATACAAAGTTCTCCTTGGTCTTCGTGGAGATCTATTCGATGTAATTTCTTTTTGCGGTGTGTTTGTCAAGATCCGATGAATTGTGAGTTTATGATTAAGGTTATTTACGAAAGATATTTGGTTCTTCTCTGAACTTTTTATGTGTGCTCATAATATCCTTGCAAGTTTCTTTGAATTATTGGTTTGGTTTGGCCTACTATATCTATAGTTCTTGCAATGGGAGAAGTGCTTGGCTTTGGGTTCAATCTTGCGGAGTCCTTTCCCAGTGACAGTAGGGGCAGCAAGGCGCGTATTGTATTGTTGCCATCGAGGATAAAAAGATGGGGTTTATATCATATTGCTTGAGTTTATCCCTCTACATCATGTCATCTTGCTTAAGGCGTTACTCTGTTCTTATGAACTCAATACACTAGATGCATGCTGGATAGCGGTCGATGTGTGGAGTAATAGTAGTAGAATTGTTTCGGTCTACTTGTCTCGGACATGATGCCTATATACAATGATCATGCCTAGATAGTCTCATAATTATTTGCTTTTCTATCAATTGCTCGAAAGTGATTTGTTTATCTGCCGTAGAATATCGCTATCATGAGAGAAGCCACTAGAGAAAACTATGCCCCCGGGTCTATTCTCAACATATCAAACTACATCTACTTTACTTTTACCGCTTTTATTTGCTGTTCTATTAAACTAAAAATACCAAAAATATAAACTATCATCTCTATCAGATCTCTCTTTCGTAAGTGACCGTAAAGGGATTGACAACCCCTTATCGCGTTGGCTGCAAAGTTCTTATTTGTTTGTGCAGGTGCGAGGGACTCGCGCGTGGTCTCCTACTGGATTGATACCTTGGTTCTGAAAAACTGAGGGAAATACTTATGCTACTGTGCTGCATCTCCCTTTCCTCTTCGAGGGAATACAACGCAAGCTCAAGAGGTAGCAAGAAGAATTTCTGGCGCCGTTGCCGGGGAGGCTTACGCAAAAGTCATATACCAAGTACCTATCAGAAACCCTTATCCTTCGCATTATATTTATTTGCCTCTTGTTTTCCTCTCCCCCACTCCACCCTTGCCGTTTTATTTGCCCTTCTTCCGCCGTGTGTTTATCGTTCGCTTGCTTCTCGTTTGCTTGTGTGTGTTGGATTGCTTGCTTATCGATATGGCTCTCCCTGTTAGTGTTGACCCTCACCTCAAGAGGCTGGAGGAGATTGAAAACAATGTTAGACATTTTATGACTATACAATTTGAGCATAATGACTTTTTCATAAGTGAGCTTAAAGAACGAAAAAAGTTTATGGAGTATATGAATAAAGACCTTGACGATATGTCTAAGGAATTTTATGGCTTGAAATCTCAGTTGGTCATCTTGAGAACTTAATTGCCCAAATTTCGGATAAACAGTCCACCTTGATTAATAAGATGGCTGCTAAAACGGAAGAGCATGAAAATAAAGATGAAGATCTGAAAGTTATTGATGTGTCTCCTATTAGATCCTTGTTTTCTAGTATTAATCTTGATGAAGATAGGATTAGAGATGATTTTGCTTTAAGGTGTCCCAATGATTCGGAGTTTTTAGATCTTGATGCTAAAATTGCTAAAAGTTGGAGTGAAGAGATTAAAACTTTTCATAGTGATGAACCCACTATTCTAGATTTCAAGGGATTCAATTATGATAATTGCTCTTTGATTGATTGTATTTCCTTGTTGCAATATGTGCTAAATTATCTGCATGCTTATAGTCAAAATAAAGCTTTCACTAAACACATAGTTGATGCTTTGATGCAATCTTATGAAGAAAAACTTGTGTTGGAAGTTTCTATACCTAGAAAGCTTTATGATGAATGGGAACCTACTATCAAAATAAAAATAAAAAATCATGAATGCTATGCTTTGTGTGATTTGGGTGCAAGTGTCTCCACTATCCCAAAGACATTGTGTGATTTGCTAGGGTTCCATGACCTTGATGATTGTTCTTTAAATTTGCATCTTGCGGATTCCACTATTAAGAAACTTATGGGAAGAATTAATGATGTTCTTATTGTTGCCAATAGGAATTATGTGCCCGTAGATTTCTTTGTTCTTGATATAGATTGCAATCCTTCATGTCCTATTATTCTTGGTAGACCTTTCCTTAGAATGATTGGTGCAATTATTGATATGAGGGAAGGAAATATTAGATTCCAATTTCCGTCAAGGAAAGGCATGGAACACTTTCCTAGAAAGAAAATCAAATTACCATATTAATCTATCATGAGAGCCACATATGGATTGCATTCCAAAGATGGCAATACCTAGATTTATCTTGTATCGTGCCTAGCTAGGGGCGTAAAACGATAGCGCTTGTTGGGAGGCAAGCCAATTTTATGTTTTATGTTTTTGTTGCTGTAAGGAAATAAATATTGCATCTAGCCTCTGATTAGATGTGGTTTCATGTTTTGTTTAGTTTTTGTGCCAAGTAGAACCTTTGGGAAGGCTTGTGTGAAGTTTATGTGATCTTGCTGTGAAAAACAGAATCGTTAGCGCTGCTAAAGTAGTATTCAGATTTTACTAGAGCATGATTTTTAGTTGATTCTTTTTGCAGATGATTGGTAGAGAAATTCCACAAATTTACCAATTTAGTTTGAATTTTTTTGGAGTTCCAGAAGTAGGCGAAACCTGCAGATTACTACAGACCGTTCTGTTTTTGACTGATTCTATTTTTCATGTGTTGTTTGCTTATTCCGATGCATCTATGAGTAGTATTGGAGGATATGAACCATAGAGAAGTTGGAATACAGTAGGTTTAAGACCAATATAAAGAAATAATGAATTCATTATTGCACCTTTGAGTAGTGGTTTGCTTTCTTATACTAACGGAGCTCACGAGAATTTTGTCTAAGTTTTGCGTTGTGAAGTTTTCAAGTTTCTAGTATTGCTTTGATGGACTATGGAACAAGGAGTATCAAAGGCCTAAGCTTGGGGATGCCCATGGCACCTCAAGTAAATTAAAGATAATCAAAAGCCTAAGATTGGGGATGCCCCGGAAAGGCATCCTCTCTTTCGTCTTCATCCATCGGTAACTATACTTGGAGCTATATTTTTATTCGCAACATGATATGTGTTTTGCTTGGAGCATCTTGTATAATTTGAGTCTTTGCTTGTTAGTTTGCCACAATCATCCTTGCTGGACACACCTATTTGAGAGAGTTAAATATGGCCTAGAAATTATTAGAACACTCTATGTGCTTCACTTATATCTTTTGAGTTGAATAGTTTTTGCTCTAGTGCTTCACTTATATCTTTTAGAGCACGATGGTGGTAATATTTTGTAGAAATTGTTGAACTCTCATGCTTCACTTATATCCTTTTGAGAGTCTATCAAAACAGCATGGTAATGTGTTTAGGCTAAAGAAACTAGTCTTCACATGATAGACATCCAATGTCAATGTAGTAAAAAAAATCACACTAAGTGCATTGAATAGAATGAGATGTTGGATGCTTGATAATTGTTTTGAGATATGAGGATAGTGATATTAGAGTCATGCTAGTGGAGTTATTATGAAATTAAGGAATACTTGTGACGCCCGAAGACCGACATCCAAGAAGATTCCAGATGTTCTGGGTTCTCCCTTGTATTTCTTCTGTGCTTGTGTTATTTATTTTGCATTGCATCATGTCATCATGCCATCATGCCATTAATCTTTGCATCTCAACTTAAATAAATCGTGTGGATCTTCGATCCATTTAAATTGAGGGAAGTGTGACTTCTCTTTATAACATATCCTCTCAATATTATTAGGAGCTATTATAAATAAATATTCCATTGCTTCGGAATCACCAACACACACTTGCATATCTTCCCTATTTTGTTGGAACTATTTTTGTTGGGTTGGTAATATTCCATAAAGCCTTACAAAAATGTTCCATCATTTATTTTACTGTTCATGGCCTCCTTTCTTATTTTGTTGGACTCTCACTATTTATTTTTCTGCTCAGAAATATGTGGAGAGAGAGGCCCAGCCGCCAGCCTCCTTTGGCCCAGGCCTCCCTAAGGCTGCTCGGCCTGCTCCCAGCCCAGCCGGCCCATCAGGTCCCGTGGCCCGGCCTCCCTTCACAACACTAGCCTTCGCACCCCCTCGCTCC
>LR738709.1:311038932-311102083 GCA_902687465.1 Secale cereale | reverse complement strand
GCCAGAGGCCTCGACCCCTTCCCTCGATCCCCCAAGCCGACGCCCCGTTTCCCATCGCTCACCTCTCGTCCCCATCTCCCTCATCCCCCGATTCCCTCCTCCTGCTGCGCCTCGCCTTCCCCTGGTGCCGAGCACCTCCTCCCCGATGCCGGCCAGGCCCGCCTCTTCGCCGGTCCGACCGCCCAGGCGGCCGCGTTGGTCCTTCCTCCCTGGCCCGTAGCCTCCCTAGCCGCACTCCTCCGCGCCAGGAGCCCCAGGCCGTAGCGCCGCTCGCCTCCGGATGCGCTCGTCTGCGTCCTCATAGTCGCCCCAGGCCGCGTCCTCCAGCGCTCCGTGAGCCTCTTCCCGACAGCGCCCCGGCCGGCCAGGGGTCGCTGCCGCCGTCCGCCGCAAGGTCCAGCGGCCTCTGCTCCATCTCCTTCCTCCAGCGAGGCCATGCCCCTGTCTCCCCGTGTGTCTCCCTCCAGCGGCCTCTGCTCCGGTCACCGGCGCGCCAAGACCGTGCTGCCCTGCCTTGCTGCCTTTTTTCCTTTTGTTGTGAAGACCGACAATACCTCGTCGACCCGTGAACGACTACCGTCGACCCTCGAGGGACCCCAAGACTGTCTAGTACATCTGGAATCGCCAAGGACTGCAAGTTCCACGACACGTGACATGAACATCTACGAACGGGAACGACTACACAAGACGACCGACAAGTACCTCTACACCAGACCCAAGTACCTCTACCGACGACTTGAACAACTACGAACGAGTACCACTACTGTCGCGAGAACCGAGTCCGGCAAGTCCGAAGACCCTCAAGTACCTCTACGGAACGAGAACAACTACTTCCACAATGCGTCGTGTACATCTACGAAACGAAGTTCGACTACTTCCACTACCGTCGCCGACGAACCGTGTACCACTACCGTCGCCCCGAAGACGTCCGATGCCGCGACAAGTACCTCTTCGGAAACGTGAACGACTACGAACGGAACAACTACTTCCTCTACGGACGTGTACCACGACTCACGGAACGACTACTTCCCTCTACGAACGTGTACCCCGACCGCCTCGAGAACGTCTACTTCCACTACTTCCACTACGTCCCTCTACGTCCTCGAACCCCTCCGAGAACGAACGTCCCGAAGGTATAACCCCGAGACGATGACCTGTGGTCGAATACTTGATGTGTTGTATGAAATGTTTGCCCTTGTGTGCTCCGTGCCGTTTCATCTTTTGTCGTGCTCCTCGGTTGCCTCGTCGCCGACTCGTGGGAACCCTGTGACGGGATCACCCCACCTTTCATCTTGTTCGACACGCTCTCCGCCATCTTTATTTTGCACCGGTCTCTCAACGGGTTATCGGAACCGAGATGTTGCCGTTGCATCATTTTCGGATCGTTGCCGTGGCACCTTTTCTTTCCACCACGGTGACAAATACTCCTTATCATCTTCTTATCCCTTCATGTTAACCTTAATTAAAAATTTCATAAAACTTGATCATGTCATCCGCATCGTGTTAACAACATTAAAATGTGTGAATTGTTGTTTGCTTAAAAATTGCTAAACATGCACATGGGGATTTTCTGGAATTGTTGTTGTTTTTCCGGCCTCATTTAATTTGCCTAGATAGTTAGTTTTTTTTTTTTGCTTCACCTCTTGCCAAGTTAACCAACATTTAACATTGTCTTGTAAATAAACGAGAGTCAACTAAATAAATCAATGTGGTGTTTCGTCAATATGCAACTCGTTGCATATTGAGCTCCACTTAACTTATAGTTTTGTTTGTGCACTTTGCCATGCCATGCATATTTAAACCGGACATGCATCATGCTTGCTTGTGCATCATGACATGTTTATGATTGTGTGTTTACCGTGTTGTTTGCTTCTTTCCGGTTGCTTCTCTTGTTAGTTTCGGTTTCGTTCCGGAGTTGTGAGGATTCGCTCGTCTATGTTGCTCCGTCTACTTCATGGATCCGTTCTTCTCCCTTGCGGAATTCCAGGCAAGATGATCATACCCTTGGATACCTTTACTACCATTGCCATGCTTAGTTGTCTCAATGCTATCGTTACATGTCGCGCTACCCATCTTTTATGTCAGCCTCTCCTTGTTGCCATGAAACCTCTAACCTTGACACCTTCCTAGCAAAACCACTGTTTGGCTATGTTACCCGCTTGCTCAGCCCCTCTTATAGCGTTGTTAGCTGCAGGTGAAGATGAAGTTCGTTCCAGGAGGGAACTTGTTGTTGTTATATCACAATATCTATAATTATTATTAACACACCTATATACTGGGCATGGGTGGAAGGCTTTGCCTTTTGCTCGGTGTTTTGTTCCACTCATGCCACCTTAGGCACCGATAAACCGGCATTATGTTCCTTGATTTTGCGTTCCTTACACGATGGGTGGATGGGGACCCCTTGACAGTTTGACTTTGAATAAGACTCCTCCAGCAAGGCCCAACTTTGGTTTTAATTTGCTCATAATAACAACTTAATTAATTAATTAAATTGCATAGGGAGTTAGCGCTACCCGATGATTCTTTCTACATAGCAGGGGGCCAGTGCTGATGGTGTTGGTCCCAAACGGCGAGCCTGCGGGGCCACCACGGGGAAACTCGAGGATTGGCTCCCGTAGCTTCACCCATCCGGTCGTGGCCTGAGATGAGATACGCGCGGCTACTATCAGGGTGTTGACACACCGGGAGGTCTTGCTGGACTTGTTTTACCATTGTCGAAATGTCTTGTGCACCGGGAAGCCGAGCCTGATCGGTTTTTCCCTAAGATAAGGGGTGATGATATTATATTTATCACTTCAGCTAATCGTGAGAGCTTGTGATGGGCTAAGTTGGGACACCCCTACAGGGTTACGATCTTTCGAAAGCCGTGCCCGCGGTTATGTGGCAGATTGGAATTTGTTAATGTCTGGTTGTAGAAAACTTGACAGATGATCCGAAGTAAAACACACAACTGTGTGAGTAACCGTGACCGTCTCTTTTCATTTTGAGAAGAGAACACGGTGGGGTTATGTTTTACTCGTATGTAGTTCAGGATCTTTAGCGATCACTACTAGTTTGCGAACGTTTGCGTAGGTGCTCATCTTATTCTTGTACTCGTAAGTTAGCCACCATATTATGCTTAGCCGCTGCTGCAACCTCACCACTTTACCT
This sequence comes from Secale cereale, assembly GCA_902687465.1. NCBI lineage: Eukaryota > Viridiplantae > Streptophyta > Magnoliopsida > Poales > Poaceae > Secale > Secale cereale. The sequence continues at coordinate 311,098,930 of LR738709.1, read as the reverse complement.
CTTCCTACCCATAAATCTTTGCTAGTCTTGATACCCATGGTTATGGGATTGCTTAGTCCTCGTGGCTTACAGATACTACAACACCAGATGCAGGTTCAGCCGAGTTTGAAGCAGGAGCTGGTTCAAGTACTTCACCTGGAGCTCGATGAAGAGAGTGGCCGTTTTCTTGTGACGTTTTCGGCGACCAGTAGTGGTTTCTACTAGGATTCGATCTAGATCTATGGTTTAACGTTATGTTTGGTATCTTGTCTTTTGGATCTTACCCTTAGATGGGCTGTGATGTTTTGAATGATGTTTTGCTTATGTAATGTATTGTGTGAAGTGGCGAGTGTAAGCCAACTATCTCCTTTTGCAATTTAATCCCTCTTTTACATGAGTCGTGCAAAGATACCAAACTTGAGATCATTCCAGAATGGGCTTATACCTTTAAGTCGTGCCTCGACACGTAGGAGGTATAGTCCCATCCTGGGCATTACAAGTTGGTATTCAGAGCCTTCTCCGACCTAGAAGCCCCCACTGATTGATCGAATCGTTGACAGTTGAGTCTAGGCACACACTTGAAAATGTTTTGAGTCCTATATATATATCGGAGAGTAGGATTTCTTTTGCTCCTCATCTCTTTTCACTCTGGTGAGGACTCGTGACGATTACTCTTGCCTCTTCTACTTTCAAAAATTGCAGCAATTTTTTTTAGGATCTCGCGAGTATTGTTTGGATTGTTTCGATGTCTTTGTGACGAGAACATTGTTATCGATGCCTCCTGTCATTAGGGGTTGTGGCAGTGTCCCGGGGAGTTGAGCTCCGAGGTGTTGTCGTCACAAATATATCACAGCAGTTCTAGAATACTTAAGACAGCCGACATCGAAAACTCTCCTATGCGGTTAGTGGCAAGATAACCCCGACATCACCCAGTACTGGGGAGGTAGTTCGGGAGTATTGCCATAGCTTGTATAGTGGATGCGTTTCGAAGGTCCGAGCTAAACGGTTTCCGGAAACAACTGGTTATGTGTTGAAGGATGGATACAGCTGGATGTAGGATTAGAGTTGAGTGCACGATGCTTCCCCTGTATCCCCAACACCTGATTGCATAACTGGAAACTTTCGGAAATTAATAGGTGGGTTCATCTAGTAGTTCTAGGCATTCTTCCAACGAGTGCATGATATGAAGTTCGGGGTTCTACATTGAGTGAAGTGGTTTTATGGGCTTGTTCCGATCGGCAGTTGCATCTTAAAGGGTCCTTGGCTATGCTGACCCGGGGCTTGCAAAACCCTTTTGTAACACGTTCCATGAGCTTTCAGCACGAATATGTCGAACGAAGCTTCTATCTTGTATTTGTTCTATCTGATCCTTGTTGCTTTTATTTACCTTTTGTTCTCCCAAGTGGCTTCTCGTCAAGCTGATGTACCTACGGAATTCATTCGTTCAATTCTCTGTTCGGATAGATATGTTGCAACATAATCTTCTTCATAAACATATATATCCTTTGTTCTTGTTTTGATTCTGGTATTCGAGTTGCTTCCATATCAAATTTTGATTCCATACCTTTCCTAATCGGTATTCTCATATTTCTATGGGAGTGCTAATCCTTCTTGACCATCGAGATCTTCATGTTAATCCTTTTCAACCGGTGTGCCTTCTCTTCAAGTTATTCCATACGGACGCCGTTGAGATCTGACGAGTTGTATGTTTCATTCATCCCAAGTTATTCTTGTTTTCCCCACCCTCCCACCCTTCTTCTTCTTGGAGCAAGAAATTCTCAGATGAAGCATCCATTTTATTCTTGTGAGGTTCTTCATTCATTTCCTTCAATGTTCTTATCCGGTGATTTATCGTGAAGATGCTCAAGAACTCCAAGTTCATCATTCTTTTGTTCTCAAATTCTGCCGGTGGATGTAATTCAAGATTTCGGTATTGATCTTATCATTTTCCTCATTTCACAATGCTTTCTTATTCCGGTGCACCAATTAATCATTCTCCTCTTACTATTCATATCCGGAGTGCTGAAGATATCTCGGAAGATTCGTGTTTCCATTCTTAATCCGTTCTAACTATTTTGAGGATTGTCATCTTACTCAAGCCATTTAATTCAACCGGTGCAATATCTCTTCAGCAATCTTTTCCAACGGTGTTTTTTTAGTGGGCCCTAACCCACAGGTCTTTTCCCAGGATCTTACCTGACTCTTCTATTTTCTGGAGTTATACTCCAATTCTTTTCAAAGTGTGACGTAAGAATGATTTCCATCAATCACAGGCCTTCTCCAAGATCGTTTTCAAATTCTTTTCATGGTTGGTTAAACCTTCCATCTTTTATTCTTCCGAAGCATCTCGCAATTCTTCAAGGTGGTTCTCGTTGTCAATTTCAGCATTTGGAGACTCGAAGGCGAGTTCCTCTTGAATCCTGGCCCGTTCTCTTCAAGATTCGTGGTTCTAGCTTCATGCCATCCTCATTATTGTTCCGATTGTGAGGAATTCTTTTATACCATCCAAAGCATTTCATGAATTCTTCTTGTTGTGATCCTCCGAAGGCCATCAATTCCGAATATTTCTTCGTTCTCAGTTTTCAACTTCGTCCTCCAACTATTCTTAATTGATGTCTCTTCGTTCGTCTCCATATTCTTACGGTGGTTCATTCAAGTTTACTCTTCCTTGTTTTCGTATTAATTCATTTGTTTTTCTTATAATCCTACCGGTGAGTCGTTCAAGACTTTTCCCAAGGTTGTGCTAGATCTATCTTTAATTCTTTGCAACGAGAATAAGTAGTATGCCAAATCCTTTGGTTGTCATCAATTTAAATTGGTGAAGGATATGCATAACATAAATCTTATTCTAGTTTCTCCCAAGAGGTTAATCCCTTCCTTCAGAGCTTGTTCATCATATCATATCCTTGGTTCTAAGTTGTTCATCTTGTTTCGGAGCTCCAAGTTATTTCAATTATATCATTTCAAACCTCCATCTAATTCATCGCAGGCTTTGAATCTTATTCTTTTCATCTTTCACTTCTCATGCTTTCATTACCGGAGTTTTCATGGTGGTTCATCATGTTTTAATTCATCCTCGAAGTCTTCATCAAGATTCTTGTTGGAGCTCAAGCATTCTTCATCATGCTTTCCAAGTGCAATTCTTTCTACCTTATCTTTTCAGATGGTGTTATGTCATTCTTTTCAATTCCTTCATGTTTCATGATTCACGAGTTGTCAGGAATGAGATATTTAAAACCATCATTTTCCTTGTTCAGGAGATCTTTCCAACCATTCGATTTATTTTTTGGAGTAATCTTGGGTTGTATTTCACCTAAAAGCTTCCCCTAAGGATTGTTGCTAATTATGGTGCTTATAAATGACCCAAGTGCTTCATTTTTTCATTCCGGTGAAATAAGTTTATCGTCTCCTTGTTGATCTCAATCCAATCAAATGTTTTCGTTAGTGGCTGGTTGTCACCTCATAATTTTGAGATGAATTCCATAAGCCCACTTCAAGCTTATTCTTTTGCTGTTGATTTTTCCAACAACTCCGTTCAACCCTTCTTCGTAAGGATGCCTTCAAAATCATTTCTAGTTGAAGATGTTATTCTTCTTTGATCTTTTCACTCCATTATTCGTTCCGGAGGCTTTGTGATATTGCTCTCTTTGACCATCATCTCGTTTTTATCAAGATCATATTCTCCCTTGCTTGTCTATTTAACCGGAGTGTTGTATTCTTCATTCAAGTTCCCTCATCTTATCAAGTTTTGCCTCTCTTTTTTCAACCGGAGTGCTGTCTGAATCTTTCTTACCCCTTGTGCCATTCTTTCGATTGTTTTGGAGGCTGTGTTTTGTTGTTTTCATCAAGTATCTTCCCATCTCCTCAAGTTCTTGTTAATTCCTTCCATTTTCAGATGGAGTGCTGTCCAAATTATGTCATTCTTATTCCTTGGCTATACCATTGCGGTTTCATATTCTTTTGGTCCGTAAGCTCTTGTTTCATGTCTTTCAACCTATAAGGTTCTCATGATGCTCCTTGTTCCTCTTTTCTAACGGAGTGTGTTCATCTTCGTTCATCTCCATTGTATTCTTTATTCAACTTGTTTAACCTCTCAGGTTTGTGGTTTCACTCGTTTGTCAAAGAAGCAACTTTGTTTTACCTCTTCCTCTTCCGTTTTTTTACCCGGTGCCATCTCTAGGATCTCGGGTCGAGATCCTCTGTTAGTGTGGGAGAGTTGTGACGCCCGAAGACCGACGTTCCAGAAGATTCCAGATGTTCTGGGTTCTCCTTTGTATTTCTTCTGTGCTTGTGTTATTTATTTTGCATTGCATCATGTCATCATGCCATTAATCTTTGCATCTCAACTTAAATAAATCGTGTGGATCTTCGATCCATTTAAATTGAGGGAAGTGTGACTTCTCTTTATAACATATCCTCTCAATATTATTAGGAGCTATTATAAATAAATATTCCATTGCTTCGGAATAACCAACACACACTTGCATATCTTCCCTATTTTGTTGGAACTATTTTTGTTGGGTTGGTAATATTCCATAAAGCCTTACAAAAATGTTCCATCATTTATTTTACTGTTCATGGCCTCCTTTCTTATTTTGTTGGACTCTCTCTATTTATTTTTCTGCTAAGAAATATGTGGAGAGAGAGGCCCAGCCGCCAGCCTCCTTTGGCCCAGGCCTCCCTAAGGCTGCTCGGCCTGCTCCCAGCCCAGCCGGCCCATCAGGTCCAGTGGTCCGGCCTCCCTTCGCAACCCTAGCCTTCGTACCCCCTCGCTCCTCCTTTCCTCCCCCCCCCCACCGCCAGAGGCCTCGACCCCTTCCCTCGATCCCCCAAGCCGACGCCCCATTTCCCATCGCTCACCTCTCGTCCCCATCTCCCTCATCCCCCGATTCCCTCCTCCTGTCGCGCCTCGCCTTCCCCTGGTGCCGAGCACCTCCTCCCCGACGCCGGCCAGGCCTGCCTCTTCGCCGGTCCGACCGCCCAGGCCGCCGCGTTGGCCCTTCCTTTCTGGCCCATGGCCTCCCTAGCCGCACTCCTCCGCGCCAGGAGCCCCAGGCCGCAGCGCCGCTCGCCTCCGGATGCGCTCTTCTGCGTCCTCGTAGTTGCCCCAGGCCGCGTCCTCCAGCGCCCCGCGAGCCTCTTCCCGACAGCGCCCCGCGAGCCTCTTCCCGACAGCGCCTCGGCCGGCCAGGGGTCGCTGCCGCCGTCCGCCGCAAGGTCGAGCGGCCTCTGCTCCATCTCCTTCCTCCAGCGAGGCCATGCCCCTGTCTCCCCATGTGTCTCCCTCCAGCGGCCTCTGCTCCGGTCACCGGCGCGCCAAGACCGTGCTGCCCTGCCTTGCTGCCTTTTTTTCCTTTTGTTGTGAAGACCGACAAGTACCTCGTCGACCCGTGAACGACTACCGTCGACCCTCGAGGGACCCCAAGACCGTCGAGTACATCCGGAATCGCCAAGGACTGCAAGTTCCACGACACGTGACATGAACATCTACGAACGGGAACGACTACTCAAGAAGACCGACAAGTACCTCTACACAAGACCCAAGTACCTCTACCGACGACTTGACCAACTACGAACGAGTACCACTACCGTCACGAGAACCGAGTCCGGCAAGTTCGAAGACCCTCAAGTACCTCTACGGAACGAGAACAACTACTTCCACAACGCGTCGTGTACATCTACGAAACGAAGTTCGACTACTTCCACTACCGTCGCCGACGAACCGTGTACCACTACCGTCACCCCGAAGACGTCCGATGCCGCGACAAGTACCTCTTCAGAAACGTGAACGACTACGAACGGAACAACTACTTCCTCTACGGACGTGTACCACGACTCACGGAACGACTACTTCCCTCTACGAACGTGTACCCCGACTGCCTCGAGAACGTCTACTTCCACTACTTCCACTACGTCCCTCTACGTCCTCGAACCCCTCCGAGAACGAACGTCCCAAAGGTATAACCCCGAGACGATGACCCGTGGTCGAATACTTGATGTGTTGTATGAAATGTTTGCCCTTGTGTGCTCCGTGCTGTTTCATCTTTTGTCGTGCTCCTCTGTTGCCTCGTCGCCGACTCGTGGGAACCCGGTGACGGGATCACCCCACCTTTCATCTTGTTCGACACGCTCTCCGCCATATTTCTTTTGCATCGGTCTCTCAACGGGTTACCGGAACCGAGATGTTGCCGTTGCATCATTTTCGGATCGTTGCCGTGGCACCTTTTCTTTCCACCACGGTGACAAATACTCCTTATCATCTTCTTATCCCTTCATGTCAACCTTAATTAAAAATTGCATAAAACTTGATCATGTCATCCGCATCGTGTTAACAACATTAAAATGTGTGAATTGTTGTTTGCTTAAAAATTGCTAAACATGCACATGGGGATTTTCCGGAATTGTTGTTGTTTTTCCGGCCTCATTTAATTTGCCTAGATAGGTAGTTTGTTTTTGCTTCACCTCTTGCCATGTTAACCAACATTTAACATTGTCTTGTAAATAAACGAGAGTCAACTAAATAAATCAATGTGGTGTTTCGTCAATATGCAACTCGTTGCATATTGAGCTCCACTTAACTTATAGTTTTGTTTGTGCACTTTGCCATGCCATGCATATTTAAACCGGACATGCATCATGCTTGCTTGTGCATCATGACATGTTTATGATTGTGTGTTTACCGTGTTGTTTGCTTCTTTCCGGTTGCTTCTCTTGTTAGCTTCGGTTTCGTTCCAGAGTTGTGAGGATTCGCTCGTCTATGTTGCTCCGTCTACTTCATGGATCCGTTCTTCTCCCTTGCGGAATTCCAGGCAAGATGATCATACCCTTGGATACCTTTACTACCATTGCCATGCTTAGTTGTCTCGATGCTATCGTTACATGTCGCGCTACCCATCTTTTATGTCAGCCTCTCCTTGTTGCCATGAAACCTCTAACCTTGACACCTTCCTAGCAAAACCACTGTTTGGCTATGTTACCCGCTTGCTCAGCCCCTCTTATAGCGTTGTTAGCTGCAGGTGAAGATGAAGTTCGTTCCAGGAGGGAACTTGTTGTTGTTATATCACAATATCTATAATTATTATTAACACACCTGTATACTGGGCATGGGTGGAAGGCTTGGCCTTTTGCTCGGTGTTTTGTTCCACTCATGCCACCTTAGGCGCCGACAAACCGGCATTATGTTCCTTGATTTTGCGTTCCTTACACAATGGGTGGATGGGGACCCCTTGACAGTTCGACTTTGAATAAAACTCCTCCAGCAAGGCCCAACTTTGGTTTTAATTTGCTCATAATAACAACTTAATTAATTAATTAAATTGCATAGGGAGTTAGCGCTACCCGAGGATTCTTTCTACATAGCAGGGGGGCCAGTGCTGATGGTGTTGGTCCCAAACGGGGAGCCTGCGGGGCCACCACGGGGAAACTCGGGGATTGGCTCCCGTAGCTTCACCCATCCGGTCATGGCCCGAGACGAGATACGCGCGGCTACTATCAGGGTGTCGACACACCGGGAGGTCTTGCTGGACTTGTTTTACCATTGTCGAAATGTCTTGTGCACCGGGAAGCCGAGCCTGATCGGTTTTTCCCTAAGATAAGGGGTGATGATATTATATTTATCACTTCAGCTAATCGTGAGAGCTTGTGATGGGCTAAGTTGGGACACCCCTACAGGGTTATGATCTTTCGAAAGCCATGCCCGTGGTTATGTGGCAGATTGGAATTTGTTAATGTCCGGTTGTAGAAAACTTGACAGATGATCCGAAGTAAAACACACAACTGTGTGAGTAACCGTGACTTTCTCTTTTCATTTTGAGAAGAGAACACGGTGGGGTCATGTTTGACTCGTATGTAGTTCAGGATCTTTAGCGATCACTACTAGTTTGCGACCGTTTGCGTAGATGCTCATCTTATTCTTGTACTCGTAAGTTAGCCACCATATTATGCTTAGCCGCTGCTGCAACCTCACCGCTTTACTTCTTCCTACCCATAAAGCTTTGCTAGTCTTGATACCCATGGTTATGGGATTGCTGAGTCCTCGTGGCTCACAGATACTACAACACCAGATGCAGGTTCAGCCGAGTTTGAAGCAGGAGCTGGTTCAAGTACTTCACCTGGAGCTCGATGAAGAGAGTGGTCGTTTGCTTGTGACGTTTTCGGCGATCAGTAGTGGTTTCTACTAGGATTCGGTCTAGATCTGTGGTTTAACATTATGTTTGGTATCTTGTCTTTTGGATCTTACCCTTAGATGGGCTGTGATGTTTTGAATGATGTTTTGCTTATGTAATGTATTGTGTGAAGTGGCGAGTGTAAGCCAACTATCTCCTTTTGCAATTTAATCCCTCTTTTACATGAGTCGTGCAAAGATACCAAACTTGATATCATTCCAGAATGGGCTTATACCTTTAAGTCGTGCCTCGACACGTAGGAGGTATAGTCCCATCCTGGGCATTACAATACTTGTGTTAAGGTTAGTGATTTCCGTATCATGCATGTATGGTGAACCGCTATGTGACGAAGTTAGAGCATGAGGTATTTGTAGAGTGCCAACCTTTGTGTGGAGGTCGGGGCGCGCGATGGTTAGCTCCTACCAACCTACCCCCTAGGAGCATGCGTTGAATGCTTTGTTTTGATGACTCGTAGATTTTTGCAATAAGTATATGAGTTCTTATGACTAATGTTGAGTCCATGGATTATACGCACTCTCACCCTTCCACCATTACTAGCCTCTCTTGTACCGCGCAAATTTCGCCGGTGCCATAAACCCACTATATATCCTTCCTCAAAACAGACACCAATTGTTCCTCAAAACAGCCACCATAGCCACTCCGGGATATATTGCCATGCAACTTTCCACTGTTCCATTCATATGACCCGCATCATATTGTCATATTGCCATTGCATGATCATGTAGTTGACAACGTATTTTTGGCAAAGCCACCATGCATAATTTCTATACATGTCACTCTTGTTTCATTGCACATACCGGTACACCGCCGGAGGCATTCATATAGAGTCATACTTTGTTGTTGTAGTATCGAGTTGTAATATCGAGTTGTAATGAAAGTGTGATGATCATCATTATTAGAGCATTGTCCCATGGGAGGAAAGGCTAAATCTATAAAGCCCCTCCGAAAAAAAGGAAAGGCCAAAAAAAAGAGAAAGGCCGAGAAAAAAGGGACAATTGCTACTTTTTTCCCACACTTGTGCTTCAAAGTACGTAGCACCATGTTCTTCATTGTCGAGAGTCTCATGTTTAGTAACTTTCATATACTAGTGGGAATTTTCATTATAGAACTTGGCTTGTATATTCCAATGATGAGCTTCCTCAAATGCCCTAGGTCTTCGTGAGCAAGCATGTTGGATGCACACCCACTAGTTTCTTTTATTGAGCTTTCATTCATATTTAGCTCTAGTGCATCCGTTGCATGGCAATCCCTACTCACTCACATTGATATCTATTGATGGGCATCTCCATAGCCCGTTGATACGCCTAGTCAATGTGAGACTATCTCCCTCCTTTTTGTCTTCTCCACAACCACCACTATTCCACCCATAGTGCTATATCCATGGCTCACGCTCATGTATTGCGTGAAAGTTGAAAGGTTTGAGAAGATAGAGTATGAAAACAAATGCTTGGCTGAAATTGGGGTTGTGCATAATATGAATATTTTGTGTGATAACGACGGAGCATAGCCAACACTATATGATTTTGTAGGAATAACTTTCTTTAGCCATAGTATTTTGAGAAGACATGATTGGTTTGCTAGTATGCTTGAAGTATTGTTATTTCTTATGTCAATATAGACTTTTATCTTGAATCTTTCAGATCTGAACATTCATGCCACAATTAAGAGAATTATATTGAAAAACTATATTGGTTAGCATTCCACATCAAAAATTCTTTCTTTATCATTTACCTACTCGAGGACGAGCAGGAATTAAGCTTGGGGATGCTTGATACGTCTCCAACGTATCTGTAATTTTTTATTGTTCCATGCTATTATTTATGAAGTCTTGGATGTTTAATGGGCTTTATCATTTACTTTTATATCATTTTTGGGACTAACCTACTAACCCAAAGGCCTAGTCCAGATTGCTATATTTTACCCGTTTCAGGATTTTGCAGAAAAAGAATATCAAACGGAGTCCAAACAGAATGAAACCATCGCGAGAGATATTTTTGGAGAAAATAAATCACGTGGAGCTTGAGAACCACGTCAGGGCACACAGGGCTGGCCCGTGAGGGTGGGGGCGCCCCCCCTTCCCAGGGCGCGCCCCCTGCCTCGTGGCCCCCTCGAGCGTCCCCCGGTGCCCTCCTTCTTCTTATATAAGTCTACGTACCGCAGAAACTCCGTGAACAGAGAGAAAACCCTAATTCCACCGCCGTACCTTCTATTCCCGTGGAGATCCCATCTTGGAGCCTGTTCCGGAGCTCCACAGGAGGGGGATCCATCACGGAGTCCTTCATTATCATCATCATCGCCTCACCATGAGTTGTGAGTAGTTTACCACAGACCTTCGGGTCCATAGCTAGTATCTAGATGGCTTCTTCTCTCTATCTGGATCTCAATACAAACTTCTCCTCGGTCTTCGAGGAGATCTATTCGATGGAATCTCTTTTTGTGGTGTGTTTGTCGAGATTCGATGAATTGTGAGTTTATGATCAAGGTTATCTACGAAAGATATTTGGTTCTTCTCTGAAGTTTTTATGTGTGCTCATAATATCCTTGCAAGTCTCTTCGAATTATTGGTTTGGTTTGACCTACTAGATCTATAGTTCTTGCAATGGGAGAAGTGTTTGGCTTTGGGTTCAATCTTGCGGTGTCCTTTCCCAGTGACAGTAGGGGCAGCAAGTCACGTATTGTATTGTTGCCATCGAGGATAAAAAGATGGGGTTTATATCATATTGCTTGAGTTTATCCCTCTACATCATGTCATCTTGCTTAAGGCATTGCTCTATTCTTATGAACTCGATACACTAGATGCATGCTGGATAGCGGTCGATGTGTGGAGTAATAGTAGTAGATGCAGAATCGTTTCGGTCTACTTGTCTCGGACGTGATGCCTATATACAGTGATCATGCCTAGATAGTCTCATAATTATTCGCTTTTCTATCAATTGCTCGACAGTAATTTGTTTACCCGCCGTAGAATATCGCTATCATGAGAGAAGCCACGAGAGAAAACTATGCCCCTCGGGTATATTCTCAACATATCAATCTACATCTACTTTACTTTTACCGCTTTTATTTGCTGTTCTATTAAACTAAAAATACCAAAAATAAAACTATCATATCTATCAGATCTCACTTTCGTAAGTGACCGTAAAGGGATTGACAACCCCTTATCGCATTGGCTGCGAAGTTCTTATTTGTTTGTGAAGGTGCGAGGGACTCGCGCGTGGTCTCCTACTGGATTGATACCTTAGTTCTCAAAAACTGAAGGGGATACTTATGCTACTTTGCTGCATCTCCCTTTCTTCTTCGAGGGAATGCAACGCAAGCTCAAGAGGTAGCACTTGGCGGCGGCTCCGAATCGTAAAACGCGATAATTCTTTCTCTATGATTTTTTCTCCCCAAAAGTGAATATATGGAGTCCGGGGGTACGTCGGTGGAGCATCAGGGGGCCCACGAGGCAGGGGGGCGCACCCAGTGGGAGGGGGCGTGCCCCCACCCTCGTGGAAAGGGTGTGGGCCCCCTGACGTGGATCTTTCCGCAGATATTTTCTATATTTTCCAAAACAATTCTCCGTGGATTTTCAGGTCAGATCGAGAACTTTTTATTTCTACACAAAAACAACACCATGGCAATTCTGCTGAAAACAGCGTCAGTCCGGGTTAGTTCCATTCAAATCATGCAAGTTAGAGTCCAAAACAAGTGCAAAAGTGTTTGGAAAAGTAGATATGTTGGAGACGTATCAACTCCCCCAAGCTTAAACCTTTGCTTGTCCTCAAGCAATTCAGTTGGTAAACTGAAAGTGATAAAGAAAAACTTTGACAAACTCTGTTTGCTCTTGTTGTTGTAAATATGTAAGCCAGCATTCAGGTTTTCAGCAAAGATCATGAACTAACCACATTCACAATAACTTTTAGGTCTCATGTCTACTCACATCAATGGCATAATCAAATCGTGAGCAATGAAAATAAACCTCGGATGACAACACTTTCTCAAAACAATCATGATATGATATAACAAGATGGTATCTCGCTAGCCCTTTCTGAGACCGCAAAACATAAATGCAGAGCACCTTTAAGGATCAAGGACTGACTAGACATTGTAATTCATGGTAAAAGAGATCTAGTCATGATCATACTCAATGCAAATTAATAAAAATGCATGCAAATGACAGAGGTGCTCTCCTACTGGTGCTCTTTTATAAGAGGATGATGACTCAGCATAAAAGTAAATAGATAGGCCCTTCGCAGAGGGAAGCAGGGATTTGTAGAGGTGCCAGAGCTCGATTTTTAAATAGAGATGAATAATATTTTGAGCAGTATACTCTCATTGTCAACATAACAACCAAGAATCTCGATATCTTCTATGCTACGCACATTATGGGCGGTTCCCAAACATAATGGTAAAGTTTATACTCCCCCAACCGCCAACAAGCACACTCCACGGCTGGTCCGAAACAACGGATACCGTCCAAACCAACAACAGCCCTGGGGAGTTTTGTTTAATTATTATGATTTTGAGCATGGGACTGGGCATCCCGGTTACCAGCCATTTTCTCATGAATGATGAGCGGAGTCCACTCATCATGAGAATAACCCACCTAGCATGGAAGATATAGACAACCCTAGTTGATACATGAGCTGTTTGAGCATACAAAACAGAATTTTATTTGAAGGTTTAGAGTTTGGCACATACAAATTTACTTGGAACGGCAGGTAAATACCGCATATAGGAAGGTACGGTGGACTCATATGGAATAACTCTAGGATTTATGGAAGTGGATGCACAAGCAGTATTCCCGCTTAGTACATGTGAAGTCTAGAAAGAGACTGGGAAGCGACAAGCTAGAGAGCGACAACGGTCATGAAACATGCATTAAAATTAATCAATAGTGAATGCAAGCATGAGTAGGATATAAATCACCATGAACATAAATATCGTGGAGTCTATGTTGATTTGTTTCAACTACATGCGTGAACATGTGCCAAGTCAGACCACTTGAATCATTCAAAGGAGGATACCACCCCATCATACCACATCACAACCATTTTAATATCATGTTGGCATGCAAGAAAGACCATTACAAACTCTCAGCTAATTAAGCATGGCATAAGCAGCTATGATCTCTAATTGTCATTGCAAGCATGTTTCATTCATAACGAGCTAAATCAGGAACGATGAATTGTCATATTTACAAAAACAAGAGAGGTCGAGTTCATACCAGCTTTTCTCATCTCAATCAATTCATCATATATCATCCTTATTGCCTTTCACTCGCACGACCGAACTGTGTGGATAATAATAATAGTGCACGTGCATTGGAATAAGCTGGAATCTGCGAGCATTAATACAAGAGATAAGACAAGGTAATATGGCTCAATGTTAAATCAACAATAAAGCATATGAGAGCCACTAAGCATTTTAATCATGGTCTTCTACTCTTGACCCCCAAAGAAAAGAAAAGAAACTATTTACACGGGAAAGCTCCCAACAAGCAAAAGAAGAACGAGAAATCTTTTTGGGTTTTCTTTTAATTACTACTACTACAAGCAAGGAAAGTAAACTAGCTAAAAGCTACAACTAATATTTTTTTTGTTTTTCTTAAGGTTTTTCTGACACAAGAAATTGACTAAGAAAAAGAATTGAAACTAAACATGGATAGTACAATGAAAGAGTGTGAGCACCGACAACTAGAATAAGTGTGTGAACATGAATGTAATGTCGATGAGAAACACGTACTCCCCCAAGCTTAGGCTCTTGGCCTAACTCGATCTATCGACAATATTGGCCTGGCTGATATCCAAAGTTGTAGTTGGGGTTATACTGAGATGCAACGGCTACTGCCTGCTGAGCTGCAGCTTGGAGGCGGGCTGCTTCCATCGTATTATGATACTCATTTTCCTCCTCCCTGGTTATAGTATATCTCCCTTTTGCCTAAAAGTCAAACAAAGTAGGGGCAGGAAGAGTAATAGGGATGGCATGATACATGTTAAAGATTAGTCGATATTTGAGGGATTGTTCATCCCTCTCTATAAACCGGTGACTAGTCATGGCATTGTAATCCAAATAAGCAGGCAGTAAAGGTTCATCATTTGCATGGACAGGCACACCAAGACGGCGGGTGTGAGAACCCGGAATTATCTTCCAGATCCTCCTGTGTTTAATTGTCAACCCCAAGATCATTGTTGACAACACAGTGAAATGATATCATTGCAGAATACGTAAAAGCATCACAAGTAGTATATTTGCCACAAGACATACCTAGCGAATTGTCTCATGACATTTACAATCAGAAAACAGCGGAAAGTACAATGCGTAGCGACTCCATCTCAGCCACAGGCAGTCGATGTAGTCCACGTGACCTCACTCCTACGGGTCGCCATTGTTGTCGTAGTCATCACCTTTGTCTTCATGAAACTCTGTTGTCAACAAAATTATTGCCATGAGTACATTACGTACTCAACATGCCTCCCGCGGGGAAGGTCCTAACAACTACATGTGGCTTCAAAGGAAGGATGTATGGCTCATTTGCATAAAAGCTAATTTTGTTTGAAAAACATATATCAGTTGGATAATAGCAGTTTTAGATGGAAACTTGTTTTGTCTCCAGAATAACTTTCATCAAAGTGAGGATCCTCGATCAACTCACACTCTTCATAGGTTCCAAGAATAGGGGAAAGAGGGAATAAGCAAGACAGGTCCCGTATGTCAAGAAAGATTCATGTGCCGTCCATGACCGTGGACACGGCTATTCGAATAGTTTTACACTCTGCAGAGGTTGTACACTTTACCCACACGACACAATCCCGTCTTGATGCCACCAGTGGCCGCTGGTATAGTACTCCATTTGGTGTACCGGCAGGGGGATTGTGACGAGGTCTTTCTTTAGACCAAACTTATTATGCCAAGCCCACTAGGTTTCAACACGGAAGTAACCGCAGTTCACAGTCCGAGCCCCCTTTTGTGCCGAGGACACTCCTCGCAAGGCAGCTATCCCATCTGCGGTACGGCGATGACAACAATAAGAGTGAGCTAACTAATTAACCAAGCCAGTGCCCATATAGCATGTGGCTGTACTATTGTCACAATCTTCAAATCCAAGACTTATTAGGCCTCATGCGGCACGGACGACTGATTGCCCCCTTCAACTCGTGAAGGGCGGACAATCGCTCCTTCAATCCTTGATTCAGCTGTCGCCCGCGCCAGTATTCAGATGGTAAGTTTCACCCAGAGTAGAAGAGAGTAGAGAAGGTCAACAAGGTCAACCGACCTAGCTCAGGGAGCTCAGCAACAAGTTCCAAGTGTCAATGATCTGAAGATCATTCAAATAAGGACCTATAGAATAATAAGCATGGCTAAGCATTTCTACTCTACCGGAATAATATATAATTCTACTCAGGTGTCAAGTGAATAGGCGACAAGCGGATCAAGGCATGTGTCAATCGACACGCTAGCTACGAGATTAAAAGCATGCATATAGTAAAAATAAAACTCAATGCAATTTTGTAAATCATAGGATAAGTATGATCAAGAAGGAGGCATGCCTTCGTTGTTGAGTCCTTCTTCGGTAACCTGATTCTGTCCATATCCAACATCGTCGCCACTCCCTACTCGTCGTAACGATAGCAACAGACAACAATAAATACCAAAACAATGGAAAATCCAAATAACATCCAAAACAAATTAAGAGTAGATGGATAACAAGATATTGATCGAGATGGAGATTCGAAATGAGATAACACGATAGGGAGGTAAGTAGAGAGGATTCAACGAAGTGACAATGTTTAGGTGACACAGCTATGGAAGGATTTGCGATCAAGACTAAAGTTCTGATAGGAACTACGATACTAACCACGAGTAGCGCCCACTACACATCTCAACTAACTATATATAGGAACTACTATATAGCTAACACAATGGAAACAACACACATGGAATGAAACCATCCCATGCATTTAACTACACAAATCACAACATGGCATGATAAACGTAACAGTTAACAACAAATAATATTTAGATAGAAACAAAATATTTATAATGGTCAATAGTAGTCAAACATATACATCAACTATAATAACTTAAAAGACAATAGTTCATAAGGCAAAGAAACAACCATTATAAATCATACTAGTAAGCAATGAAACATCATACAACAACATGAATTGAGTTGGATCTAGATTCTATCCTAAAGCAAAACTAAAGAAAAATAGGATCAACTTCATTATATCAAACCAATACTATGGCCACACAATTTAACAAGAGGACACATATTACACATGGTATGTGAATGATAAGTTATAAATATGTATTGACTAATATCACAAGCATCAAGCATAAAGTGACCATGGCAATATACTACACTAGGACATGCTCTTTATGATAATAAATAACAAATGTCTAATTAACCACTACCAACAACATTATCAGCACATGATTGTAACAACATGGCAAACTATGCACACTTGGCATAAGAGAAAGACACAACTCAACTAACGAATGGTAAACTATCCAAACCATGTGATGAACTAATGAAACATGTTTTAAACACTCATAATACTAACATGATACAGAGGTAAAATCTATAAGAAAGAACTGAACTAGGCAACTGTAATACACCAAACATCATAAAGCATGAAAGATGAAAGATGTCAAAGCATAGAATAATACATTAGCGAGGTAAACAATGTAATGTCTAAACATGGATGATCGAGATACCACACTAGGCTACCAATAGAATACCGTAACTATGAGATAACTTAGTTGATACCAATTAACATGAAGATCAAGTATGGCACTAGCACACCACTATACATTCTAGTTGTGACATATAAGCACATCGAGGAAGCATACTAAGCCTGTAGGCAAGTAAACAACTAGATCATGACATCAACCAAATCAAGCATTGATATATCATAGCATGACTAAGAGAGACAACATGCATTTCTATCAAATACAACTTACACTTGTAAAGACATAGGCAGGATTGTTCTATAACATGAATTGATACACACACTAACATCTAGTTACATTGCCACAACATCATGGAATGGTATTGATCAAGCAAGCTGGAATCATACAACACTAGCATGTATCTCTACCAAGCAAAGTCTAACAATATACACCATCATATCATAAAATCCTAGCAATGTTATAACACATCAAAATCATACAATAAAACATGCATTCAACCTTTGAACACGTTCTAGTATGGAAAGGTAATAGACTAAGGTAAATGATCACGCATGATTACCAGAATGTAATAAACTAAGTTCTATGTCACAAGAATGAATTCTATATAGTAATAACATACGACCATAGCATAAAGAAACTAACCATGTGATCTATCATGACCACATCTGCAGAATAAGTTAAACAACTAGGAAATTATATTCTACACAACAAACTATAATGCACCCACTTCCAAACAACATGACATTTCATTTGACCTCTAGCATAAAGAAACTATGCAACAATACATACTAAAAAAATATAAACGTCCATTGTAGGACTGAGATGATTCCAAACTAATAAAATAAACATGCGACATGAATGAACATGAATGTGTAAACTATATATAAGATATCTCCATGCTAAACAAATATGAAAATAATCATAACATGTAATATTCCACCACTCGATAAAGAAAGCAAAGCTTAAAATAATTCTACGAAATTATAAGCTTGGTGACCATTCACCAAATTTTGTACGCATGCATAAAAGAGAACTATATGGTCTATAAATAAAAATAACAACATGAGACACCATACCAAACTATAAGAAATATATAAAATAAATCCTTACAATAAATCTAATCAATCACATCTAACTCCTAGAATTATAGAATGATTTAGAGTGACTCCTTGGCATGTCATGACCATATAAAAATATCAAACAACACAAAAGTTCACCGATCAACTACTACACACGATAAAAAATCACAAGAACTAATATGAAACAAAAGAATAACACACAATTACAATTAGGCATTAATTGAAACCATATAAACTATATTTAAATCTATAGACGTGTCTAAGACAATAATAATACAAAAAAATATTATCAACTTGCGACAGCAAAAACTATAATTGATAAACAAGTAAATCTAATAAGTCAATAGTCACATACAAACATTATGAGACCAATAGGATGCACTCCTTGGCACAACACGAACATACGAACAATAACACATCAATGCAAAAGTTCACCGATCTACTACTATGCATGGCAATAATTTAAAACAACCAATTCAAGGTGTATCACACTACTACATGATGCACAAAATTATCTACACGTGACCATGCAAAACTATTATTTTAATTAACACGAACGACTAGATAAAATCTGTAGTATTAACTGATTGATGAAACAAGCGATCTAACTCCATCCTGGGATTACTAAGGTGATGAAAAACAAATCATCTATGGGGCAGGAAATCATATGACGAATAAAACTAAAGAAAAATGTGAATATCATCGGATGGTCTCCGGTTCATGGACATGGCGTGGTTGGCGCAGCCAACAAGAGAAATAGATCAAATTAGGATGTCTAGGAGATAGATTGAACATGGTTTAGTGCACCTGCAAAAGGAATTGAACAGAAACTCACCGAGCGTGATGAGTTAATGCAACGAACTCAAATAACAGTGTAGACGAACATGTTGAATTCTTCGCATGTAGTTGACGGAACGTGTTCCTTCTTCTCTGAATGGATTCATGGCATGGGGAAGAAGATCCTCAATCATAAGGATAGTCAAAGACAAGCACCAAGAGACTCTCAATCTTCAATCAACACACAAAAGAGGAAATCACTCATGAAAATATTCTTCTAATCCATGTCCAATAGACCGCTGTCACCTTGGTCTCGAGGATTATACTAGATAAAGACAAGTGAGTACATCAATCCAATACATAGAGGAAGGGGAAATATCATGGGATCACCCTAGATCAACATAGCCTATGATCACAAAGAAGATCACATCATGGGAGAGAGAATTGACCACATGGCTACTAGTAGAAACCTCAGCCCCGAGGAGGAACTACTCCCGCATCATGGAGGGAGGAAGCAACGTCGATGGAGATGAATCCGGGGGCACTTCCCCGTCCCGGCAGGATGCTGGCACAGGAATTCTGGTCCCCCGAAACTTGGTGGCGATGACGGCGGAGATCGGAATTGCTTCTGGAGAAAAGGGTTCTGGAATCAGGGTTTCCGCGACGAGAGAAATATATATGCGAAGGGGGGTCACCAGAAGCGGAGAGGAGGGCCCAAGCGCCCCCTAGGGCGGCCAGGGGTGGGGCCGCCTGGGCTGCCCCTGGCTCCCCTCTGGCCCCACTTTGGTTTTTCTCGAAGCTTCCTGTACGCTGATTTTTTCTGTATTTTTCCCAGAATTTTTGGAGCACTTTTAATATGGGGGAAATCTGAAATAGAAAAACAGCAGAAAACAGGAACTGGCACTGTGGTGCACTGAGTTAATAGGTTAGTCCAAATATGATCAAAGTGTATGGAAGTGCATAAATATCATAGCAATATCACACAAAAGAAGCATGGAGCAAGCAGAAATTATAGATACATTTTGGACGTATCACTTCCCTCGGTAGTTCATCGTCCGGCTCACGAATCGCGAGCCTCGGTTCTTGCTTCCTTGAAGAACCACCTTGGAAGATTTTCCTATGCATTTTTCTGAAATTTTCTGAAATTTTTAGTAACTCAAAATAAAAGTTAACTAAACTCAACAAGATTGATAGCCACAACTCCTACAAGTGCCTAGAGGCTATATCATGCATTAGAACTACTTGGGACCAAAGAAATTTGACATGCAAGCTCAAGAAGAACAAGGTCACCTCAGCAGTAAAAATTTGCAATGAATAAAGCACTAGAACAAAAACTAATTGGACCAATGGAGGAGTCACATACCAAGGAACAATCTCCCCAAACAGTTTGGTGAATGGTGCTTTGAGCGAGGAGGTCGAAAATGGCAGCAAGATGAGCTAGAACTCATGCTTGAGCTGGTTGGTAATTTTGTTGGGAGGAAGAAGAAGGGTATGTGTGCAAGAATAAGTGGAGGGGGCCACGTGGGGCCCACGAGGTAGGGGTGCGCGCCCTGTGAGGGTGGGCGCGCCCTGAACCCTCGTGGCCAGGTGCTGGCTCTCCTCCCTGTGTTTTCTGTGCCATATATTCTCAAATATTCTAGAAAAAATCGTATTTCATTTTCAGGGCATTTGGAGAACTTTTATTTTCGGGGTATTTTTTATTGCACGGATAAGTCTGGGAACGGACAGAAAATACTATTTTTGCTTTATTTATCCTAATTAACAGAAATTAAAAGGAGGGTACAGAAGGTTGTGCTATCTAGATTCACCCATCTCATGCTCATCAAACGGAATCCATTAACAAGGTTGATCAAGTCTTGTTAATAAACTCTTTCCGAATAACACGAAACTGCAGAATTTTTGAATAACACCAGGTTACCTCAATGGGGATATGTATGTCCCCAACAATAAGAATATCATATGTCTTCTTGGCAGCAGGAAGAAGAAATTCAAAACCTCCAATAGTAATAGTTCAAATTTTTCCAATAGAATTGATACTATGGACCTGAGGTTGTTTCCTCGGAAAGTGTTCCGTATGTTCATTACCATTGACATGGAAAGTGACATTGTCTTTGTTGCAATCAATAACAGCCCCTACAGTATTCAAAAAGGGTCTATCAAGGATAATAGACATACTATCGTCCTCGGGAATATCAAGTATAACAAAGTCCATTAGAATAGTAACATTGGCAACCACAACATGAACATCCTCACAAATACCGACAGGTATAGCAGTTGATTTATCGTCCATTTGCAAAGATATTTCAGTAGGTGTCAACTTACTCAAGTCAAGCCTACGATATAAAGAGAGAGGCATAACACTAACACCGGCCCCAAGATCACATAAAGCAGTTTTAACATAGTTTCTTTTAATGGAGCAAGGTATAGTAGGTCCTCCTAGATCTCCTAGTTTCTTAGGTATTCCACCTTTAAAAGTGTAATTGGCAAGCATAGTGGAAATTTCTACTTTAGGTATCATTCTTTTGTTGGTAATAATATCTTTCATGTACTTAGCATAAGGATTTGTTTTAAGCATATCAGTCAAACGCATACGCAAAAAGATAGGTCTAATCATCTCAGCAAAGCGCTCAAAATCCTCATCATCCTTTTTCTTGGATGGTTTAAGAGGAAAAGGCATGGGTTTCTGAACCCATGGTTCTCTTTCCTTACCGTGCCTCCTAGCATCAAAGTCTCTCTTATCATAACGTTGATTCTTTGATTGTGGGTTATCAAGATCAGCAGCAGGTTCAATCTCTGCATCATTATCATTGCTAGGTTGAGCATCATCATGAACATCATCATTAACACTATCACTAGGTTCATGTTCATTACCAGATTGTGTCTCAACATCGGAAATAGATATGTCATTGGGATTCTCAGGTGTGTCAGCTACAGGTTCACTAGAAGCATGCAAAGTCCTATCATTTTTCTTTTTCTTCTTCTTAGAATAACTAGGTGCATCTAAATTAGCTCTCGGAGAATCTTGATCAATTCTCTTAGGGTGGTCCTCAGGATACAGAGGTTCCTGAGTCATTCTGCCACCTCTAGTCACTACTCTAATGACATTATCATTATTCTTACTAATTAATTCATTGAGCAAATCATTCTGAGCCTTAAGTACTTGCTCTACTTGAGTGGTAACCATAGAAGCATGTTTACTAATGAGTTTCAGTTCACCTTTAACTCTAGAAATATAATCACTCAAGCGTTCAATCATATAAGCATTACGTTGCAATTGTCTACCAACATAAGCATTGAAGTTTTCTTGCTTCACAATAAAATTGTCAAACTCATCTAAGCATTGGCTAGGAGACTTATAACGAGGAATATCACCTTCATCAAATCTATAAAGATAATTTACCTTTACTACCTGTGTCCGGTTATCAAGACCATGTATTTCTTCAATAGGTGGTAAATTCTTAACATCTTCAGCTTTAATACCTTTTTCTTTCATAGATTTCTTCGCCTCTTGCATATCTTCAGGACTGAGAAATAGAACTCCCCTTTTCTTTGGAGTTGGCTTAGGGGCTGGTTCAGGAAGTGTCCAATTATTTGTATTGGCTAGCATATTATTCAATAGTAATTCATCTTGATCAACTGTTCTTTCCCTGAAAACACAACTAGCACAACTATCCAGGTGGTCTCTGGAAGCATCGGTTAGTCCATTATAAAAGACATCAAGTATATCGTTCCTCTTAAGAGGATGATCAAACAAAGCATTAAGTAATTGGAGAAGCCTCCCCCAAGCTTGTGGGAGAATCTCTTCTTCAATTTGCACAAACTTATAAATTTCCCGTAAGGCAGCTTGTTTCTTATGAGCGGGAAAATATTTAGCAGAGAAGTAATACATCATATCCTGGGGACTACACACACAACCAGGATCAAGAGAATTAAACCATGTCTTAACATCACCCTTTAATGAGAACGGAAATAGCTTAAGGATGTAGTAATAACAAATCTTTTCATCGTTGGTAAACAGGGTGGCTAGATCATTCAACTTAGTAAGATGTGCCACAACAGTTTCAGACTCATAGCCATGGAAAGGATCAGATTCAACCAAAGTAATTAACTCAGGATCAACAGAGAAATCATAATCCTTATCGGTAACAAAGATAGGTGAAGTAGCAAAAGCAGGGTCATGTTTCATTCTAGCATTCAAGGACTTTTCTTTCAGCTTAGCTAAAAATTTCTTAAGATCATATCTACCATTGCAAGCAAGAAAGTCTCTAGCAGTTTCTTCATCCATAACATAACCCTTAGGAACAACGGGCAATTCATATCTAGGGGGAGAAGCTTCATCATCACTTTCATAAATATTATAAGTTTCAATATTTGCATTCTCCCTAACCTTAGCAATGTGTTCATCTAGAAATTCACCTAGTGGCACAGTATTATCATGCATAGAAGTAGTTTCATGATACATAGCAGAAGTGGCATCATCAAGAACATACGACATATCAGATTCTATAGCAGGAGTAGGTGTCGCAAATTTACCCATAACAGATGGTGAATCAAGTGTAGAGCTAGATGGCAGTTCCTTACCTCCCCTCGTAGTTGAGGGATAGATCTTGGTTTTTGAGTCCTTCAAATTATTCATAGTGATCAACAGATATAAATCCCAAGTGACTTAAAGAATAGAGCTATGCTCCCAGGCAATGGCGCCAGAAAATAGTCTTGATAACCGACAAGTGTAGGGGATCGCAAAAGTTTTCGAGGGTAAAGTATTCAACCCAAATTTATTGATTCGACACAAGGGGAGCCAAAGAATACTCTTAAGTATTAGCAGCTGAGTTGTCAATTCAACCACACCTGGAAACTTAGTGTCTGCAGCAAGGTAGTTCAGTAGCAAAGTAATATGATAATAGTGGTAACAACAATAAAAGTAACGGTAGTGTTTTTTTAGTTTTTGTAACAGTAGCAGTGGAAAAGTAAATAAGCAACTAGCAATATGTGAAAAGCACGTAGGCATTGTGTTGGTAATATGCCCTAGAGGCAATAATAAAATGGTTATTATTATATTTCCTTGTTCATGATAATTGTCTATTGTTCATGCTTTAATTGTATTATCCAGAAACAGTAATGCATGTGTGAATACATAGACCACAACGTATCCCTAGTAAGCCTCTAGTTGACTAGCTCGTTGATCAACAGATGGTTATGGTTTCCTGACCATGGACATTCGATGTCATTGATAACGGGATCACATCATTAGGATTATGATGTTATGGACAAGACCCAGTCCTAAGCCTAGCACAAGATCGTGTAGATCGTATGCTAAAGCTTTTCCAATGTCAAGTATCTTTTCCTTAGACCATGAGGTTGTGCAACTCCCGGATGCCGTCGGAATACTTTGGGTGTGCCAAACGTCACAACGGAACTGGGTGACTATAAGGTACACTACGGGTATCTCTGAAAGCATCTGTTGGGTTGGCACGAACCGAGACTGGGATTTGTCACTCCGTATGACGGAGAGGCATCTCTGGGCCCACTCGGTAAGACATCATCATAATGAGCTCAATGTGACTAAGGGGTTGGTCACGGGATGATGTGTTACGGAATGAATAAAGAGACTTGCCATGACGAGATTGAACAAGGTATCGGGTATACCGACGATCGAATCTCGGGCAAGTATCGTACCGATAGACAAAGGGAATTGCGTACGGGATTGTTTGAATCCTCGGCATCGTGGTTCAACCGATGAGATCATCGAGGAGCATGTGGGAACCAACATGGGTATCCAGATCCTGTTGTTAGTTATTGACCGGAGCGTCGTCTCGGTCATGTCTGCGTGTCTCCCGAACCCGTAGGGTCTACACACTTACGGTTCCGTGACGCTAGGGTTGTAGAGATATTAGTATGCGGTAACCTGAAAGTTGTTCGGAGTCCCGGATGAGATCCCGGACGTCACGAGGAGTTCCGGAATGGTCCGGAGGTGAAGATTTGTATATAGGAAGTCCAGTTTCGGCCACCGGGAAAGTTTCGGGGGTCACCGGTATTGTACCGGGACCACCGGAAGGGTCCCGGGGGTCCATCGGGTGGGGCCACCTATCCCGGAGGGCCCCAAGGGCAGAAGTGGGAAGGGAACCAGCCCATGGTGGACTGGTGCGCCCCCCATGGGCCCCCCTGTGCCTACGGTTGGAAACCCCGGGGGTGGGGGCGCCCCACCTGACTTGGGGGGCAAGTCCCCCCCCCCCTTGGCCGCCGCCCCCCTAGAGATTGGATCTCTAGGGGCAGGCGCTCCCCCAGGCCCCTATATAAAAGGGGGGAGGGAGGGCTGCACACCTAAGCCCTGGTGCCTCCCTCTCCCTCCCGTGACACCTCTTCCTCCTCCAGTAAAGCTTGGCGAAGCCCTGCTAGAATCCCGCTGCTTCCACCACCACGCTGTCGTGCTGTTGGATCTACATCAAATTCTCCTCCCCCCTTGCTGGATCAAGAAGGAGGAGACGTCTCCGCTCCGTACATGTGTTGAATGCGGAGGTGCCGTCCGTTCGGTGCTAGGATCATCGGTGATTTGGATCACGACGAGTACGACTCCATCAACCCCGTTCTCTTGAACGCTTCCGCTCGCGATCTACAAGGGTATGTAGATGCACTCCTCTATCCCTCGTTGCTAGATGACTCCATAGATTGATCTTGGTGATGCGTAGAAAATTTGAAAATACTGCTACGTTCCCCAACAGTGGCATCATGAGCTAGGTCTATGCGCAATATCTTGCACGAGTAGAACACAAAGTAGTTGTGGGCGTCGATTTGTCAATTCTCTTGCCGTTACTAGTCTTATCTTGATTCGCCATCGTGGGATGAAACGGCCCGGACCGACCTTACACGTATGCTTACGTGAGACAGGTTCCATCGACTGACATGCACTAGTTGCATAAGGTGGCTAGCGGGTGTCTGTCTCTCCTACTTTAGTCGGATCGGATTCGATGAAAAGGGTCCTTATGAAGGGTAAATATAAATTGGCATATCACGTTGTGGTTTTGGCGTATTTAAGAAATGTTCTTGCTAGAAACCTATAGCAGCCACGTAAAAACTTGCAACAACAATTAGAGGACGTCTAACTTGTTCTTGCAGCATGTGCCGTGTGATGTGATATGGCCAAAAGGATGTGATGAATGATATATATGTGATGTATGAGATTGATCATGTTCTTGTAATAGGAATCATGACTTGCATGTCGATGAGTATGACAACTGGCACGAGCCATAGGATTTGTCTTATTTTATTGTATGACCTTCGTGTCAATGAAAAACGCCATGTAATTACTTTACTTTATCGCTAACCGTTAGCCATAGTAGTAGAAGTAATGTTTGGAGAGACAACTTCATGAAGACACGATGATGGAGATCATGATGATGGAGATCATGGTGTCATGCCGGTGACGATGATGATCATGGAGCCCCGAAGATGAAGATCAAAAGGAGCAAAATGATATTGGCCATATCATGTCACTATTTGATTGCATGTGATGTTTATCATGTTTTTACATCTTATTTTCTTAGAACGACGGTAGTAAATAAGATGATGTCTCACTAAAATTTCAAGAATTGTGTCCCCCCTAACTGTGCACCGTTGCTAAGGTTCGTTGTTCCGAAGCACCACGTGATGATCGGGTGTGATAGGCTCTAATGTTCGCATACAATGGGTGTAAGCCAGATTTACACACGCAATACACTTAGGGTTCACTTGACGAGCCTAGCATGTACAGACATGGCCTCGGAACACGGAAGACCGAAAGGTCGAACATGAGTCGTATAGAAGATACGATCAACATAAAGATGTTCACCGTTGATGACTAGTCTGTCTCACGTGATGATCGGACATGACCTAGTCGATTCGGATCATGTATCACTTAGATGACTAGAGAGATGTCTATCTGAGTGGGAGTTCATAAAATTTGTTTAGATGAACTTAATTGTCATGAACATAGTCTAAAATATTTACAATATGTCTTGTAGATCCAATGGCCCACGCTAATGTTGCCCTCAACTTCAACGCGTTCCTAGAGAAAACCAAGCTGAAAGACGATGGTAGCAACTATATGGATTGGGTCCGTAACTTGAGGATCATCCTCATAGCTGCCAAGAAAACATATGTCCATGAAGCACCGCTAGGTGACGCACCCGCCCCAGTGAACCAAGACGTTATGAACGCCTGGCAGTCGTGCTATGATGATTACTCCCTGGTTCAGTGCGGCATGCTTTACAGCTTAGAATCGGGGCTCCAAAAGAGTTTTGAGCATCACGGAGCATATGAGATGTTCCAAGAGCTGAAAATGGTTTTCCAAGCTCATGCCCGAGTCGAGAGATATGACGTCTCCGACGCATTCTACGGTTGTAAGATGGAGGAGAATAGTTCTGTCAGCGAGCATATACTCAAATTGTCTGGGTTGCACAATCGCTTGTCTCAGTTGGGAATTAATCTCCCAGATGAAGTAGTCGTTTACAGAATCCTTCAGTCGCTCCCACCTAGCTACAAGAGCTTCGTGATGAACTTCAATATGCAAGGGATGGAGAAGTCCATTCCCGAGGTGTATGCAATGCTGAAATCAGCGGAGGTGGAGATCAAGAAAGAACATCAAGTGTTGATGGTGAATAAAACTACTAAGTTCAAGAAAGGCAAGAGTAAGAAGAACTTCAAGAAGGACGGCAAAGGAGTAGACGCGCATGGTAAGCCAGTTGCCGGGAAGAAGCCAAAGAATGGACCCAAGCCTGAGACTGAGTGCTTTTATTGCAAGGGAACGGGTCACTGGAAGCGGAACTGCCCCAAATACTTAGTAGATAAGAAGGCCGGCTACGTCAAAGGTATATGTGATATACATGTTATTGATGTGTACCTTACCAGCGCTCGTAGTAGCTCTTGGGTATTTGATACTGGTGCAGTTGCTCACATTTGTAACTCAAAGCAGGAAGTACGGAATAAGCGGAGACTGGCGAAGGAGGAGGTGACGATGCGCGTCGGGAATGGTTCCAAGGTCGATGTGATCGCCGTTGGCACGCTACCTCTGCATCTACCTTCGGGATTAGTTTTAAACCTCAATAATTGTTATTTAGTACTAGCTTTGAGCATGAACATTGTATCTAGATCTCGTTTAATGCACGATGGCTACTCATTTAAATCTGAGAATAATGGTTGTTCTATTTATATGAGAGAAATGTTTTATGATCATGCCCCGCTGGTCAATGGTTTATTCTTAATGAATCTCGAACGTGATGTTACACATATTCATAGTGTGAATGCCAAAAGATGTAAGGTTGATAATGATATTCCCACATACTTGTGGCACTGTCGCCTTGGTCATATTGGTGTCAAATGTATGAAGAGGCTCCATGCAGATGGACTTTTGGAGTCTCTTGATTACGAATCATTTGACACGTGCGAACCATGCCTCTTGGGCAAGATGACCAAGTCTCCATTCTCCGGAACAATGGAGCGAGCAACCAACTTGTTGGAAATCATACATACCGATGTGTGTGGTCCAATGAGTGTTGAAGCTCGCGGTGGCTATCGTTATGTTCTCACCCTCACAGATGACTTAAGTAGATATGGGTATGTCTACTTGATGAAACACAAGTCTGAGACCTTTGAAAAGTTCAAGGAATTTCAGAATGAGGTGCGAATCAACGTGACAGAAAAATATAGTTATTACGATCATATCGTGGAGTAGAATATTTGATTCACGAATTTGGCACGCACCTAAGGAACCGTGGAATTGTTTCTCAATTGACGCCGCCTGGAACACCTCAGCGTAATCGTGTGTCCGAACGTCGTAATCGTACTCTATTGGACATGGTGCGATCTATGATGTCTCTTACTGACTTACCGCTATCATTTTGGGGTTATGATTTAGAGACTACCGCATTCACTTTAAATAGGGCACCGTCTAAATCCATTGAGACGACACCGTATGAACTTTTTTTGGCAAGAAACCTAAGTTGTCGTTTCTAAAAGTTTGGGGATGCAATGCTTATGTCAAGAAACTTCAACCTGAAAAGCTCGAACCCAAATCAGAAAAATGCGTCTTCATAGGATACCCTAAGGAAACTATTGGGTACACCTTCTACCTCAGATCCGAAGGCAAGGTCTTCATTGCCAAGAATGGATCCTTTCTAGAGAAAGAGTTTCTCTCGAAAGAAGTAAGTGGTAGGAAAGTGGAACTTGATGAGGTGATTGTCACCCCTTCCGATCCGGAAAGTAGCGCAGTGCAGGAAGATGTTTCTGTGGTGCGTGCACCGACTAGGGAGGAAGTTAATGATAATGATCATGAAGCTTCAGATCAAGTTACTGCTGAACTTCGTAGGTCCACAAGGACACGTTCCGCACCAGAGTGGTACGGCAACCCTGTCCTGGAAATCATGTTGTTAGACAACGGTGAACCTTCGAACTATGAAGAAGCAATGGCGGGCCCAAATTCCAACAAATGGCTTGAAGCCATGAAATCCGAGATAAGATCCATGTATGATAACAAAGTATGGACTTTTTTGGACTTGCCCGATGATCGGCACGCCATAGAAAATAAATAGATCTTTAAGAAGAAGACTGACGCGGACGGTAATGTGACCATCTATAAGGCTCGACTTGTCGCTAAAGGTTATTGGCAAGTTCAAGGAATTGACTATGACGAGACTTTATCTCCCGTAGCGATGCTGAAGGCCGTCCGAATCATGTTAGCAATTGCCGCATTCTATGATTATGAGATATGGCAAATGGATGTCAAAATGGCATTCCATAATGGCTTCCTCAAGGAAGAACTGTATATGATGTAGCCGGAAGGTTTTGTCGATCCTGAGAATGCTAACAAGGTATGCAAGCTCCAGCGCTCAATCTATGGGCTGGTGCAAGCATCTCGGAGTTGGAACATTCGCTTTGATGAGGTGATCAAAGCGTTTGGTTTTATACAGACTTGGGGAGAAGCCTGTATTTACAAGAAAGTGAGTGGGAGCTCTGTAGCATTTCTCATATTATATGTGGATGATATATTGCTGATGGGAAATGATGTAGAACTCTTGGAAAGCATAAAGGCCTACTTGAATAAGTGTTTTTCAATGAAGGACCTTGGAGAAGCTGCTTACATATTAGGCATCAAGATCTATAGAGATAGATCGAGACGCCTCGTTGGTCTTTCACAAAGCACATACCTTGACAAGATATTGAAGAAGTTCAATATGGATTAGTCCAAGAAAGGATTCTTGCCTGTATTGCAAGGTATGAGATTGAGCACGGCTCAATGCCCAACCACGGTAGAAGATAGAGAAAAGATGAGTGTCATCCCCTATGCCTCAGCCATAGGTTCTATTATGTATGCCATGTTGTGTACCAGACCTGATGTGAACCTTGCCATAAGTTTGGTGGGGAGGTACCAAAGTGAACCCGGTATGGAACACTGGACAGCGGTCAAGAATATCCTGAAGTACCTGAAAAGGACTAAGGATATGTTTCTCGTTTATGGAGGTGACGAAGAGCTCGTCGTAAAGGGTTACGTCGATGCTAGCTTCGACACAGATCTGGATGACTCCAAGTCACAAACCGGATACGTGTATATTTTGAATGGAGGGGCAGTCAGCTGGTGCAATTGCAAGCAAAGCGTCGTGGCGGCATCTACATGTGAAGCGGAGTACATAGCTTCTTCCGAAGCAGCACAGGAAGGAGTCTGGATGAAGGAGTTCATCACCGACCTAGGAGTTATTCCAAGCGTGTCGGGCCCGATGACTCTCTTCTGTGACAACACTAGAGCTATTGCCATTGCCAAGGAGCCCAAGTTTCACAAGAAGACCAAGCACATCAAGCGCCGTTTCAACTCCATTCGGAATTATATTCAAGATGGGGACATAGATATTTGTAAAGTGCATACGGATCTGAATGTCGCAGATCCGTTGACTAAACCTCTTCCACGAGCAAAACATGATCAACACCAGAACTCTATGGGTGTTCGATTCATCACAATGTAACTAGATTATTGACTCTAGTGCAAGTGGGAGACTGTTGGAAATATGCCCTAGAGGCAATAATAAAATGGTTATTATTATATTTCCTTGTTCATGATTATTGTCTATTGTTCATGCTTTAATTGTATTATCCGGAAACAGTAATGCGTGTGTGAATACATAGACCACAACGTGTCCCTAGTAAGCCTCTAGTTGACTAGCTCGTTGATCAACAGATGGTTATGGTTTCCTGACCATGGACATTGGATGTCATTGATAACGGGATCACATCATTAGGAGAATGATGTGATGGACAAGACCCAATCCTAAGCCTAGCACAAGATCGTGTAGTTCGTATGCTAAAGCTTTTCCAATGTCAAGTATCTTTTCCTTAGACCATGAGGTTGTGCAACTCCCGGATGCCATAGGAATACTTTGGGTGTGCCAAACGTCACAACGTAACTGGGTGACTATAAAGGTACACTACGGGTATCTCCGAAAGCATCTGTTGGGTTGGCACGAACCGAGACTGGGATTTGTCACTCCGTATGACGGAGAGGTATCTCTGGGCCCAGTCAGTAAGACATCATCATAATGAGCTCAATGTGACTAAGGGGTTGGTCACGAGATGATGTGTTACGGAACGAGTAAAGACACTTGCCATGACGAGATTGAATAAGGTATCGATATACCGACGATCGAATCTCGGGCAAGTATCGTACCGATAGACAAAGGGAATTGCGTACGGGGTTGTTTGAATCTTCGACATCGTGGTTCATCCGATGAGATCATCGAGGAGCATGTGGGAGCCAACATGGGTATCCAGATCCCGCTGTTGGTTATTGACCGGAGAGTCGTCTTGGTCATGTCTGCGTATCTCCCGAACCCATAGGGTCTACACACTTAAGGTTCGGTGACGCTAGGGTTGTAGAGATATTAGTATGCGGTAACCCAAAAGTTGTTCGGAGTCCCGGATGAGATCCAGGACGTCACAAGGAGTTCTGGAATGGTCCGGAGGTGAAGATTTGTATATAGGAAGTCCAGTTTCGGCCACCGGGAAAGTTTCGGGGGTCACCGGTATTGTACCGGGACCATCGGAAGGGTCCCGGGGGTCCATCGGGTGGGGACATCTATCCCGGAGGGCCCCATGGGCTGAAGTGGGAAGGGAACCAGCCCCTGGTGGGCTGGTGCGCCCCCCATGGGCCTCCTCCTGCGCCTAGGGTTGGAAACCCTTGGGGTAGGGGTGCCCCACCTGACTTGGGGGGCAAGTCCCCCCCTTGGCCGCCGCCCGCCCAAGAGATTGGATCTCTAGGGGCCAGTGCCCCCCAGGGCCCCTATATAAAAGGGGGGAGGGAGGGCTGCGCACCTAAGCCTAGGCGCCTCCCTCTCCCTCCCGTGACACCTCTTCCTCCTCCAGTAAAGCTTGGCGAAGCTCTGTTGGAATCCCACTGCTTCCACCACCACGCCGTCGTGTTATTGGATCTCCGTCAAGTTCTCCTACCCCCTTGCTGGATCAAGAAGGAGGAGACATTTCCGCTCCGTCCGTTCGGCGCTAGGATCATTGGTGATTTGGATCACGACGAGTACGACTCCATCAACCCCGTTCTCTTTAACGCTTCCTCTCGCGATCTACAAGGGTATGTAGATGCCCTCCCCTATCCCTCGTTGCTAGATGACTCCATAGATTGATCTTGGTGATGCGTAGAAATTTTTAAAATTCTGCTACATTCCCCAACACATTGGATAGGTGATGGGGAATTATGTTGGATGCAATTCATCATGTAAAAGTTATAACCTAGGGTGACACAGAACTAGCTCCAGTTCATCAATGTAATGTAGGCATGTATTCCGAATATAGTCATACGTGCTTATGGAAAAGAACGTGCATGACATATTTTGTCCTACCCTCCCATGGTAGCGGGGTCCTAGTGGAAACTAAGGGATATTAAGGCCTCCTTTTAATAGAGTACCAAACTAAAGCATTAACACATAGTGAATACATGAACTCCTCAAACTATGGTCATCACCGGAAGTGGTCCCAATTATTGTCACTTTGGGGTTGCCGGATCATAACACATAGTAGGTAACTATAGACTTGCAAAATAGGATCAAGAACACAAATATATTCATGAAAACATAATAGGTTCAGATCTGAAATCATGGCACTCGGGACCTAGTGACAAGCACTAAGCATAGCAAAGTCATAGCAACATCAATCTCAGAACATAGTGGATACTTGGGATCAAACCCTAACAAAACTAACTCGATTACATGGTAAATCTCATCCAACCCATCATCGTCCAGCAAGGCTACGATGGAATTACTCACGCACAG
The DNA here is from genome assembly GCA_902687465.1 of Secale cereale. Lineage (NCBI taxonomy): Eukaryota > Viridiplantae > Streptophyta > Magnoliopsida > Poales > Poaceae > Secale > Secale cereale. The sequence goes on along the minus strand of LR738709.1, from coordinate 311,065,933 downwards.
CGGTGAGCATCATGAAATTGGTGATGGAGGAAGGTTGATGATGACGTTGGCGACGATCTCCACTCTCCGGAGCCCCGAACGGACTCCAAATCAGCCCTCCCGAGAGAGATTAGGGCTTGGCGGTGGCTCCGTATCATATAACGCGATAATTCTTTCTCTCTGATTTTTTTCTCCCCGAAAGTGAATATATGGAGTCCGGGGGTACGTCGGTGGAGCATCAGGGGACCCACGAGGTAGGGAGGCACGCCCAGGGGGAGGGGGCGCGCCCCCCACCCTCGTGAACAGGGTGTGGGCCCCTGACGTGGATCTTTCCGCTGATATTTTTTATATTTTCCAAAACAATTCTCCGTGGATTTTCATGTCATTCCGAGAACTTTTTATTTCTGCACAAGAACAACACCATGGCAATTATGCTGAAAACAACGTTAGTCCGGGTTAGTTCCATTCAAATCATGCAAGTTAGAGTCCAAAACAAGGGCAAAAGTGTTTGGAAAAGTAGATACGTTGGAGACATATCAGTCACCGAACCTTAAGTGTGTAGACCCTACGGGTTCGGGAACCATGCAGACATGACCGAGACTTCTCTCCGGCAATAACCAACAGCGGGATCTGGATACCCATGTTGGCTCCCACATGTTCCACGATGATCTCATCGGATGAACCACGATGTCAGGGATTCAATCAATCCCATATACAATTCCCTTTGTCTACTTGTATGATTCTTTCCCGAGATTCGATCGTCGGTATCCCTATACCTTGTTCAATCTCGTTACCGGCAAGTCTCTTTACTCGTTCTGTAACACATCATCATGTGACCAACTCCTTAGTTACATTAAGCTCATTATGATGATGTCTTATCGAGTGGGCCCAAAGATACCTCTCTGTAACACGGAGTGATAAATCCCAGTCTCGATTCGTGCCAACCCAACAGATACTTTCGGGGATACCCGTAGTGTACCTTCATAGTCACCCAGTTATGTTGTGATGTTTGGCACACCCAAAGTATTCCTAATGGTATCTCGGAGTTCCACAATCTCATGGTCTAAGGAAATGATACTTGACATTAGAAAAGCTTTAGCAGACGAACTACATGATCTTGTGCTATGCTTAGGATTGGGTCTTGTCCATCACATCATTATCCTAATGATGTGATCCCGTTATCACCGACATCCAATGTCCATGGTCAGGAAACTTTAACCATCTATTGATCAACGAGCTAGTCAACTAGAGGCTCACTAGGGACAGGTTGTGGTCTATGTATTCACACATGTATTACAGTTTCCAGTTAATACAATTATAGCATGAACAATAGGCAATTATCATGAACAAGGAAATATAATAATAACCATTTTATTATTACCTCTAGGGCATATTTCCAACAACAATTTCTACCATGTACGATAATGACGTGTCGTTACTGGTATCGACTATCCCTTCCTCTAGCCGATCCTCTCCACCTTATGTACTACCCTCCGAGGCTCCAACCTCACCGCCAGTATGCGCTTGCCTAGCCTTGCCAAGGCTAACCTTCTCGGGAATCATGTACGGTTATACAAGATATGGTTGAAAAATTCATCCATATGGATAACTAGAACAAGGTACGAGTTCAATTTGATACTCCCTCTGTCCCAAAATAAGTGACTCAACTTTGTACTAGCTAATTATAAAGTTAGTACAAAGTTGAGTCACTTATTTTGGGACGGAGGGAGTACTCGATTCTTGTGAACCTAGGTGATTAGGAAATTTTTCCTCCATATCTTTTTCTGCATTCAACACAAATTTAGTTGTAGCTACCCAAGTTCGATCTTTCCTATTGTCAGAAATATGCAAACTAAAAAAATAGTCAATGTGGGTTCGGTTCCTTTTCCGGACATAGGTAAATTTGGTTCTTGTTTCAATCAAACTAATTTATCTGAAGACCGAAATGACCAAATCAAGAAAACCTTTTGTTGGCAACTGAAGTGTCAAGTGGATTCTCAGGTATGTTCAGTTCATTTGATTAGATGCACTGGCAATGAAAAAATTTGCCCCAACAGGTTTACGTCTGCAGTACCAACTACCAAGGCCACACCAAATAAGACACCATCATACCTGAAGCAATAACAGCTAAGGACTTGTGGATTTGGCATACTTTCTTTGGCATGCCTTGTTCTAACAATGACATAAAAGCGCTTCAACGATCTCCTTTGTTCAAGAGACTTTCTGCTGGGGAAACTCCACCGTGCAACTACACTGTCAACATGCACAACTACAACATGCACTACAAAAAAATACACTTCCGTGATGATACGTGTTTGTCACAGTAGGTCACGTTTTCTGTCATGCATGTACATCCATGAAAAATTTGTGACGGAATCAAGATAGTCATACCAGTGCTGTCGTAGAAGTGTTCCATGACATTACCAAAATTATCATCACGGAAGTGTCCACTTCCATGACGATAAATCGCGTGTCACAGAAGTGCTTTCGTCAAGGGTGACCGACATGTGGCATCCACCGTATCGGAACACCGTTAAGCTATCGGGTCCGGTTTTGGATCCGGTAACCCGTTAACAGCCCCGACCAATGGGGATTTTCCACGTGTAAGATCATCATTGGCTGGAGGAAACACGTGTCGGCTCACCGTTGGGACAGATGTCATCCACTCATTGGACCAAAAGCGCCTATGATACATCGACACGTGGCACGGCCCAACAGAGGCCCATTCCTGTGAAAAGGTCGGCCCGTTTGACTTGGTCAAAAGGTGGCGGGCCGGCCCACGGCAAGCCTGTTAACGGCACGTTCGCATATAGCCCATTTACAGCCCGCTAACCCAGGGCATGTTTACGGCCTATCCGAATTAGTCCCAGTAGCGTCATCTACTCATTGGACCCAAAGCGCCTATGATACGTTGACACGTGGCACGACCCAATAGAGGCCCATTCCTGTGAAAAGGCCGGCCCGTTTGACTTGGTCAAAAGGTGGTGGCCCGGCCCATGCCAAGCCTGTTAACGGCATGTTCGCATATAGCCCATTTATAGCCCGCTAACCCAGGGCCCGTTTACAGCCTATCCGAATTAGGCCCAGTAGCGTTATCTGGGCCGTCCAATATAATTCCACCACTGCAATTGCATCATCATCGTGGCCTTAATTCTTATTGTGTTGTTGCATTCTCGCTCCAGTCAATAGTGACATGTGTGATCCCTTTGCTTAATTATATGCATCACTGTAACTAGTACTCCATCCGTCAATTTATAAGTTGTGCTACCTTTTCCATCAACTTCGTGCAACGCGCGGGCATCTTGCTAGAAACACTAGAACATGTCGGACCACGTGTGACCAAACCGACGATGCGCCAACCTAGCTACAACGTACCCTACTTATCTGGCGGAAATAGCCCCGCCCTAGCGTTTCCAATCGTTATTTCTATCTATCGATCGTGTCAAGGAGCAGAACCAAAATGTTACAATTTATACATGTTTCTCTACTCCTACTCCTATAAAAGACTCAGTTGGTGATGGTGGTGTGTCTGCCATCCGTCGTTTCTGACCATTAGATCTGCATCAAACGGCTGTGAGGTAAGTTGTGGCATTTTTGCAACAATAGCCCACTTTTCTGCTCCAATTTGCAGAAAACCCCTTATTATCTTGAAAGCAACTACATCCCTCCCTCACCTCATCAAAACAGCCTGAGAAATATATATATATACTTCTATAAAAGACTTAGTTGGTGATGGTGGTGTGTTTGCCATCCGTCGTTTCTGACCATTAGATCTGCATCTAACGGCTGTGAGGTAAGTTGTGGCATTTTTGCAACAATAGCCCACTTCTCTGCTCCAATTTGCAGAAAACCCCTTATTATCTTGAAAGCAACCACATCCCTCCCTCACCTCATCAAAACAACCTGAGAAATATATTTTGAGTGAAAAGTACTCCCTCCATTCCTAAATATTTGTCTTTCTAGAGATTTCAATAAGTGACTACATACGGAGCAAAATGAGTGAATCTACACTTCAAAATATGTCTATATAATCCGTATGTGATAGTCCATTTGAAATCTCTAAAAAGTCGAATATTTAGGAACGGAGGGAGTAATATATTAGGAGTATATCAAAACAAGAGTGATTTATTTCAAGTTTGTGAACAAGTACTACTATTCTACTACTTTGGATCCGTCGCAACGCACGGGCACAGTGCTAATAAAAGGAAAAGGCCTGTCGCGTTCGCGTCGCACTCCCCCCCCCCCACATGCCCGAGAATCGGGAGTACTCCACGGCCCGTCCGGCACGACACATAGCTTAGGGAAGGCGTGTTGCCTAGCATTTTAGCTTTCATGTGGGACCGCCATTAAGCAAACTGACTATTGGCAAACCGCACCCCGCCTGTCTTCGGGATGGAAAACAGAAACGAGGGGAAGATCTAGCTGTAGCATGGAAGCCAAGAAATTTGGTGTCAGATGGGGCTCGTTGATAGAGTAGGAGCATTTCGTACTACTCTACTCCTACTAGTACCATGTTTGTACTATACAACTAGTACTACCACTATACAACTAGTAGGTACGTGCACGTCACAGCATCGTAGGAACAAAAAACGGGAAGATCATGTTTTGGGTGATTTATCTTTTTTCTGTCAACGTAGTATGAATAATATGATGTGGGGGGCACCCATGAAGCTTATGTGGCTTGGTTGCATGGCTACGAAAGTCTAGAGAAAAATAAGTAGATAATGTGTTTAGAGTGCACTCCACTAAACAGATATACTTTGGATCCATTGCAATGGGCTGGCACATCTATATCTATACCCCCTATATAGTGTGTGAATAACATTGAAAGTTGGTCATTGGATGAAGCCAATCCGACGGTACAAAGATGGCAAATCCGAGCACTACTGACCGTTGGATATCATCTACATTCCACCAGATTCTGCCACATGTAGAATCTAGAAGACTCCATGGTTGAACTTCATTCATGACTAACTTTGCCACAACTAAGCTTAGGCAAAGTGTTTCTACCACAAAAAATGTGGCTAACAAAATGACCACCACAAGTGTGGCAAGATTTGGCAAGAAGTTGAGTCTATGACATGTGGACCATGTAGGTAGAAAAGTGTGGCAAGCCACAAGTGTAGCAACGAACCAAACACATGCCTGGTGTGTTTGGTAGGGTGTATGAAGGGTGCATGATCCCAAGAGTTCCTTTCTCGAACCAATTTTGGGTGTATGGTAGAGTGTATGGAGGGTGCATGAGTCCACACTAGATTAGCACAAATACACTAGAAGCATGCATGAAGAGAGCATACATGAAGAGGGGTGTTGAGTTGAGTATGCATGAAGAGGGAATAACTATGCTGAGACGAGAACGCAACCAAACACACTTGTGGCACGCCTAAGCTTAGGCGTGGCAACCTTAGGCTGCAAACCAAACCATAACTTTGAAAGTTGGTTGTTGGATAAAGCCAATCCGGTGGTACAAAGATGGCAAATCCGAGCACTACTGGCCGTTGGATATCATCTACATTCCACCAGATTCTACCACATGTAGAATCTAGAAGACTCCACATGTAGAAGCATAATGCACAAACCACCAGAATCTAATGCTTGCAATGCACGTGTACCTTACTAGTAGTTGGTAGTAGTAAGAAACAAATTCCGGGTTTCGCACGAGCTCGTACTGCGGGAGCACCACAAGGCCTGCCGCAGGAGTTACATTTCCCTCTCAGGGCCCACGGAACCGAACTTCAGTGGCTTAGTGCCCATCCTATGATTCAATGACATGCGGACCTTAAATGTGGCTGGCCCACATGTCATTCTCATAGTGGTGGTGTGGTTCGCGACTCACTCGTTCGATATGAACCGGCCGGTGGTGGCGTGGCCGTGGCGAGGGTGCCACAGCTGGGCGTCGGGGCGTTACGAGGCGTAGATGGCCACACCGGCGGGTACTACCTGTAGTACAGAAGTACTCCAGCTGAGGATTGATGCCCGGGACGAAATGTGTCAGAGCCGCTAGATGAAAATTCGATGGTGCGGGACGTGTGGTGTCATGGGTTCGTGTGGCATCATGGGAATCGCGTGTGGATGTGGTAGAAACTTTATGCTCGCCACATTTAAGGTGGTCCACATGTCATGCACACAAAGGCAGAGGGGCGGTGCGGCCCAGAGGGGTGAGGCGCACGTCGGGGGACGTGCTGCCGTGGGTTGGAGCGGCGTCGTGGGAATCGCGAGTGGCAGTGGATGAAACGTGGTGGTCGCCGTAGTTGAACTTCCATGGACAAGCTGTCATGTCTACGGACACATGCATTGCATACCGATCACTGGAAGGAGTAGTAAAGAAAGCTAGGTAGATAAATAGTTCCTTATAGTCAAGCGAACCCACGCTACTACTTGTTCCAAAGACATGCACACCATCGAAATAGTCCATCTATATCAATATACATAGAGAGGGAATATTTTTTTTACAAGAGAGGAAATAGTCATCCATCCATAATGCCCTGCTGCTGGTGCAGCATTTCTTCTTCTTCTTCTTCTTCTCATTTTCTGTGGGAGATGGCTTCGCAACAAGCTCCCTAGACCTTGCAACTATCTCGAAACTCACACGGGCATCGAGGGCAGCATATTTTATCCACTCGTACGTCAAGGGATAATTCTCCCATCCAGACGACCTTAATGCCAGTGTCTCGTCACCCTTCTGAAGATTTGTTCCTAGCACAAAATTTTCTACGTCGAATAAGGATGGTGTCGGTTTATCACAATCTTCTACAGGAATTTTTATTCTGGTTTGTAGGTCAGCGATGCTTTTCAAATCAAGGTTGTACGGCTCCAACTTCTATTTGTCCCTTGCGATGGCTGCCCCACAGAAGTATATGTCCTGCCAAGACAAGAAATCGTGAAGCTCACCTGGTATGGAGGGCGCGTGTATGATGTGGTACACCAAAACATCAACTTCGAGGCACAACTGAAGGATGGCGGCGCGTTGGATCTTCCCAGTGGCACACTCCGTGTACTCTGCGTCGAGATGGATGACATTCATCTCCACCTTTTGGAGGGAGTTGGATACATTGTTGATCCACTTCCGAACAACCCTTCGGTGGTCGGTGACTGTGGCAACTATGCTCAACGAGCCTTCGACTAGGACTTGTTGGACGCTAAAAACCTGCATCTCGATCTCTTTCGCCATTTGGAACCACTGGACTGGAGGGCTATGGTTTGGAGAATTAGGATTAGATGGCTAGTCTAACTGAAGAAGATGATTATTTATAGGGGCTTTGGAATTACTCCAGGAGGATGTGAAGAGGTTAAAACAATGTGAATGCAGTGTGGTTTGGATGCAAATGAAGATCAAGGAGTAGTGAAGAAGCCGAGGAAAATCGATTCCCGATGGAGAAGTAAATGGTAGAAGTGGCCTGCAGGCAGTTGATTAGACGGCTAGGTAGACTAAACGAAAAGGCTACACGGGTAGGCTGAGGAGTCGGTCATGTCCCTGTACGTGCCCATCCTTCCAGCGCTACATGTGCCACTGGCTAGTTGAGGTCACTCTTTCGAATCACCGTGGCGAGACATTTTATGATTCCTTTTTATTTTGGCATCCCTCCTGACAGGTGGGACCTATGCAAACGAGAATTTGGTTCCGCTCGCAATATGGATGATACCTGGAGGATGAAGTGAACCCAGAGGCATGCTAGCACGGGATTACTACTCATGTTCCTACTACTCCTACTACTAGTAGTAGTACAACTATGGTACACTTGATGGTCAAAATACTATTATTCATCCGGTCCTCACAGTGAAGTGACAAGATCCTGCGCCCGAGGTGACACCAGTCCAAGCGGTGTGTCCGCATTACCAAAGTCAGCCTCACCTTGTGCACTGTGCAGTCACTGTCACCACCGATGTATAACATGCTTCGCCTCGTCTCCCTCTCCCCTAGCACCACTCCATCTCCATCTCCGCCTCGCCGGAGATCCTGAGGTCACTCTTCATTATCTCACTGTGCCCCCGCATACCCTCGCCTCGCTCGCCTCCCCCAGTACCACTATTCCCTCGCTAGCCGCTCCAGCACCTACAGCCTTCTCCCCCATAAATCAAGGCCCGCAAAACCCCACTTTCCAAATTCCACCATGGCCGAACGCAAACCGCGCAGGATCCATATGAGCCGCAATTGGAGCAATCTCCCCAGTGACGTCCTCGACCTCTATTGCTCATGTATGGATATGTTGAGCGCCCTGCGGCTGGCTGCATGCTCGAGGGGCATGCACACGACCATCATCTAAGCGAGGCCAAAGCTTTTCAAGACACCCTGCTTGCTGCTATCTGGTCTTGCAAGATTGGCTCACCATGATACGGAGGCGTACATGATACCTCTCGACTTCAATCCTATCTCCATTAGCCGAAACTTCTTTGCAGGTATGTAGTGGGTCGCCGTACATCATTTCTCTCGAATTCGATCCGATCACCATCGCCCGAAATTTCTTGGCAGGTATGTACTGGGTCGGCATGAACTCCCACTAGATGGCTGCCTTCAGAGAAGACGGTAAAAAGTTGGTGCTCGTGAACTTCCAGACCTCCCATGAGATTATCCTTCCTCCGTTGGATTATATAGAGTTTTACCATCGTGGTCCTAGTCATCTAGATTACCACGTCAGTTGGACGGACCTTGTTTTGCAGAAGATTGTAATCTGCCAAGTGCCCACACGACATGTGAATTACGCAGACTTCAAGCTAATTGCCTTCTTCGACTGCGGACTCGCCAATCTTTACGTTGGTGCCTTCTTTAGCTGGAGACAACTCAGTTCGCAGTGGATCATCGTCAAAGCCGATATACACTTCTGTGATGCTATTGAACACAATGGCATCATCTACGCGATCGACAAAGCAGATGGCACAACGTATTGCTGGGACGGCGCGTGTAAGTTGTTTCCATCTCATGTTAATGATGACGCCATGACACTGTTTGAACTTTTTGTGATGATTGGCATCCCCCTGTTTGAGCAGAATTTGAGTAGATCTATGGCAATGTATTAGAGACACCGTAAATCAGATATATTTGGAATGAGTTAATTCATGCGATTGTGATCATGTCATTACAGCCAATTTGTACCCCTGAATAATCAAACGGTTAGGAATATATGGATATTCTCCTTATTTTACAGTAATCTATATACTACTACTAAATATGAGTGTGTATCAATGGCCATGTTAGTTTCCTCATTTTCATGATGTAGAAACATGCACCACACTGTTGGTTTCATCTAACCATACATTAGGGAAGTAAATGTGCATATGGAGAACTCTATATTTGGAAGTAGTGAAATCCTGTAATGCTTACCATGTGTACATACATGTATTCGCCCTTCAGCAATCAATGGCTAGAATGATATCCTCATAAAAAATTTGCCCACAGAACACGAGTATATAACAATGCATGGTCTGTTAGTTACCTTGAAGAATTTGTTTGTGAGGACAGAACATGATTCCATAACATGCATGACATGGTAGGTTCCTGTGAAGAATCGATTGCGAGATAACATGAGTATAACCATGCATGGCACTTCTATATTTTCGAACCCAATATACATTTCCCTGTATTTTCCTCCCAGTTCCAACAGGGACATATCAATGATGTTTCTTGCATTATCCTACTCATACTCTGAATAATGCTGATCTTTCATTAACAATGCATATCCTTTTTGATATGATGCAGTGTCCCTACAGTTACTGCCCTTTGTAATTACACCACCTTTACCAAAAATAGGGAAGCACAACTAGTTCCTCGCTCGATCAGACGATGGCAAAAGACTGATGATCATTCGGACACATGAGCCAGAAAAGTTATATTGCAAAAAACCCACTGTATACAAGCACCATGAAATACGTGAGTATCCGGACAGTGGTTGTTACGTCTATGAGCAGGATACCAGCTTGTTGGGGCCTTCAGGATTTTTTAGTTGGAGGCGGGTAAACAGCCTTGGTTCACACTCTCTGTTTCTCGGACTCAATTATCCGATTAACCAGAAGATCACCGTTGGCAAGGACCTTGATGACAGAGAGGCTCTATTTGCTATGGAAAATTGTGTCTACACGGCGAGCCCTAGGAGTTCGGGAGCAAACTCCCCTGATTGTCAATGATACAGCCTGCAGCCAAAAGAAGGTGAGAATGACAAAGGCATCCGGATTAACTTTGATCCTTGGATGTCTCAATTACGACAGGCAGTGATGTGGTTCAAGCCTTCAGGTTGATAGGTAATTGGGTTGTTGCGTCGAAAGGGTGGAGTACTAGTGTCTCCGGATCATTGGTCGCTGAAGCGGGGCTGCAAACTATGATGGTGTTGGATCATCTCTTCGAATGACTTTGTTGCTTGTTCTGGATGGGTAGTTCTTTCTTTTATTATGCATATTCCTTGTCATTTGGTCATCCTCGTCTATGTCACTCTTACTATGTAATAGTTGGCTCTGTTTAGAATGTCATTCTCGTCTGGATCACGAGAGTCTGTGTGCTGCAGATGGGTGCGTTTTGGTGGTGTAGCAAGACTTCTTATGAACTATCATGTCTTGCTGTTTATGTCAGTAGTAGTCACTAGTCAGTGCTTGAATGTTGTATATATCGTTGTTTCGAACTGTTTAGTCTCGAACTACTGGTGGGCTAAATGAGGGCATCACCATTCTCCAGTGTTCAGAGTGTATCTCCTTTTTTCAAGTTATATAATTTGAGCTCAGTGTCTTTTCGATGATGTACACTTGTTTGGGCCAGTGAGGTGTCGTTGAATATCGGACGAGTAGTAACGCAATGCCAAACAGTTCAATTATGACTCTCAGGCCGGGCTCTCAAAAGATCCTCAAAAAAAAGGCCGGGCTCTCCAAAAAAGAAAGAATAAGGACACTTAGGCCGACATGTGGGCGCCACCGGTGTTTTTGTGCGCTTGCGCGCTGAGAGCATATGGGCGCATGTTCGAAATTCAAGCTACCTTTTCATCCCCAATCTCCCGCCCCTCCCTCGCCTCTAGAATCTCGATTCCTACTCCAGTTCCCCCAAATCCCCCTCCTATACTCCCTGTACTCAAGCTCACTATCATGTCGCCGGTCAATGCAGATCTCCAAGCCGGAGATCCTGTGGTCCGTCCTGACTTCGGTTGTTGCGTGTTGTCGCTCAACAGTGGCATGGCGGCGCTTGACGACCAGTTTGCCGGCAAAGTGCTGATGGTAACCATCAATTGCGACCGGCCTCCCCTCTCGTCGGACGACCTTGTCAAAGCTCTTGGCATTGCGCATGGCATCCAAATAAGTGACTTGCTCGTCGAAGTCTATCCGCCACCGGCTGATTTCTTAGTCAGGTTCCGGACAACTTTCGACTGCAGTCGTGCGTTCGAATCTTCCCGGCATTTGTTCTGCGATGGCGCGGTGGTGAACTTTGATCGGTGGCACCCAGGATGGGGCTCGATGCCCTCTGAGCTTGAGTTTTTGACAAAGCTTACCTTCCACGGCATGCCTCGACGTGCTTGGAATAGCGAGTCCATGAATGAGCTTATCAATGACCTTGGAGGTGAGCTTGTAAGTATGTTTGTTCCTCCAGACAGCTAGGCTCTGACGGTTATAGCATGGATGAAGAAGCCGTCCACCATACCGAAGGTGATTGGTGTTGAGATGCCGGTGCAGGAACCGGGGTTGTACTATTCTGCGCCACCAAGGCCGTCACGGACCACGTTAGGGATGTACCTGTATCGAGTGTTCGTGCATGTCGAAGAAGTGGTCAATCCATCAATCGAAGTCCTGCCGCCGCCGCTGGTGCCAGGGTCCGTTGACGACGTCCATTACAGGAGTCAACGTCAGACTTTCCCCGTGTTGCTCGGAACGATGGATGGCACAGGGCCTACTCCATCGCGCGGCGGAGGCCACTGCTTCTTTGGGAGAAGAGGCAGGGTTGGCTGCCTGGATGTGCTCTAATTTGAGGTAACAACTGAATCTTGTCAGATACTAGTTAAATCCTAGCTATGGGTGTGAAGCACTGATGTGCCAGTACATTTTATTGTGACATGTTCTAATTTTGTACGTGAACTTTTTTTAGAAAGGGTTGTACGTCAACTTAATGTGCTAGCAGAACTTATTGTGTTGTTTGTCTGTTTTCTTTGCACAGCATTCAAGATATTTCCCTGTCATTGATAAAGATGATGAACCGTTATGTACGAGTTCGTTGGTTTCAACATAGCCCTACCCATAGCGATCCACTGCTTCCATCCTGATTATGCCGCCTGTGTGAAATTTTTGTATGCAAGTTCAGTGTGCTATGATGTTCTATATGATTGTGTGAACTATATAAGTTTTTACTGAGCATCAGCAATGCATATGGCTGAAAGATGTATTTACGAGCATCGACCGATGGGTCTCTCTCTCTCCTCTCTCTCTCTCTCTCTCTCTCTCTCTCTCTCTCTCTCTCTCTCTCTCTCTCTCTCACACACACACACACACACACACGCACACACGCACAAGTGGGACCCGTTGAATTATTTGTTTGCTCATGACAGCTTTTAATTAGGTTCCACTGTAATCTAACTTTTTCTTATGTTATTAACTGAGCTCAGTGACTTCAAAAAGTTGTACAGAAGCCTTGTTTGGACCTTACCGGCGTCGCTGAATGTTGGCTGAGTAGCCATGTTAGGTTGTACTATACTACATAGGCCTTTTTTCAACATCAGCAATGCAACTGGGCAGTCAGTTGTACACAATATCCAGGTCAACTTGTTATTCTCCGCCCCGCTGGGCTGCAAACTTTCCTAGGAGGTATGCATTAGGTTTAATAAGAAAATGGACTTTAAGAAATAATAAATGGGATGTAATTATAATAACTGGGCAGTAACTATAAAAAATGCACCAAACGCGTAATTAGTTTAAAAATGTATTATTTTCGGAATTTGAAAATTTTAATTTCATTACTTGTTACGCGCGCAATATTTCGTTAGATTTTAACATAATACAACTTTATTTTGAAATTATATTTAATCTGACTAGATATTTCGGATAAAAATATTTCGGATCCCATAAAAATGTGGGATTTTTTTTTGAATTCTGTTTTGAGCAGTTGGTTGAAATTATTAATCGTTGTCCTAGCTAGAAAATGGGTTGTACTTTTAACAAACTGTAAATGGGTTGTAGTAAATTCCATTAGAATTAAAAAATGGGATGTTTATTCTTACAAATCGCAAATGGGCTATATGTTCTCTACCACACACTTGTGGGCCTACTAAGTTGATGCGTCCCCTAAAAAAACTAAGTTGACGCGTATGCAAGGCTTTGTCAACAACACACGGTTCTGGCAGCTGTGGCCGTTGGATGTCTATCCAACGGATGTCGTGCTTCTTCTTCAATCTCGGATATTCTTGCTTCAGCCACCCAAAAAATGATTCCTCCCCCTGACATCTGGGGCGCACCATTTCGGAGGCTGACCTGTGGGCCTACTAAGTTGACGGGGACGGAGTGCTTTGTCAACTTAGTAAATATGAACGATTCTAGCTCCAGTGACCGTACGATGTCCATCCAACGACCGTAGTGCTTCTTCAACCTTTGGTCTTGATGCTCCAGCCGCCCAAAGCAGCGCCGGTCGTGCCGCATGCTTCTGCCTCCCGTGGCCGGCTGTGATGCCACGGAGGCCTCACCGCCCCCTACTACTCCCACCGCTGGCCATGCCATCTCTCTACTCACCCACACCCCGTGTTATACTTATTCTGCGGCGACGGCAGCCACACACCGCAGCCGAACCAGTGAACCCTCGTACTCCTCTCCACACGGGCTTCCACTGCCGTGTCTTCCCCGGCTCCGCGTTGTCCCCTTCCTAGGCCTCGCCATCATCCACCGCCCTGGTGCTCTCGGTGCGGCGTGGTCAACATGGTCAAGGAACGGCTTCCATCGGACGTGGACTGTACGTAGAGAGGCTGACAGCTGGGTCCACGATGGCAGCAAGGAAGTGCCTCCTTATTACGCGGAAAATAATGATTCCTCCACCTGACAGTAGGGACCCACTGGACGGGCCGCCGTATTTCGCAAAAAACGTTTCCTCCTGACTGCTGGGACCCACCGGACGGGCCACTGTATTGCGTGAAAAAACGTTCCCCCCGTTGTCAGCTCGGACCCACCACAAGTGCCTCCTTATTACGCACAAAAGAATGAATACTCCCCCTCCTGTTTGGGACCCACCTTGGTGGGAGGCTGACTTGTGGGCCTACTAAGTTGACGGGGACGGAGTCCTTGTCAACTTAGTCAATATGAACGATTCTAGCTCCAGTGACCGTACGATGTCCATCCAACGACCGTAGTGCTTCTTCAACCTCTGGTCTTGTTGCTCCAGCCGCACAAAGTAGTGTCGGTCGTGCCGCATGCTCCTGCCTCCCGTGGCCGGCTGTGCTTCCGTGGAGGCCTCACTACCCCCTACTATTCCCACCACTGGCCAGGCCATCCCTCTACTCACTCACACCCCCTATTATTCTGTGGCGACGGCAGCCTCACACCGCAGCGAACCAGTGAACCCTCGTACTCCTCTACGTGTGGGCATCAATTTCTGCGTCTTCCCCGGCTCCGCGTCGTCCCCTTCCTAGGCCTCGCCGTCGTCCACTGCCCTGGTGCTCTCGGTGCGGCGGGGTCAACATGGTCAAGGAACGGCTTCCATCGGACGGGGATTGTACGTGGAGAGGCTGACAGCTGGGTCCACGACCGCAGCAAGGAAGTGCCTCCTTATTACGCGCAAAATAATTATTCCTCGACCTGATAGCGGGGACCCACCGGACGGGCCACCGTATTTCGCCAAAAAAAATGTTTCGCCCTGACTGCAGGGACCCACCAGCTACATCTTCGCACGCAAGGAAGTGCGTCCGGGCAAAAAAATGATTCACCCCCCTGACTGCTGGGACCCACCAGCTACATCTTCGCACGCAAGGAAGTGTCTGATAGTCGGGACCCACTTGGTCAAAGCGTACGTAGCGTTGTCATTCTGGTCACAAACGTGTACGTACATACTGGTCGATGTAGAGGCACGCACGTGTCGTAGCAGAGGCACACACGTAGCATGTACACGTACGTACAGCGGCCAGGGTGCAAGAAAGTAAATACGGCCACGTGCGTACATACGGGCGGGGTCTCGAACGCCTACTCGCTCGTACGTACGGCCAGGGCTCGTGTACATGGCTGGGTGTGAACGGAGAAACAACGTCGTCGTCGTGTTCATGGGGAGCCAACCGGCTGGGTCGGAACGGAATGCGTCGTCGTGTTCATCGGGAGGGCTTGGACGGAACAACCGATGGAAACGAGGCCTGGCATGCCGTAGAACGGAGGAAACGGCCTTGTGTTCGACCGGCCACGTTTGAAACGGGATCCTGTTCATTGGGAGGGGTCTAGTGTACCGCAAAACGGAGGAAACGGGCCTCCTATGGTCGAAACGGGGGTCCGGTTGATCGGGAGGGGTGTGGCGTACCGCAAAACGGAGGAAACAGACTTGTGTTGGAGCGCTACGATCGAAATGTGGGTCCTGTTCATCGGGAGGGGTGTGGCGTACCGCAAAATGGGACTCCACGGGATACTGTTCATCTCCACCGTCAACCCCCTCCAGCCTCCACGGGCTATTGTTCATCCACCGTCGGCCTCCTCCTGCCTCCACCTGCGACTGTTCAGCCTCCACCGCGCGCTACTCCACTGGCTACTGTTCAACCAGCCCTCTCCATGGGCTCCTGTTCAGCCACCCCTCCACGGGCTACTGTTCATCCAGCCCTCCACCGTCTACTGTTCATCCTGCCCTCCACGGGGTGGTCCTGTTCATCCATCCCTCCACGGGGTCCTGTTCATCCAGCCCCAACTGGCTCGATCGATCGGGGTCCTGTTCATCCAGAGGCAACACCACGGGGTCCTATTCAGCCACCACCACCGGGAACTATTCACCCCCCCCCCCAGCAATGCTCATTGTTCATGCAGAGGCAGCATCGATCGGCCTCAGTTAGCAGCAGTAGCGAAGGAATCGCTCGATCGGGTTCAGTTAACAGCCATCGATCGATCGCTCGGGTTCAGTAACGTGTAGCCTGCAGTGCAATCGCTCGGGTTCAGTTAGAGCCCAACGCCTCGCTCGGGTTCAGTTAGAGACCAACCCTCGCACCCACGCGCGTGCGTGTATGAGAGAAACGTGCATCGCTCGACCCCGACCACACACCGTAACCGGGAACAGCCGATATTTTCCTCGCCCTCGCTTCTAGCAAGGTTTTTTTCGTCATGGACGGCCCAAAGAATGTCATGCAGCTGCGTCTCCGGCCCGCCCAGGACAAAAAGCACATTTTCTGTCATGATTTTTTGTCATAGAAGTAGGACCCCACCACGTCTATGATGTTACCGGGTTTTGTCACAATTATCGTCATAGAAGTGTCATAAGTATGACAGAAAAAAGTTTCGTTCGGCCCAAAACGTCACAGATGTGTCTTTTTTTTGTAGTGATGGAGTACTACCTTGACGATGGTATCTATCCTCAATGGGCGTTGTTTGTGAAGACTATATAAAATCCTCATCATAGGAAACAACATCTCTTTGCACAAGAGCAAGAAGGTGTTAGAAAGGATGTGGAGAGAGCTTTCAGAGTGCTCCAAGCTTCTCGGGGAATTGTTTATGGAGTTGCATTGTTGTGGGAAGCGAAGACACTTTGGCTGACATATTGTGTAATCATGCACAACATGATTGTCGAGGATGTGGGTGAAGGGGCAGTGAGCATGCATGATTTTGAGAAGCCTAGTGTTCAAGCTCGCCTCCTGAAACAAGAGGCGAAGCATATTACCAACCTTCTTAAGATGCATCGATAACTTCAAGATCAACAAGTGTATTTGCAACTTTGCAATGATCTTATGAATCCATGCTAGAAATCACTAACCTGTGCTTCTTATGTTTCAATTACTCGTTGCACCAGATTAGTGACAATTAATATGGATCGGAGGAAGTACGCACCATGAACAAATTTTATGTTTTGACAACGCTTGGATTATGTATTTCTAAGTGCGAATGATTTGTATTTGTGTGCGCTACTCATTGTTGTGTGTTAATCGGTGTGCATGTGTTTGCATGTTGATGTTTCAAAAGTTTGGTAATGGTTGCAAACGAGATCTTTTGCGAGCCGGACCAAACACGCCCACGAACGTATAGCGGTCTGGATTTGCCAACATCTAATTCTAGCTGTAGATGTTAGTATTTGGAGGCAAATTTTCCACTAAGTCACTATATCAATGCTTAGCCCCCGGCCATGGTCTGGATGAGTTGACTGAGATTTGGAAGGTGGGGCCACCCACTCAGATTTAAATAATTGTTTGGCAACTTATTAGGGTTCGACTTTCGTCTGCCGACCAAGTTCTCAAGTGAAATGATTCTGGAGATGATCAGTGTCCCTTGTGTGGACTGTAATAGGGCATGAACCATATCTTCTTTTACGGTGTCTCTGCCGAGTTTATGTGGTGTTGCTTCAGGAAGGTTTGCGTTAATAGTTGGTACCCAACCAACTTGCCTGAACGACACCATCACATGGTCGAATGCTCAGGCCAGGTCCACAAAATTATGTGACTTTTCGGGCAACACGGGGGAACCCAAGCCGCCGCCTGAAGCCTTCCCTCGGCCCTCTCCCGCGCTGCTGCCGTCACCGGAGGGCTGGCCGGAGAAGCCGCGCCGGACCCTGGTATGGTGGCAGCGGGGCCTCTCTTCTCCAACGCGATGTTGCTTCGGGCTCCCCCCACACCCATCCGAACACCCCATTGTCCCCGCCGCCGAAGGGCTGGAGGGGGCGGCCGCGCCGGGTGAAAGGATCGAGAAGAGGTTTCTAGAGGGGGTGAATAGACTCTTAGCAAGAAAAGTGGTAGTTTTTTATTTCTTCAAGTTGAGGTGGAGTTTTAGCACATGTTTAAATATTCACAATACATATCAAGCAAGCATGACAAGAGTATATGGGCAGCGGAAAGTAAAGCATGCAATTTTGCAAGAATGTAGAGGGATGGGATTGGAGTGTGCAAACGCAATTGGAGACACGGAGATTTTTTATCTGTGGTTCCGATAGGTGGTGCTATCGTACATCCACGTTGATGGAGACTTCAACCCATGAAGGGTAACGGTTGCGCGAGTCCATGGAGGGCTCCACCCATGAAGGGTCCAGGAAGAAGCAACCTTGTCTATCCCACCATGGACATCGCCCACGAAGGACTTGCCTCACTAGGGTAGATCTTCACAAAGTAGGCGATCTCCTTGCCCGTAGAAACTCCTTGGTTCAACTCCACAATCCTGACGGAGGCTCCCAAGTGACACCTAACCAATCTAGGAGACACCACTCTCCAAAAGGTAATAGGCGGTGTGTTGATGATGAACTCCTTGCTCTTGTGCTTCAAATGATAGTCTTTCCAACACTTAACTCTCTTTCATAGGATTGGATTTGGTGGAAAGATGATTTGAGTGGAAAGCAACTTGGAGAAGGCTAGAGATAAATATTTATGTGGTTGGAATGGAATATCTTGACCTCAACACAAGTGTAGGTGGTTCTCTCTCAGAAAATGTATGTTGGAAGTGTAGGCATGTTCTGATGGCTTTCTCCATGAATGAAGAGTGGGTGGAGGGGTATATATAGCCTCCACACAAAATATAACCGTTACACACAATTTACCAAACTCAGTGGGACCGAATCAGAGAACTCGGTCAGACCGATTTAGTTCATAATGTGATTGTTAGGCATTTTGGGACCGATATGATCAACTCGGTAGGACCGATTTCATTAGGGTTAGGGCATAACGTAATCTCGATGAGACCGATTACACAAACTCGGTAGGACCGATTTTGGTAATAAGCTAACCAGAGAGTTGGTCAGGCAAACTCGATGGGACCGGTTCGCTCGTTTCGGTTGGACCGAAACATTACGAAGGGGAAACAGAGAGTTTGCATTGTGAACTCGGTGGGATCGATCACTCATCTCAGTTAGACCGAAACATTACGAAGGGAAACAGGGAGTTTGCAATCCCATCTCGGTGTGACCGAAGTGACTAGGGTTTGTGGCAGTGGCTATGTCAACTGAACTCGGTGGCACCAGATAGAAGGTTTCGGTGGGGCCAAGTTTGACTTTTGGTTTGGGACATACGTGGATGTGAGAAAGTGGTTGAGGGTTTTGGAGCATATCACTAAGCATTTTGAGCAAGAAACCCATTAAGCAACACCTCATCCCCTTTTAATAGTATTGGCTTTCCTATGGACTCAATGTGATCTTGGATCACTAAAATAGAAAATGTAGAGTCCTGAGCTTTGAGCTTGAGCCAATCCTTTGTCCTTATCATCTTGAAGGGGTTCCTCATCCTCTAGTCCATGCCACTCCATTTGTTGAACCTGTCTGAAATATACTAGATGAAAGCATTAGTCCAACAAGAGATATGTTGACATTAATTACCAAAATCACCTAGGGAGCACTTGTGCTTTCAATCTCCTCGTTTTTGGTAATTGATGACAACATACATCAAAGCTTTAGATAAAGATATGAAGAATAATAAGTAAAGCTTTGGAAGGACATGTAACATGCATGGGCTCCCCCTACATGTATGCAATCATGTAAATATGGAATATCAGAGAATAGGAAAGCATAGACATGACAGAGCAAGTAATGAGTTACATGTATCTTGGCTATATGCATCAGAGCAAATGATATGAATATATGATGTGTATCCTCTTATTCATGATTCCTTCTTGCAAACAATATGTACATTAGCAAGAAATATTCATGCACATGAGTGTGATGCATATACTTACCTTGTGATCTTGAGCTGACTTATGGAGGGATGAACCTGCATAAACAAGGTTAGATAACACAGGTACATCTACTAGACAGAGCAACAAAAGAGCCACAAGAGTACCAAGATTGGGATAACATGTAGAGAGTGAGTACTTGGTACTCTTGAATACAAACATGTTCCCAAAGGTAAAAGAGATGCAGTGAATTCATAGACTTCCTTCCCTAGCAGTCTTTCTCCCCCTGAATCTCATATTGGATAATGGAAGAGAGTTGGGAAACAGAATCAGGGCAAAACAAAAACAGATCAGATCGCGGAGACATAACATAGACATGTCTTTCCCCTCTTAAAGACATGTCACTTATCTCCTCTTGAACACCAAGCATCTGGGGCATGTGATTCCTCTCTCCCCTTGTTTGAAGCATTCTCTCATTAAGCTTTGATGTGAACTCTCTCTCCCCCTTTGACATCAATTTCCAAGATGGGATCTTCTGGAGTGTGAGTCAAAATAGGTTTGATCCTTGAGTCACAGTGCAGAGTAGCATATAAAATGTGATGCTGATAGAGGACAAGAATCATTGAGTGGAGCTGGAACAAAAGTGCAGGAACAAGTGGCAAATTGTCTTTTCTGCAGTGAAATCGGTGACACCGAGTTGTGTTCTTCGGTTGCACCGAACAGGTTCGATTTGACCGAAAGTGACAAACTGGTGGGACCGAGTTCAACACAGAAAAAGAGCAATAGTCACCTCAGCTCACTGGGCAACTTAGATCTCACAAAGATTTGCAAGGAATTAACTGAAGGATTTGCAATGAATTGGATGCAGAAAATGTAGAAAAAACAGAGAAAAGAAGATCTAGATGAATTTTTTTGTTTGTAGTTTAAAAGAGGAGGAACAAAATACAAGGAACAAATGCACGAACTTAGAGAAACACTAGAGAACTTCATCTAGAATTGGGCGGTGACAAAGTCACCTATGTTAGAGTATATTAACTAAGGAGTCAAGTGAGAACACTTGATCATAAGTCATACTCATCGTTTAAGCTCAAAATGGGGTTACAATTTTTCGTTTAAGCATTTGATGTATTCTCATCTTGTTGAGTTGCTCTGACCCATGTCTTGGGGTAAAGCTTCTCTAAGATGGAATGACATACTTTGGGTGGTGGTGTTGATCTTGATCATGTAGTTGAACTTGTGTGAGTTGCTCAAGGTTGATGTAGCTCATCAAAAATTGGGAGCACCACTTGGATTTGAGTTCATCTACCTACATGGGTTAGTCTTGCAAGGAAGAGCACTTGTGCATTCAAAGTGACAATCATGATATTTGATACCAAATGATATATAGAATTTGTCAAAGGATATGTTGAAGGGTTTCATGCTTCCTTGTCTTCAACCACCACGGTGTAGGGACTTGGTGATGTAGAGATTGCTCAAGATGTGAGTGAGTTGCAATCCCATGGATTTAGATTCATCCAAGTGCCTATAAGGGTCAGATAGCATGCAAGGGTACAAATGTATCCAAGACATATGATCAACATCATAAGAGAAAAAGTCAAGGATTAGTCATAGGCACATGCCTTGCAAGTATCCAAATGGAGTTCCTACTCCAAGTTTGAAGCATCAATGATGTTCAATTCACCTCTCAATCGGCAAAATACTTTCTCATCAAGAGGTTTCGTGAATATATCCGTCAATTGCTTATCGGATCGAACATGCTTAAGATTAATGTCCCCTTTAGCAACATGATCTTGAATGAAATGATGACGAACTTCAATATGCTTAGTTCGAGAATGTTGGACGGGATTGTGAGCAATCTTAATAGCACTTTCATTTTCACAAAGCAATGGAACATGTTTTAGATATATCCCATAATCTTTAAGAGTTTGGGTCATCCAAAGTAATTGAGCACAACATGATCTAGCGGCAATGTATTCCGCCTCGGCGGTGGATAAGGATACCGAGTTTTGTTTCTTGGAGGAGCAAGACACAAGAGATCTACCAAGAAAGTGACAAGTACCTGAAGTGGACTTTCTATCAACCTTGTCTCCGGCATAGCCGAATCGGAGTAGCCAACAAGATCAAAAGAGGACCTCTTAGGATACAAAATGCCAAAATTTGGTGTATGTATTAAGTATCTCACTATCCTTTTCACATCCTTAAGATGACATTCTTTAGGGGCTGCTTGATATCGTGCACACATGCACACACTTAGAATGATATCGGGACGGGATGCACATAGATACAATAAGGAACCAATCGTAGAGCGGTAAACCTTTTGATCAACCGGTTCACCGTCCTTAGCTAAATCAAGATGTCCACTAGTAGGCATGGGTGTATTCATACCTTTGCATTCTTGCATATTGAACTTCTTGAATAAGTCCTTGGCGTACTTTGTTTGATAGACAAAGGTACCTTCATTAGTTTGCTTGATTTGCAAACCAAGAAAGAATTTGAGTTCACTCATCATAAACATCTCAAACTTTTTTGACATAAGCTTTCCAAACTTCTCACTAAAATGAGGATTAGTCGAACCAAATATTATATCATCAACATAAATTTGGCACACAAATAATTCACCATTAACCCTTTTAGTAAAAAGAGTAGAATCTATTTTTCCAATCTCAAAGCTTTTTTCAATAAGGAACTTGGTCAAGCATTTATACCACGCTCTAGGAGCTTGTTTAAGACCATAAAGAGCTTTGTGAAGTTTGTAAACATGATCGGGTTTCTTAGAATTGATAAAGCCGGGAGGTTGTTTAACATACACTTCCTCCTCAATTTCACCATTTAGAAAAGCACATTTAATGTCCATTTGGTACAAGGTGATATCATGGTGATTAGCATAAGCAAGTAAGATGTGAATGGACTCAAGTCTATCAACGGGGGTATATGTCTCACCGTAGTTCATACCTTCGACTTGAGTGTAGCCTTGGGTGACGAGACATGCTTTATTGCAGACGACTTGACCATCTTCGTCTTGGTTGTTGTGAAACACCCATTTGGTACCAATGATGTTGTGGTTGTTGTCGGGCTTCTCGACCAATGTCCAACTTGATTTCTCTCAAAGTTGTGTAGCTCTTCGTGCATGGCATTTATCCAATACGGATCTTCCAATGCTTCTTCAACCTTCATAGGTTCAATATTAGAGAGGAATGAATAATGTTCGCAAAAGTTAGCCAAACTAGTTTTAGAGCGAGTGATTCTCCCGGTTTAGATTTCATTGTAGAGTTGGTCGACGGGATGGTCTCTGGCGACTCTTGCTCAAACTCGTGAGAGATGTTGTTCCGATCGGGGTGGAACATCTTCTTCATCCTCTTGTTCTTCTTCTTGGCCTTCTTCATTGTTGATGTTGTCGTTCCCTTGTCATAGTGGAGAAGGAGGTTGATGAGGTTCATATTGGTGTACTTCCTCATTTTCTTAAACTTGGTGTGTCCCACTTGTGGATGCTCCCGTATCAAGTCTTGGTTCACCTTGTCGTGAGGTAGAAGCTTCCACATGGACGGATGAAGTACTCTCTTTAACCTCCGTTGGACGGATCTTGCCAATAGACAAGTATTGAATTGCTTCCGAAGGATCTTTATCTCCTACATCATTTGGCAATTTCTCTACTTGCGAGCCGTTAGATTCATCAAACTTCACATCTACCATCTCTTCAACCTTTCGGGTGAAATTGTTGTAGACACGGTAAGTGTGAGAGTTTGACCCATAACCTAGTAGGAAACCTTCATGAGATTTAGGAGAAAATTTAGAATGACGATGCTTATCAAGAATGTAGCACTTTGAGCCGAATACTCGAAAGTATCCAACTTGGGGTTTGTTACCGGTGAGAAGCTCGTATACCGTCTTGCCGAGAAGCTTGTGAAGATACAAGCGATTGGTTGCATGACAAGCTGTCTTAACCGCTTCCGGCCAAAAGTATTTTGGAGTTTTGTACTCATCAAGCATCATTCTTGCCATCTCGATAAGGGTCTGGTTCTTCCTCTCAACAACTCCATTTTGTTGAGGCGTGTACATAGCCGAGAACTCATGTGAAATCCCTTCTTCGTCAAGAAAGGTATCCACATCTGCATTCTTGAACTCCGTCCCGTTGTCACTGCGAACCTTCTTGATCTTCACTTCAAATTGATTTTGGGCCTTCCTAGCGAAGTTTTTGAAGATCTTTTGGACCTGCGATTTATCATCAAGAAAGAACACCCACATAAATCTTGAAAAATCATCAACAATGACTAATCCAAAAGAGTTACCACCAAGGCTTTTGTAAGCATTGGGACCAAAAAGATCCATATGAAATAGCTCAAGTGTTCTTCTTGTAGTCATGATGTTCTTCATGTGATGACTTCCTCCAACTTGTTTTCCTGCTTGACAAGCACTACAAAGTCTATCCTTGTCAAATATAACATCTTTAACACCAAGGATATGATCACCTTTAATAAGCTTATCAAGATTTCTCATGCCGACATGACCTAACCTTCTATGCC
The DNA here is from genome assembly GCA_902687465.1 of Secale cereale. NCBI lineage: Eukaryota > Viridiplantae > Streptophyta > Magnoliopsida > Poales > Poaceae > Secale > Secale cereale. The sequence continues at coordinate 311,041,730 of LR738709.1, read as the reverse complement.
ACAGCCAACCTTTAGAAGATTTAGCAATAAAACAAGTTCTAGGTTGAGCCTTTTTAGTGAAATCAACAATGTAAAGATCACCTCTACGAATACCGATAAAAACCATTTTATGATTATCTCTACAAAACACTTGGCAATCTATTTCAGTAATAGGACATTGAAGCCGAAGTTAGCAAGTCTAGATATGGAAAGTAAATTGTAGCCAAGAGATTCAATGAGCATGACATTTTGTATGGAGCTATCATGTGAGATGGCCACCTTACCGAGGACAACCACCTTACCCTTTGGGTTATCACCAAAAGTGACGTACTTTCGAGGGCCGTCGTTTTCAGCGAGCTCACCAAACATATCCTTGTCTCCGGTCATATGAACGGTACATCCACTATCAAGGACCCATTCCTTTCCTCCAGCCATGTAGCCACGAAGATTAGCCATAAGACCAAAGTGTCTGATCGCATCATCAAGATCATAGTCACTATCATCGTCCTCATCATAGTATCCATGTTCCACATCGTCATGTGATGGATCAATTCCTAGAGAGGGTGATTCATTAGAAGTATGACCGTAAAAATGTTCATCTCTATGAATTCTAATGACTTCGGAAATGATATTGCTACTAATTCCAACATCTCCTTTGGCACGCATGTGATCACGAAGCTCAAATAGGCAATCATCAAACTTAGGATCACTAGTACTCATCCTATTCAAGGCAATAGACTTATGAAGAATCTCATCAGATTTTTCAAGGAATAATTTGGGAATCGTTCCTTTAGGAATCTCCATATGGTGTAAGCACGATCTAGAGTAGGTAAGCTAGCAATCAAATTTTTGGGCAATCCTCTAACAATAAGATTGATAATTCTAAGATTGCGAGTCATGTCAAGATCCTCATTGGGTGTGGGATGCAGAGGATCAACAAGGCGAGCACAAGGAGTAGTAATGTACTTGTTCAAGTGATATTCATTGAAAATCTCAAGCATCTCATTTTTCACTCATGGAAGTACTCTCCATCAAGTATAGGCACTCTATGTCTATGACTCCCCAACATAGGCTCATCCATATTCCTCCAATGGTGATTAAACCAAAGCAATGGACACCAAAGCTCTGATACCAATTGAAAGGATCAAGAAGAGGTGTCTAGAGGGGGTGAATAGACTCTTAGCAAGAAAAGTGGCAGTTTTTAATTTCTTCAAGTTGAGGTGGAGTTTTAGCACATGTTTAAACATTCACAATACATATCAAGCAAGCATGACAAGAGTATATGGGCAGCGGAAAGTAAAGCATGAAATTTTGCAAGAATGTAAAGGGATGTAATTGGAGTGTGCAAACGCAATTGGAGACAAGGAGATTTTTTATCCGTGGTTCCGATAGGTGGTGCTATCGTACATCCACATTGATGGAGACTTCAAACCACTAAGGGTAACGGTTGCGCGAGTCCACGGAGGGCTCCACCCACAAAGGGTCCACGAAGAAGCAACCTTGTCTATCCCACCATGGCCATCGCCCACGAAGGACTTGCCTCACTAGGGTAGATCTTCACGAAGTAGGTGATCTCCTTGCCTGTAGAAACTCCTTGGTTCAACTCCACAATCTTGACGGAGGCTCCCAAGTGACACCTAACCAATCTAGGAGACACCACTCTCCAAAAGGTAATAGGCGGTGTGTTGATGATGAACTCCTTGATCTTGTGCTTCAAATGATAGTCTCCCCAACACTCAACTCTCTTTCATAGGATTGGATTTGGTGGAAAGATGATTTGAGTGGAAAGCAACTTGGAGAAGGCTAGAGATCAATATTTATTTGGTTGGAATGGAATATCTTGACCGCAACACAAGTGTAGGTGGTTCTCTCTCAGAAAATGTATGTTGGAAGTGTAGGCATGTTCTGATGGCTTTCTCCACGAATGAAGAGTGGGTGGAGGGGTAAATATAGCCTCCACACAAAATCTAACCATTACACACAATTAACCAAACTCGGTGGGACCGAATCAGAGAACTCGGTCAGACCGATTTAGTTCATAATGTGACCGTTAGGCATTTTGGGACCGATATGATCAACTCGGTAGGACCGATTTCATTAGGGTTAGGGCATAATGTAATCTCGGTGAGACCGATTACACAAACTCGGTAGGACCGATTTTGGTAATAAGCTAACCAGAGAGTTGGTCAGGCAAACTCGATGGGACCGATTCACTCGTTTCGGTTGGACCGAAACATTAGGAAGGGGAAACAGAGTTTTTGCATTGCGAACTCGGTCGGACCGATCGGTTAGACCGAAATGTTACGAAGGGAAACAGAGAGTTTGCAATCCCATCTCGGTGAGACCAAAGTGACTTGGGTTTGTGGCAGTGGCTATGTCAACTGAACTCGGTGGCGCCGGATAGAAGGTTTCGGTGGGGCCGAGTTTGACTTTTGGTTTTGGACATATGTGGATGTGAGAAAGTGGTTGACGGTTTTGGAGCATATCACTAAGCATTTTGAGTAAGAAACCCATTAAGCAACACCTCATCCCCTTTTAATAGTATTGGCTTTCCTATGGACTCAATGTGATCTTGGATCACTAAAATAGAAAATGTAGAGTCCTGAGCTTTGAGCTTGAGCCAATCATTTGTCCTTATCATCTTGAAGGGGTTCCACATCCTCTAGTCCATGCCACTCCATTTGTTGAACCTGTCTAAAATATACTAGATGAAAGCATTAGTCCAACAAGAGATATGTTGACATTAATTACCAAAATCACCCAGGGAGTACTTTTTCTTTCACCGGGACCTCAATCTCCTTCGATGCGCCACCATCCTG
>LR738709.1:311013160-311038880 GCA_902687465.1 Secale cereale | reverse complement strand
CCCCGAGCGACGGATGCCCATCCCTTGGTGGCGCAGGTTGCCAGCGGTGGCTTCCTCCCGCAGCGCGCTAGCCGGGAGCGTGGTTGGCGTGAGCCCCCTTCTCCCCCTCACCTCTCCTGCAGGTGCGGCTTCGGCTCGGAGGCCATTGACACGCCCCCTCCCACTCCTCCCCCATGGTTGGCTGATGCAGCTCCAGATCCAGTGCTCCGCATGTGTTGCATCTCTTCCGGATCCTCCGGCTCCCTAACTTCTTGGCGGCTTTGCCCCATCCCCTGCAGGTGTTCTCTGTTGGTCGGCATCCACCCCAGTGTGGCTCTAGCTCCGGCTTTCTCCTGGATCTGCGCCTCTTTTCCGGTTCCTTGGCTCGTTGGAATCCTTGCGACTCCGGTCCAGATGGCCCGGATCTGCGCTCCCCTCCAGATCCTGGCTTGTCCGTGTCCTCGGCCACCTCCATTTCCCATTTGCTGCCTTCCTTTTCCGCCCAGCCACCGAACCTCTCCCACCTCCTTCCACAAGATCCGCAGATCGCGTGTTCGGTGGCATTTGATGCCTCATTTGGCAGCGGCAGTGGCCCCCTTTTCTGCGGAGGCGGTTCCAATCGACGACTGCTACTTCTCGAGCTTGCATTGTATTCCCTCGAAGAGGAAAGGGAGATGCACCACAGTAGCGTTAGTATTTCCCTCAGTTTTTTAGAACCAAGGTATCAATCCAGTAGGAGACCACGCGTGAGTCCCTCGCACCTGCACAAACAAATAAGAACTTCGCAGCCAATGCGATAAGGGGTTGTCAATTCCTTTACGGTCACTTACGAAAGTGAGATATGATAGAGATGATAGTTGATATTTTTGGTATTTTTGGTTATAAGAACAGAAAGTAAAAGCGGAAAAAGGTAAAGTAAGTATAGATTGATATGTTGAGAATAGACCCGGGGGCCATAGTGTTCTCTAGGGGCTTCTCTCATGATAGCGATATTCCAAGGCGGGTAAACAAATTAATGTCGAGCAATTGATAGAAAAGCGAATAATTATGAGACTATCTAGGCATGATCATTATATATAGGCATCACATCCGAGACAAGTAGACCGAAACGATTCTGCATCTACTACTATTACTCCAAACATCGACTGCTATCCAGCATGCATCTAGTGTATTGAGTTCATAAGAATAGAGTAACGCCTTAAGCAAGATGACATGATGTAGAGGGATAAACTCAAGCAATATGATATAAACCCCATCTTTTTATCCTCGATGGCAACAATACAATACGTGCCTTGCTGCCCCTACTGTCACTGGGAAAGGACACCGCAAGATTGAAGCCAAAGCCAAGCACTTCTCCCATTGCAAGAACTATAGATCTAGTAGGCCAAACCAAACCAATAATTCGAAGAGACTTGCAAGGATATTATAATCATACATAAAGAGTTCAAAGAAGAACCAAATATTTCTCATAGATAATCTTGATCATAAACCCACAATTCATCGGATCTCGACAAACACACCACAAAAAGAGATTACATCGAATAGATCTTCTCGAAGACCGAGGAGAACTTTGTATTGAGATCCAAAGAGAGAGAAGAAGCCATCTAGATACTAGCTATGGACCCAAAGTTCTATGGCAAACTACTCACAACTCATGGTGAGGTGATGATGATGATGTAGAAGCACTCCGTGGAAGATCCCCCCTCCGGCGGAGCTCTGAAATAGGCCCCAAGATGGGATCTCACGGGAACGGAAGGGTACGGCGGTGGAACTAGGGTTTTCTCTATTGTTCTGATGGTTTCGGGGTACGTAGGCATATATAGGAGGAAGGAGGGCATACATGGGGCCCACAAGGCAGGGGGTGCGCCCTAGGGGGGCGCCCCCCACCCTCATGGGCACCACGTAAACCCTACTCTATGGTTCTCAAGTCTCCCGTGCGTGATTTTCTCCAAAAATATCTCTCCCGAAGGTTTCATTCCGTTTGGACTCTGTTTGATATCCCTTTTCTGTAAAACCCTGAAACAGGCCAAAAAACAACAACCTGGACTGGGACTTTGGGTTAGTAGGTTAGTCCCAAAAATAATATAAAAGTGTATGACAAAGCCCATTAAACATCCAAAACATCATAAATAATAGCATGGAATAATCAAAAATTATAGATACGTTGGAGACGTATCAAGCATCCCCAAGCTTAATTCCTGCTCGTCCTCGAGTAGGTAAATGATAAAAACAGAATTTTTGATGTGGAATGCTAACCAACATAGTTTTTCAATGTAATTCTCTTAATTGTGGCATGAATGTTCTGATCTGAAAGATTCAAGACAAAAGTCTATATTGACATAAGAAATAATAATACTTCAAGCATACTAATAAAGAAATCATGTCTTCTTAAAATACTATGGCTAAAGAAAGTTATCCCTACAAAATCATATAGTCTGGCTATGCTCCCTCTTCATCACACAAAATATTCATATCATGCACAACCCCGATTTTAGCCAAACACTTGTTTTCATACTCTATTCTTTCAAACCTTTCAACTTTCACTCAATACATGAGCGTGAGCCATGGACATAGCACTATGGGTGGAATAGAGAGGTGGTTGTGGAGAAGACAATAAGGAGGGAGATAGTCTCACATCAACTAGACGTATCAAGGGGCTATGGAGATGCCCATCAATAGATATCAATGTGAGTGAGTAGGGATTGCCATGCAATGGATGCACTAGAGCTAAAATGTATGAAAGCTCAACAAAATAAACTAGTGGGTGTGCATCCAACTTGCTTGCTCATGAAGACCTAGGGCATTTGAGGAAGCCCATCGTTGGAATATACAAGCCAAGTTCTATAATGAAAATTCCCACTAGTATATGAAAGTGACTAAACATGAGACTCTCTATCATGAAGAACATGGTGCTACTTTAAAGCACAAGTGTGGAAAAAGATAGTAGCAATTGTCCTTTTTTTCTTTTCTTTTTCTTTTTTTTCTTTTTCTTTTTCCCTTTTTTGGGACTTTCTTTTTTTCTTTGGCCTTTCTTTTTTTTATTTATTTTTCTTGGAGGGGCTTTCTTGATTTAGCCTTTCCTCACACGGGACAATGCTCTAGTAATGATGCTCATCACACTTTCATTGAATTACAACTCGATATTACAACTCGATACTAGAACAAGTATGACTCTATATGAATGCCTCCGGTGGTGTACTGGGATGTGCAATGAATCAAGAGTGACATGTATGAGAAATTATGCATGGTGGCTTTGCCACAAATACGATGTCAACTACATGATCATGCATGGCAATATGACAATATGATGCGTGTCATATGAACGGAACGGTGGAAAGTTGCATGGCAATATATCTCGGAATGGCTATGGAAATGCCATGATAGGTAGGTATGGTGGCTGTTTTAAGGAATATATATGGTGGCTGTTTTGAGGAAGGATATATAGTGGGTGCAAGGTACCGGCGAAAGTTGCGTGATACAAGAGAGTCTAGCAATGGTGGAAGGGTGAGAGTGCGTATAATCCATGGACTCAACATTAGTCATAAGAACTCATATAATTATTGCAAAAATTTACGAGTCATCAAAACAAAGCAATCAACGCATGGTCCTAGGGGGGAGGTTGGTAGGAGTTAACAATCGCGCGCCCCCGACCTCCACACAAAGGTTGACACTTTACAAATACCTCATGCTCTAACTTCGTCACATAGCGGTTCACCATATGTGCATGCTACGGGAATCACTAACCTTAACACAAGCATTTATCAATTTCATAATAACTCCACTATCATGACTCTAATATCACTATCCTCATATCTCAAAACAATTATCAAGCATCCAACTTCTCATCATATTCAATGCACTTAGCGTGAAAGTTTTTACTACATTGATATTGGATGTCTATCATGTGAAGACTAGTTTTATAGCCTAAGAACATTACCATGCTGTTTTAATAGACTCTCAAATGGATATAAGTGAAGCATGAGAGTTCAACAATTTCTTCAAAATATTATCACCACCGTGCTCTAAAAGATATAAGTGAAGCACTAGAGCAAAAACTATTCAACTCAAAAGATATAAGTGAAGCACATAGAGTGTTCTAACAATTCCTAGGCCATATTTAACTCTCTCAAATAGGTGTGTCCAGCAAGGATAATTGTGGCAAACTAACAAGCAAAGACTCAAATTATACAAGACGCTCCAAGTTAAACACATATCATGTGGTGAATAAAAATATAGCTCCGAGTATAGTTACCGATAGATGAAGACGAAAGAGGGGATGCCTTCCCGGGGCATCCCCAAGCTTAGGCTTTCGGTTGTCCTTGAATATTCATTGGGGTGCCTTGGGAATCCCCAAGCTTAGGCCCTTGCTACTCTTTGTTCCATAGTCCATCAAAGCAATACTCAAAACTTGAAAACTTCACAACACAAAACTTAGACAAAAATCTCGTGAGCTCCGTTAGTATAAGAAAGCAAACCACTACTCAAAAGTACTGAAATGAATTCATTCTTTGTTTATATTGGTGTTAAACCTACTGTATTCCAACTTCTCTATGATTCATACTTCCCAATATTACTCATAGATGCATTGAAATAAGCAAACAACACACGAAAAACAGAGTCTGTCAAAAACAGAACAGTCTGTAGTAATCTACAGGTTTTGCATACTTCTGTAACTCCAAAAAATTCAAACTAAATTTTTAAACGTGAGGAATTTGTCTATTAATTATCTGAAAAAAGAATCAACTAAATAGCACCCTCCAGTAAAATCTGATGACCATTCTAGCGAGCACTCAGGATTCTGTTTTTCACAGCAAGATCACATAAACTTCACACAAGTCTTCCCAAAGGTTCTACCTGGCACAAACACTAAACAAAACACAAAACCACATCTAAACAGAAGCTAGATGCAACATTTATTCCTAAACAAAAGCAAAAAAAATTGGGTTGCCTCCCAACAAGCGCTATCATTTTACGCCCCTAGCTAGGCACGATAATTCAATGATGCTCACATGAAAGACAAGGACTGAAGCACAAAGAGAGCATCATAAAACATGTGACCAACACATCTAAGTCTAACATACTTCCTATGCATAGGCATCTTATAGGAAAACAAATTACCAAGACAAGCAAGATCTAGCATATGCAAGGAAGGAGAAAGAAACAATAGCAATCTCAACATAACGAGAGGTAATTTAGTAACATGAAAATTTCTACAACCATATTTCCCTCTCTCATAATAATTGCATGTAGGATCATGATCAAATTCAAAAAAATAGCTATCACATAACATATTCTCAACATGATCCACATGCATGCAAAGTTGACACTCTTCCAAAATAGTGGGATTAACATTAACTAAAGTCATGACCTCTCCAAACCCACTTTTATCAAAATTTTCATAAGATTGAACATTCTCCAAGTATGTGGGATCTAAAGTTGACACTCTTTCAAACCCACTTTCAATATTAATGCAAACATTATTATCAATCTTATATTCATCTTGGGGATTAAATTAATTTTCAAGATCATAAGAAGAATCACCCCAATCATGATCATTGTAACAAGTAGTAGACATAGCAAAACCAGCATCCCCAAGCTTAGGGTTTTGCATATTATTAGCACAATTTACATCAAAAGAATTTATAGTAACATCATTGCAATCATGCTTTTTATTTAAGGAGCTAACATGGATCAGTTTTTCTTTTAACAATTCCTCACAATTTTCTGATTTATAAATTTCAAGCAAAACCCCATAAAGATAATCTAGTGCACTCAACTCACTAGCAATTGGTTCAACATAATTGGATCTCTTAAAGAGATTAGCAAGTGGATGCGGATCCATAATTTAGCAAGCGAATATGCAAGCTGATAGAGGGCGCATAGCAACACAAGCAAACAGAAAGGCGAACGGAAAAAGGGCGAATAAAACGGCAAGGGTGAAGTGGGGGAGAGGAAAACGAGAGGCAAAAAAAATGTAATGCGAAGGATAAGGGTTTGTGATAGGTACTTGGTATATGACTTTTGTGTAAGCCTCCCCAGCAATGGCGCCAGAAATTCTTCTTGCTACTTCTCGAGCTTGCGTTGTATTCCCTCGAAGAGGAAAGAGAGATACAGCACAGTAGCGTAAGTATTTCCCTCAGTTTTTGAGAACCAAGGTATCGATCCAGTAGGAGACCACGCGCGAGTCCCTCACACCTGCACAAACAAATTAGAACTTTGCTGCCAACGCGATAAGGGGTTGTCAATCCCTTTACGGTCACTTACAAAAGTGAGATCTGATAGAGATGATAGTTGATATTTTTGGTATTTTTGGTTATAAGAACAGGAAGTAAAAGCGGAAACAGGTAGAGTAAGTATAGATTGATATGTTGAGAATAGACCCGGGGGGCATAGCGTTCTCTAGTGGCTTCTCTCATGATAGCGATATTCTACGGCGGGTAAACAAATTCCTGTCGAGCAATTGATAGAAAAGCGAATAATTATGAGACTATCTAGGCATGATCATTATATATAGGCATCACGTCCGAGACAAGTAGACTGAAACGATTATGCATCTAATACTATTACTCCACGCATCAACCGCTATCCAGCATGCATCTAGTGTATTGAGTTCATAAGAACAGAGTAACGCCTTAAGCAAGATGACATGATGTAGAGGGATAAACTCAAGCAATATGATATAAACCCCATCTTTTTATCCTCGATGGCAACAATACAATACGTGCCTTGCTGCCCCTACTGTCACTGGGAAAGGACACCGCAAGATTGAACCCAAAGCCAAGCACTTCTCCCATTGCAAGAACTATAGATCTAGTAGGCCAAACCAAACCAATAATTCGAAGAGACTTGCAAGGATATTATAATAATACATAAAGAGTTCAGAGAAGAACCAAATATTTCTCATAGATAATCTTGATCATAAACCCACAATTCATCGGATCTCGACAAACACACCGCAAAAAGAGATTACATCGAATAGATCTCCTCGAAGACGAGGAGAACTTTGTATTGATATCCAAAGAGAGAGAAGAAGCCATCTAGATACTAGCTATGGACCCGAAGGTCTGTGGTAAACTACTCACAACTCATGGTGAGGCGATGATAATGATGTAGAAGCACTCCATGGAAGATCCCCCCTCTGGCGGAGCTCCGGAACAGGCCCCAAGATGGGATCTCATGGGAAAAAAAGGTTACGGCGGTGGAACTAGGGTTTTCTCTATTGTTCTGATGGTCTTGGGGTACGTAGGCATATATAGGAGGAAGGAGGGCATCGGGGGCCATACGTGGGGCCCAGGAGGCAGGGGCCGCGCCCTAGGGGGGAGCCCCCACCCTCGTGGGCACCACGTAAACCCTACTTCGTGGTTCTCAAGTCTCCCGTGCGTGATTTTCTCCAAAAATATCTCTCCCGAACGTTTTATTCCGTTTGGACTCCGTTTGATATCCCTTTTCTGTAAAACCCTAAAACAGGCAAAAAAACAGCTATCTGAGCTGGGCCTTTGGGTTAGTAGGTTAGTCCCAAAAATAATATAAAAGTGTATGACAAAGCTCATTAAACATCCAAAACATCATAAATAATAGCACGGAACAATCAAAAATTATAGATACGTTGGAGACGTATCAACGACTTGGCTTCCTCTTCTCCGAATCTTGCTCCGACGTCTTGGGATTGCTTAGACTCTGGCCAGGAGAAATCCTTATTCGACCTTTCGATGCTGGCAGCGGCGACACCCGCGCATGTTGTATCCTTCTTGAAGGCGTTGCTATGGCCGACATATGTGCCTCTCTTCGAGCATCAGGGGAAGCCCTAGATCGGGCTATCTGGATCGTGCAGCGACATCGTCTCGGTGTCGTTCTCCTTCATGAAGGCGATGTCTTGTTTGCTCGTAGCGTCCTCGACGGTGGTTTTTGATATGTTGGTCGTCATGTTGTTTTGGTTTGGGTCGCTTCCCGGGAGGCGAGTTTTCGCTGTGTTGTTTCTCTCTCTGGGCCGAGCATCCCATGTCTCTCTACTCCGGACACCATGTTCACGCCTGTCGTGTTTGTTTCATGTGTTGTACCACCACCTGTATTCACTCTTAACTTCTTCTATCAATGAAAAGATACGCAAGCTTTGCGTATTCGCGAAAAAAATCTTATTGTATCTTGTGAACCTCCATTTTTTATGTGGTTGTATCATGGTTTGACTTTATTTATAAAGCGGGGCAAGAAATCATTTTTTGGTAGATGCTCAAAAATCGAGGTAACGTGAAAGCGCACACATATACATCGAAATCTAATCGGTGCTGACTATTTTTTTTCTTTTTTAGAGGGTACGCCAATGGCGTACCTTAGCTTTATAGAAGGGAGAAAAATATGTACAAGAGATTACATATGCGCTAGATAGGTGTCGCAAGTCAACCCTAACCCAGCCTCCACACCACTCCCTAGCTCTACTCGACTACTCTAATACTAGTTGTCCTCCAAATGCTCCTGCTCTGGCCCAGGTCCTCAGATCATCAAAGATCATGTCCCCGATATCCCACTCGCTCTTGATCGTGCCCGTGCCGAATACCCTCGCGTTCCTTTGCTTCCATAGCGTGCAACAGATTAGCATCACGAAAGTGTCAAAACCTTTCCGAGATTGCTTATCTATTCGTTTTCTAGCTTCCGTCCACCATTGCACCAAACTTGAGATGTTATATGGGCATAGGTCTGCCGCCATACCCAATCTAGTAATGCAGCGGAACCACACTTGCCACGATAACACATACTACAGCCAAATATGGTCAACTGTGTCCTCCTCCTGGTCACACATATAGAATGTTGACGTTTGGTCTTGCAAACCGTGCCTAGCTCTCCTATCCAATGTCCACAGTCGGTATTACACTGCCAGCCACATGAAAATCTTGCACGCAAGGGGCGCCCAACACTTCCAGATGGTCCCAAAGGAGTGGAATCTAACTCCTCCCTCACACAACATCTTGTACACCGACGATGTTGTGTAAACTCCAGACGTGTTCCAAGCCTAGACGGGGCAGTCCTCTTCTTGAGCATCAAGTTTAACTTCCAAGAGTACTCCCAAAGTCCAATGAATTGGGCGAGGCCCTCTGTGCATAGATCTCCTACTACGTTATCCATTCATGTATGCATGTACATCGCATCCCACACAAGTCTCCTGTTTGCCAGTTGCGTCCTCACCTTTGCCACAACCAATGGGGCAATATCTTTGATAGTTGCACCGTGTATCCATCGGTCTTTCCAGAAGAGGGTCTTGCCTCCTGAGCCAACTTTCCATTTCACCAGGCTCCCAAACGCTTAATCAACCTTTTTATCCGCGGTCATGTTTATCCCTTGCCAAGGCCTAGAAACATCCGTGCATCGGAGCCATTGCCATCTCAGTCTTAGTGCAATGCAGTGCTTGTACAAGTCAATGACTCCCAGCCCTCCCATGTGCTTAGGCCTGCACACCCTAGTCCAGGAGACAACACATTTTCCCCCGTTCACCGCCTCTGTTCCAGCTCAGAAGAAAGCGCGACAATCTTTGTCCACTCTTTCCAGCGCCCATTTTGGTGCCTCCATGATCATGCGGTGATGAGTGGCACGTTTCCTCATGACTTGATTGACAAGAATGAGTCTCCTAGGCCTTGTCACTAGACCTCTTTGCCATCCTGGCAAAATGTGCAGAGCTGTATCAACTATCGGCTGCCACTCGGATCTTTTGAGATGTCTTATGCTTAGTTGTAGCCCAAGGTATTTGCACGGAAAGGTGTCAATCTTCCATGGCAGGACGGACTTGACATGCTCCTCATCCTCACTCTCAGCCCTGATCAAGATTGCCGCTGATTTGGTATAGTTTACTTTGAGCCCTGATGCCACACCAAATATGGTGATAATTTCCTTAACAAACATGAGATCTGGCCATGTTGGTTTTATGAAGAGTACCACGTCATCAGCGTATAAGAACAAGCGCTGCATAGGGCTACATCCATTGATGGTACTGAGCACTCGGGCCTCATGCGCCTTGATGATGATAGCCGTTAGAATGCCCATGGCAATAACAAAAAGAAAAGGGGATATCGAGTCCCCTTGCCTAAGTCCTTTGGCATGCATGAACTTGTCACCAGCATAACCATTCACAAGAACTCTCGAGCTGGTAGTGGTGAGAAAGGTTGTAATCCAAGAAATCCAACGCTCCAAGAAGCCTTTCGCCCTCAACACCTCAAACAGAGATGGCCATGCCAGAGAGTCAAAAGCTTTGGATATGTCAAGCTTGAGAAACACTCCCTTAGCATTCCTCCTATGTAATGTGTGTGCCATTTTCCGAACCAAGAGGAAGTTATCATGCAAGCATCTGCCCTTTATGAACGCCGAATGGTTCGTCTGAACAAGCTCTCCCATGCGTGGTTTAAGCCTCGCGGTCAGCAGCTTGGATGCTATCCTGGGCATACTATGCACAAGGCATATAGGTCAGAAATCGAAAACAGTGCATGCTTCCGGAGACTTCGGTATAAGCGTGATGAAAGCTTGGTTAAGTCTTCAAAACCCCCTTCCATTATCAAGGAAAAGCTTGTGGACCGCCGCTACTAGATCCACCTTGATTATGTCCCAAACTTTTTGGCACAAAATGAAGGAAATATGCACTAGAGGCAATAATAAAGTTGTTATTTACATTTCCTTATATATCATGATAAATGTCTTTTATTCATGCTATAATTGTATTAACTGGAAACTTGATACATGTGTGAATACACAGACAAAACAAAGTGTCCCTAGTATGCCTCTACTAGACTAGCTCGTTAATTAAAGATAATTGAGTTTCCTAACCATAGACATGTGTTGTCATTTGATCAATGGGGTCACATCATTTGGAGAATGATGTGATGGACAAGATCCATCCGTTAGCTTAGCACAATGATTGTTTAGTTTAATTGCTATTGCTTTCTTCATGACTTATACATGTTCCTCTGACTATGAGATTATGCAACTCCCGAATACCGGAGGAACACCTTGTGTGTTATCAAACGTCACAACATAACTGGGTGATTATAAAGATGCTCTATAGGTGTTTCCAAAAGTGTTTGTGGTGGTGGCATAGATCAAGATTAGGATTTGTCACTCCGAGTGTCGGAGAGGTATCTCTGGGCCCTCTCGATAATACACATCATAATAAGCCTTGCAAGGAAATGACTAATAAGTTAGTCACAAGATGATGTATTACGGAATGAGTAAAGAGACTTGCCGGTAACGAGATTGAACTAGGTATGATGATACCAATGATCGAATCTCGGGCAAGTAACATACCGATGACAAAGGGATCAACGTATGTTGTTATATGGTTTGACCGATAAAGATCTTCGTAGAATATGTAGGATCCAATATGAGCATCAAGGTTCCGCTATTGGTTATTGACCGGAGATGTGTCTCGGTCATGTCTACATAGTTCTCAAACCCGTAGGGTCCGCACACTTAACGTTTGATGGCGATTTGTATTATGGGTTGTGTGTTTTTGATGATCGAAGATTGTTCGGAGTCCCGGATGAGATCATGGACAAGATGAGGAGTCTCGAAATGGACGAGACATAAAGATTGATATATTGGAAGGTTATATTCGGACACCGGAAGGGTTCTGAAGTGTATCGGGTATTTTTCGGAGTACCGGGAGGTTACCGGAACCCCCCGGGAGTCAATGTGCCTTAATGGGCCCTAGTGGAGAAAGAGGGCAGCAAGCAAGGTATGGGGTGCGCCCCCCTAGGACCAAACGGAATTGGTTTAGGGTTTGGGGGGCGAGCCCCCTTTCCTTCTCCTCTCCTCCTCCTTCCTCCTCCTAGTAGGAATAGGAAAGGGGGGCCATGTTAGCAGTTTCCTAGACGTCAATGCAAGGACCTCTCATATTCAGTTTCTAGACCACTCATCTCTTGTTTGTAATAAGTGTGTGACTCCTCGTGTAATACTTCTCATGTACCTAAACTGATCGGTGCAATACAGAATACACAGCGTATATTGACTCACTCGCTTTCATGGTATCAGACTTTTCCGATCCTATCGCCCCTCTCTCTCCCGATGGCTCCCTCGCCTAATGAACTGGCCGCTGCGGTCGAGGCCAAAGCTCGCACCACCCTCTGGTCGCTTTCCTTCGCCATACCCAGTGTCAAGGACATCGTTCCCCCCACCCTTGATCTCGAGGCCAGCAACTATCTCGCCTAGCGCCGACTGTTTGAGGTTGCCCTCACCAAGTATGCTCTTGACGAGCACATTGCTGAGCCGGCCGCCACCGCCCACTGGCACCACCGTTCTTGACCCTGCGTGGCGTTGCCGTGATGCCTTGGTTCTCTCATGGCTGTACGGCACCATCTCTGCTCCTCTCCAAAGCATGTTGGTGCATTCCTCCTCCACGACTGCTGCTCGCTCCGTCTGGCGGGAAATCGAACACCTTCAACGCGACAACACAGACACCCGTGCGGTTCTCCTCGAGGAAGAATTCTACAGCCTTCAACAAGGCGATCTGTCGCTGGCTAATTACTGCCGGAAAATCAAGGGTATTGCTGATGAGCTCGCCGGTCTCGGCGTCACCATTGTTGACCATAACCTGGTCCACAAGACCCTCCGCGGCCTTAGTACTCAATATGCCAACATGCGGATGAACTTGGGCATGCGAGTACCCCTGCCTTCTTTCAGTGAGCTATGTTCTGCACTTCTCCTCGAGGACATGTGCTCTGGCCCCTCAGCGGCACACTCTGCCTTCTATGTCGGTGGCAATTCCCTGACAAAGGAAAACGCCCGACCCAAGGTTTGCTTTGTTGTAGTTCAGCACGCCAACACCGCCAACACCAACTGTGGCCATGGTGGCGGTAACGGCAACAACGGCGGTGGCAATCGTAACAACAACCGCCACCGTAACAACAACCGCGGTGGTGGTGGTTATGGCGCCGGCAACACAAGGGCCCCGACACCACAGTGGCCCTCCTTCAGCAATCCATGGGCAGGCTCGATTCAAATGTAGCCTGGTCAGCCACTTTGACCTGGACAGGGCCTTCTCGGTCCTAGTCCACAGCGCCACGCCTTCCTCACCAATCAGCCAATGTTTCCCCCCACCATGCCGACGGGCAGCTCCAGGCACGGTGCCGTCGACACCGAGCTACAACACCTCTGTGCCGACTTCATGGGATCAGCAACAGCTGATGCATTCCTTCAACACCATGTCTCTCACGCCAACAAGCAGTGCAGAGTGGTTCATGGACACAGGTGCCTCGACTCACATGACATCTGCCCCTGGTAATCTCAAATTCCATCTTCCCTCTTCCGCTACACATTCTCTAGTTGTAGTCGCCAATGGCTCCTTTCTTCCCATCACATCCACCGGCCATACCAGCATCTCTACTCCCTCCCACAACTTCCATCTCAACAACGTTCTAGTTACTCCCACCATAATAAAGAATCTTATATATGTCCGTCAGTTTACTACTAATAATAATTGTTCTGTGGAATTTGATCCTTATGGTCTTTCTGTGAAAGGATCTTCGCACTCGGAACATGATCATTCAGTGCAATAGTGCTGGCGATCTTTACCCTTTTCAGATGCCGTCCGCCGCCTTTGCTGCCTCCATGATGTCCTCCTCCACCTTGTGGCATCGCTGCCTCGGACACATTGGACGGGAAGCTCTTAATCATCTTGTTAAATCTCCTTACATTTCATGTAATAAAGAACTTCCTCTATATGCGCTTTGTCATGCTTGCCAACTTGGACGTCAATAATTCATGTGCCACTACTAAATTTGATCTTGTTCATTGTGATTTGTGGACATCACCACTTTTAAGTATTTCTGGGTATAAATACTACCTAGTTATTCTCAATGATCACACTCACTATACATGGACTTTCTCATTGCGTTTGAAGTCTGATGTATTCGCCATCATAAAGACCTTCTTTGCCTATGTACGTACACAGTTCGGCACCATCGTTCGCCGTGTCCAATGTGACAATGGCGGTGAGTTTGATAACACTGCTGCACGCACCTTCTTCCTCTCTCATGGCATTACACCTCGCATGTCGTGTCCTTATACATCCCAGCAAAATGGTCGAGCCAAATGCATCATTCGCAGCATCAATAACATCCTTCGTTCCCTACTCTTTCAGGCTAGCATGCCGCCTGTATATTGGGTGGAAGCACTTCATGCCGCCACCTTCCTCCTCAATCGCCACCCTTCCAAAACCATATCCTTTTTCCACTCCGCACGTGGCTCTCCATGAATCAAATCCAAACTACAGCCACCTACAAGTGTTTGGGTGTCTTTGTTACCCCAACCTTTCTGCCACTGCCCCCCATAAACTCTCTCCACGTTCCATAGCTTGTGTTTTTCTTGGATACCCCGATAATCATTTTGGCTATCGTTGTCTTGATCTTCGTTCCAACAAAATCATCCTCTCCCGTCATGTCACATTCAATGAGACCTCTTTCCCTTTCGCAAGTTGTGCTCCTCCTCTTGCTAAAAGCGACTTCGATTTCTTGGATGATCTCCATACGCCGCTCTTGGTGCCTCGCTCGGTCGGGCGTCCTTTCACTGCTGCTCCGCCAGATCCTCCAGAGCCCCCCTCTCTAACGCCGGCACCACCTTCACCACCTTCAGTGCCACCAACATCACCAGCCATCGTCATTCCATCATCGGCGGTGCCAATGGCGTGGGTCGTTATTTCACACTCTATGGCTACCCGGGGCAAGCACGACTTTCGTCAACCAGTTGATCGTCTCAACCTCGCCGCCGACATTCTTTCCCTGCTGCCCAAATCTTATCGGGCGGCTCTCTTCGACGACAACTGGCGAGCGGCCATGCAGCGTGAGTACGACGCCCTGCGCACCAACCACAGTTGGGATTTAGTCTCGTGCCCTCCTGGTGCTAATGTCGTCTCTCGCAAGTGGGTCTTTCGTCATAAGTTCAAGTCCGACGGTACCTTAGGGAGGTACAAGGCTCGTTGGGTCCTCCGGGGATTCTCTCAGCAACCTGGAGTCGACTTTGATGAGACTTTCAGCCCGGTCAACAAACCGGCCATTGTTCGAATGGTGCTCTCACTTTTCGTGTCCAGTGACTGGCTCGTACACCAGCTCGACGTTGACAATGCCTTTCTCAACGGCTCTCTCTCCGAAACGGTCTATTGCCAACAACCGTCCAACTTCATCAACAACACTCACCCTGACCATGTTTGTCGTCTTAACAGATCCCTATACGGACTCAAGCAGGCTCCCCGGGCCTTGTTTAGTCGATTTGCCACTTATCTCGCAACTCTCGGTTTTTCTGCCTCTCGCGTGGACTCGTCATTGTTCGTTTGAAAGAGCGGCAACGACCTGGTGTACCTTCTCCTCTATGTCAACGACATCGTCCTCACTGCCTCCTCTATGGTCCTACTTCGATCGACGGTCGACCCTTTGCGTCGAGAGTTCTCTCTCAAGGATCTCGGTCCTCTACATTACTTCTTGGGTGTCTCCATCACACACTCACGTGATGGCATGTTTTTGTCCCAGCGACAATACATTAATGACATTCTTGCTCGTGCTCGCATGACTCACTGCAATCCCTACAACACTCCTGTTGACACAAAATTGAAGCTTCCTTCCTCCGGGAAGCCAGTCGACAATGCCACAGATTATCGGAGCATCGTAGGTGCCCTTCAGTACCTCACCTTCACATGGCCAGACATCGCCTATGTTGTGTAGCAGGTGTGCTTGCATATGCATGACCCACGTGAGCCTCATTCCAACATGCTGAAAAGGATCCTCCGGTACCACAAGGCCACCATCGACCATGGTCTTTAGCTTCACCGCACCTCTCCTTCAACACTCACGGTGTATACTGACACGGACTGGGCAGGGTGCCCTGACACACGTCGCTCCACCTTCGGCTATGCTGTCTTCCTCAGAGACAACCTCGTCTCCTGGTCTTCAAAGCGGCAGACGATGGTTTCTCGTTCCAGTGCCGAGGCCGAGTATCGTCCTGTTGCCAATGTTGTGGCAGAGTCGTGTTGGCGTCGTCAGTTGTTGATTGAGCTTCATAGACCTCTTCACTAGGCAACCGTGGTCTTCTGCGACAACATCAGTGCGGTTTACCTATCGACCAATCCGGTACAACACCAATGCACGAAGCATGTTGAGATCGATCTTCACTTTGTTCGTGAGCGTGTTGCTTTGGGTGAAGCACGTGTTCTACATGTTCCGATAGCTTACCAGTATGCCGACGTCTTCACCAAGGGCTTACCGGCCCCGCTCTTTCGTGATTTTTGCTCCAGTTTGAACGTCTGCTCTGCTCCCGCTCCAACTGCGGGGGGAGGGGGGTGTTAGCAGTTTCCTGGACGTCAATGCAAGGACCTCTCATATTCAGTTTCTAGACCACTCATCTCCTGTTTGTAATAAGTGTGTAACTCCTCATGTAATACTTCTCATGTACTTAAACTGATCGATGCAATACAGAATACACAGCGTCTATTGACTCACTTGCTTTCAGGCCAAACCTACTTGGAGTAAGATTTCCCCCCCTTGGGCGCGCGCCTCCTCCTGGCCGGCCTCCTCCTCCTCCCTCCTTTATATATGTGGGGAGGGGGCACCCCAAAGACACACAAGTTGATTTCTTAGCCGTGTGCGGTGCCCCCCTTCACAGTTACACACCTCGGTCATATTGTCGTAGTGCTTAGGCGAAGCCCTGCGTCGGTAACATCATTATCACCGTCACCACGCCGTTGTGCTGACGAAACTCTCCCTCGGCCTCAACTGGATCAAGAGTACGAGGGACGTCTCCGAGCTGAACGTGTGCAGATCGCGGAGGTGTCGTGCGTTCGGTACTTCATCGGTTGGATCGCGAAGACATTCGACTACATCAACCGCGTTACTAAACGCTTCCGCTTTCGTTCTACGAGGGTACGTGGACACACTCTCCCCGCTCGTTGCTATGCTTCTCCTAGATAGATCTTGCGTGACCGTGGGAAAAAATATAAATACTACATTCCCCAACAGTGGCATCATGAGCCAGGTTTATGCGTAGATGATATGCACGAGTAGAACACAATGAGTTGTGGGCGATAATAGTCATACTGCTTACCAGCATGTCATACTTTGATTCCGCGGTATTGTTGGATGAAGCGGCCCGGACCGACATTACATGACTGCATTCATGAGACTGGTTCTACCCACGTGCTTTGCACATAGGTGGCTGGCGGGTGTCAGTTTCTCCAACTTTAGTTGAATCAAGTGTGACTACGCCCGGTCCTTGTTGAAGGTTAAAACATCACACTTGACAAAAAATCGGTGTGGTTTTGATACGTTGGTAAGAACGGTTCTTACTAGAAGCCCGTAGCAGCCACGTATAACTTGCAACAACAAAGTAGAGGACGTCTAACTTTTTTTGCAGGGCATGTTGTGATGTGATATGGTCAAGACATGATGATTTACACGTTATTGTACGAGATGATCATGTTTTGTAAAGTATCGGCAACCGGCATGAGCCTTATGGTTGTCTCTTTATTGTATGAATTGCGAAAGCCATGTAATTGCCTTACTTTATCACTATGAGTTAGCGATAGTAGTAGTAGCAATAGTTGGCGAGATGAGCACGATGCTACGATGTAGATCATGGTGTCAATCCGGTGATGATGGACATCATGACGATGCTTTGGAGATGGAAATCAAAAGCAAAAGATGATGATGGCCATATCATGTCTCATATTTTGATTGCATGTGATGTTTATCTGATTATGCTTCTTATTTTACTTAGTACGGCGGTAGCATTATTAGATGATCCCTTACAAAAATTTCAAGGTACAAGTGTTATCCCTGAGTATGCACCGTTGCGACAGTTCGTCGTGCTGAGACACCATGTGATGATCGGGTGTGATAAGCTCTACGTTCACATACAACGGGTGTAAGACAGTTTTGCACATGCAGAATACTCGGGTTAAACTTGACGAGCCTAGCATGTACAGACATGGCCTCAGAACACTGGAGACCGAAAGGTCGAGCATGAATCATATAGTAGATATGATTAACATAAGATGTTCACCATTGAAAAACTACTCCATCTCACGTGATGATTGGACATGGTTTAGTTGATTTGGATCACGTGATCATTTAGAAGACTAGAGGCATGTCTATCTAAGTGGGAGTTCTTTAGTAATATGATTAATTGAACTTTAATTTATCATGAACTCAGTCCTGATAGTTTTTGCATATCTATGTTGTTGTAGATCAATAGCCCGTGCTACCGTTCCTTTAAATTTTAATGCGTTCCTAGAGAAAGCTAAGTTGAAACATGATGATAGCTACTACACGGACTGAGTCCGTAACTTGAGGATTATCCTCATTGTTGCACAGAAGAATTATGTCCTGGAAGCACCGCTAGGTGAAAAGCCCGCTGCAGATGCAACATCAGACGTTATGAATGTCTGGCAGAGCAAATCTGATGACTACTCGATAGTTCAGTGTGCCGTGCTTTACGACTTAGAATCGGGTCTGCAAAGACATTTTGAACGTCATGTAGCATATGAGATGTTCCAAGATTTGAAGTTAATATTTCAAGCAAATGCCCGAGTTGAGAGATATGAAGTCCCCAACAAGTTCTATAGCTGCAAGATGGAGGAGAACAATTCTATCAGTGATCACTTACTCAGAATGTCTGAGTACTACAATCACATGACTCAACTTGGAGTCAAAGTTGATGAAGATATTTTTATCGATAGAGTTCTTCAATCACTACCACCAAACTATAAAGGCTTCGTGATGAACTATAATATGCAAGGGATGCAGTAGACAATTCCCGACCTCTTCGCTCTGCTCAAAGTTGCACAGGTAGAAATCAAAACGGAGTATCAAGTGTTGATGGTTAACAAGACCACTAGTTTCAAGAAAAAGGGCAAGGGAAAGAAGGGGAACTTCAAGAAGAATAGCAAGCCAGTTGCTACTCCCGCGAAGAAACCCAAGTCTCGTGCCAAGCCTGAAACTGAGTGCTTCTACTGCAAAGGGACGGGACACTGGAAGCGGAACTGCCCCAAGTATTTGGCGGATAAGAAGGATGGCAAAGTGAACAAAGGTATATTTGATATACATGTTACTGATTTGTACCTTACTAATGCTCGTAGTAGCGCCTGGGTATTTGATACTAGTTCGGTTGCTCATATATCTAACTCGAAACAGGGGATACGGATTAGACGAAGATTGGCTAAGGACGAGGTGACGATGCGCGTGGGAAATGGTTCCAAAGTCGATGTGATCATCGTCGGCACGCTACCTCTACATCTACCTTCAGGATTAGTTTTAGACATAAATAATTGTTATTTGGTGCCAGCGTTGAGCATGAGCATTATATCTGGATCTTGTTTATTGCGAGACGGTTATTCATTTAAATCAGAGAATAATGGTTGTTCTATTTATATGAGTAATATCTTTTATGGTCATGCACCCTTGATGAGTGGTCTATTTTTTGTTGAATCTCGATCGTAGTGATACACATATTCATAATATTGAAGCCAAAAGATGCAAAGTTGATAACGATAGTGCAACTTATTTGTGGCACTGCCGTTTAGGTCATATTGGTGTAAAGCGCATGAAGAAACTCCATGCTGATGGACTTTTGGAATCACTTGATTATGAATCACTTGGTGCTTGCGAACCATGCCTCATGGGCAAGATGACAAAAACTCCTTTCTCGGAGCGAGCAACTGACTTATTGGAAATTATACATACTGATGTATGCGGTCCAATGAGTGTTGAGGCTCGCGGCGGGTATCATTATTTTCTGACCTTCATAGATGATTTGAGCATATATGGGTATGTCTACTTGATGAAACACAAGTCTGAAACATTTGAAAAGTTCAAAGAATTGCAGAGTGAAGTAGAGAATCATCGTAACAAGAAAATAAAGTTTCTATGATCTGATCACATAGGCAAATATTTGAGTTATGAGTTTGGTCTTCATTTGAAACAATGTGGAATAGTTTCACAACTCACGCCACCTGGAACACCACAGCATAATGGTGTGTCCGAGCGTCGTAACTACACTTTATTAGATATAGTGCGATCTATGATGTCTCTTACCGATTTACCACTATCGTTTTGGGGTTATGCTTTAGAGACAGCTGCATTCACGTTAAATAGGACACCATCTAAATCCGTCGAGACGACACCTTATGAACTGTGGTTTGGCAAGAAACCCAAGTTGTCGTTTCTTAAAGTTTGGGGCTGCGATGCTTATGTGAAAAAGCTTCAGCCTGATAAGCTCGAACCAAAGTCGGCGAAATGTGTCTTCATAGGATACCCAAAGGAGACTGTTGGGTACACCTTCTATCACAGTTCGAAGGCAAGATATTGGTTGCTAAGAATGGATCCTTTCTAGAGAAGGAGTTTTTCTCGAAAGAAGCGAGTGGGAGGAAAGTAGAACTTGATGAGGTAATTGTACCTTCTCACGAATTGGGAAGTATTTCATCACGGAAGTTAGTTCTAGTGATTCATATACCAATTAGTGAGGAAGCTAATGATGATGATCATGAAACTTCAGATCAAGTTACTACCGAACCTCGTAGGTCAACCAGAGTACATTCCGTACCAGAGTGGTATGGTAACCCTGTTCTGGAAGTCATGTTACTATACCATGATGAACCTACGAACTATGAGGAAGCGATGATGAGGCCAGATTCTGCAAAATGGCTTGAGGCCGTGAAATACGAGATGGGATCCATGTATGAGAACAAAGTGTGGACTTTGGTTGACTTGCCCGATGATCGGCAAGCAATTGAAAATAATTGGATCTTTAAGAGGAAGACTAGCGCCGATGGTAATGTTACTATCTACAAAGTTTGACTTGTTGCGAAAGGTTTTCGACAAGTTTAAGGAGTTGACTACGATGAGACTTTCTCACCCGTAGCGATGCTTAAGTCTGTCCGAATCATGTTAGCAATTGCCGCATTTTATGATTATGAAATCTGACAAATGGATGTAAAAATTGCATTCCTTAATGGATATATCAAAGAAGAGTTGTATATGATGCAACCAGAAGGTTTTGTCAATCCTAAAGGTGCTAACAAAGTGTGCAAGTTCCAGCGATCCATTTATGGACTGGTGCAAGCATCTCGGAGTTCGAATATACGCTTTGATGATGTGATCAAAGCATATGGTTTTATACATACTTTTGGAGAATCCTGTATTTACAAGAAAGTGAGTGGGAGCTCTGTAGCATTTCTGATATTATATGTGCATGACATATTGTTGATTGGAAATGATATAGAGTTTCTGGATAGCATAAAAGGATACTTGAATAAGAATTTTTCAATGAAAGACCTCGGTGAAGCTACTTATATATTGGGCATCAAGATCTATAGAGATAGATCAAGGTGTAAAGTTGAGTAAGACTCAATGCCCGACCACTGCAGAAGATAGAGTGAAAATGAAAATCATTCCCTATGCTTCAGCCATAGGTTCTATCATGTATGCAATGATGTGTACCAGACCTGATGTGTGCCTTGCTATAAGTGTGGACATCGGTCAAGAACATCCTGAAGTACCTGAAAAGGACGAAGGATATGCTTCTCATGTATGGAGGTGGCAAAGAGCTCATCGTAAATGGGTACGTCGATGCAAGCTTTGACATTGATCCGGATGACTCTAAGTCACAAACCGGATACGTATTTTTGTTGAATGGTGGAGCTGTTAGTTGGTGCAGTTCCAAGAAGAGCGTCGTGGCGGGATCTACGTGTGAAGCGGAGTACATAGCTGCTTCAAAAGCAGCAAATGAAGGAGTCTGGATGAAGGAGTCCATATGTGATCTATGTGTAATACCTAGTGCATCGGGTCCAATGAAAATCTTTTGTGACAACACTGGATCAATAGCCTTGGCAAAGGAATCCAGGTTTCACAAGAGAACCAAGCACATCAAGAGACGCTTCAACTCCATCCGCGATCAAGTCAAGGAGGGAGACACAGAGATTTGCAAAATACATACAGATCTGAATGTCGCAGACCCGCCCGTTGACTAAGCCTCTTCCACGAGCAAAACATGATCAGCACCAAGACTCCATGGGTGTTAGAATCATTACTATGTAATCTGGATTATTGGCTCTAGTGCAAGTGGGAGACTAAAGGAAATATGTTCTAGTGGCAATAATAAATATTTTATTTATATTTCCTTATATATCATGATAAATGTCTTTTATTCATGCTAGAATTGTATTAATCGGAAACTTGATACATGTGTGAATACATAGACAAAACAGAGTGTCCCTAGTATGCCTCTATTAGACTAGCTCGTTAATCAAGATGGTTGAGTTTCCTAACCATAGACATGTGTTGTCATTTTATCAATGGGGTCACATCATTAGGAGAATGATGTGATGGACAAGACCCATTCGTTAGCTTAGCATAATGATCGTTTAGTTTTATTGCTATTGCTTTCTTCATGACTTATACATGTCCCTCTAACTATGAGATTATGCAACTCCCGAATACCGGAGGAACACCTTGTGTGCTATCAAACGTCACAACGTAACTGTGTGCTTATAAGATGCTCTACATGTGTTTCCAAAAGTGTTTGTGGTGTTGGCATAGATCAAGATTAGGATTTGTCACTCCGAGTGTCGGAGAGGTATCTCTGGGCCCTCTCGATAATACACATCATAATAAGCCTTACAAGCAAATGACTAATAAGTTAGTCACGAGATGATGTATTACGGAACGAGTAAAGAGACTTGTCGGTAATGACTCGACTTCGGCCAAGGAGTGTGGAAGGGGGATTCCTACAGGCAGTCGGCTCTGATACCAACTTGTGACGCCCCCAATTTGTCCGTACACTAATCGTGCACGCAAATGTGTACGGCCAAGATCAGGGACTCACTGGTAGATATCACAACACAACTCTAAAAGTAAAATAAGTCATACAAGCTTCATATTACAAGCCAGGGGCCTCGAGGGCTCGAATACAAGTGCTCGATCATAGACGAGTCAGCGGAAGCAACAAATATCTGAGTACAGACATAAAGTTAAACAAGGTGCCATAAGATGGCTAGCACAAACTGGGATACAGATCGAAAGAGGAGCAGGCCTCCTGCCTGGGATCCTCCTAACTACTCCTGGTCGTCGTCGGCAGACTGAACGTAGTAGTAGGCACCTCCGGTGTAGTAGGAGTCGTCGTAGGTGGCGTCTGGCTCCTCGGCTCCACCATCTGGTTGCAACATCCGAGAAGAAGGTACAGAAGGGGGAAAAGGGGGAGCAAAGCAACCGTGAGTACTCATCCAAAGTACTCGCAAGCAAGGATCTATACTACATATGCAATGGTAACAATGATATGGGTAATATCGGTGGACTGAACTGCAGCAAGCGGGAATAAGAGGGGGATAGCTAATCCGAACGAAGACTACGCTTCTGGCAGCCTCCATCTTGCAGCAGTAGGAGAGAATAGATGGTAAGTTCACCAAGTAACAACGAATAGCATAATCCTACTCGGCGATCCTCCCGCACATCACCCTGTGAGAGAGCAACCACCGAGTTATATCTGGAACTCATCTGGGTGTGTTTTATCAAGTGTCCGGTTCTAGTTATCATGAGGTCGGAATACAACTCCGGGTCGTCCTTTTACCGAGGGACACGGCTATTCGAATAGATTAACTTCCCTGCAGGGGTGCACCACATAACCCAGCACGCTTGATCCCATTTGGCCGGACACACTTTCCAGGGTCATGCCCGGCCTCGGAAGATCAACACGTCGCAGCCCTACCTAAGCACAACAGAGAGGTCAGCACGCCGGTCTAAGTCCTAGGCGCGCAGGGGTCCGGG
Source organism: Secale cereale (assembly GCA_902687465.1). Lineage (NCBI taxonomy): Eukaryota > Viridiplantae > Streptophyta > Magnoliopsida > Poales > Poaceae > Secale > Secale cereale. The sequence goes on along the minus strand of LR738709.1, from coordinate 311,015,127 downwards.
CCCATCGCCCAACGCACACCTGCACGTTGCGTACGCGGCCGGTGAGCAGACCTAGCAACCTCCATTACTAAGGAAGTTGCGTTACGTGGTCCAACCCGGCGCGCGCCGCTAAGTCGCTGACGTCAAAAAGGCTTCGGCTGATACCACGACGTCGAGTACCCATAACTATTCCCACGTAGCTGGTTAGTGCGTATAGACCAAATGGCCAGACTCAGATCAAATATCCAAACTCGTTAAGCGTATTATTATGAAATAACCGCGGACAACGACCAGGGCCGGGCCACCTGTCTCCTAGGTGTCTCAACCCGCCCTGTCGCTCCGCCACAAAGATCCACACAGAGGGCCGTCGGGAAAGTATGTCCTTTCAGCCCCCAATCCGTGAATCAACCGCGGGTACTCAACGAGCCGACCCGACTTTAGTCACATCAAGTATCATGTATAAGTGTATGTAATATATACCCGTGATCACACCAAAGTGATCACGGCCCGATAGAATAGCAGGGCAGACGGACAAGGGTGAAGGGCCACTGATGGAACACTAGCATCCTATACTAAGCATTTAGGACTGCAAGTAAAGTATCAACAGTGATAGCAACAAAGACAGGCTATGCAGCAGAATAGGATTATCGAAAGCAGTAACATGCTACACTACTCTAATGCAAGCAGTAGAGAGAAGAGTAGGCGATATCTGGTGATCAAAGGGGGGGCTTGCCTGGAAGCTCGGCAGCCAAAGTGGGGTCGTCAACACCGTAGTCGATCGGGGCAGCAGCAGCGTCGGTCTCGTAGTCTACCGGAGAGAAGAGGGGGAAGAAACAGTGAATACAATGCAAACAGATGCATGACGATGCATGACATGACATGTAACGGTGCTAAGTGTGCCCTAACGCAGTATCGGGTGATACTGACGAAGGGGGGAAACATCCGGGAAAGTATTCCCGGCGTTTCGCGTTTTCGGGCGGATGAAACGGAGGGGGAAAGTTGCGGGTTCGGTATGCTAGGGATGTGTGGTGGAAGAACGGTCTGCGTATTCGGATGCGTCTCGAAATTCTGAGCAACTTTCATATATAAATTATTTTCATCCGAGTTACGGTTTAAAAGATATGATTTTCTAAAGGTTTTATTAATTTCTGGAATTTAATATTAATTAAATTAATTTGAAAAATGATTTATGACATCAGCATGACATCATGCTGACGTCATCATGGTTGACTGGTCAAACTGACCAGTGGGTCCCACTTGTCATTGACAGTAAACTAACTAACAGTTTATTTAGTTTAATTAGGTTTTAGTTAATTACAGATTAGGTTAAATAAAGATTAGATTAATCTAAAGGTGATTAATTAACTTAATTAATTCATTAATTAATTAATTAATATATTTATTATTATTATTATTATTATTATTATTTATTATTATTTTTATTTTATTTTATTTTTTTAACGTTCTGAGGGCGGGCCCTAGGGCCCGCTGGCAGTGGCTTGAGGCCAGCGGGGCGGGCGGTGACGGGTGCGGGTGCCCGCGCACCCGCACGGGGCGATAGAGGGAGCCGGCTGGTCCGGGTCGTGCCTGTGGCCACGGTGCGGCTCGCCGGCCGGCCGTTTCCGGCGACGGAAGCCGACGCGGCGGGGTGCGTAGGGGGCACCGGGGGCAAGCCCTCGCACGGGGGAGGGGGGCGACCGAGGCGCCGGTCTAGCGAGGCTGTGGCCGCAGCGCGGCCAGGGGATAGCGACGGGGGGGGGCACCGCCGCGGCGGGGCTCGGCCGGGGCGAGGCCATGCGGTGGCGGCCGGAGGAGCGAGGCGAGGAGGGTCGCGGGAGGCGGGGCGTGGCGCAGCGGCGGGGTGCAGCCGAGGGCGGGCGCGGCGGCCGGTGAGGAAAAGGGGGCGGCGGTGGCCCGAGCTGGCCAGGGCGAGGGCGAACGGGAGGGGCCGCGGGGCACGCGCGCTGGCTAGACGAGCCGCGGCGGCC
>LR738709.1:310815312-311012922 GCA_902687465.1 Secale cereale | reverse complement strand
GGGGGGGAGGTTTTTATTTCATTTTAGTTTAGGATTTACTTTTATTTATTTTCCTGTTTTAGTTTTAATTTATTTAAAACACTTAGGCATTTTTAGAAATTGCAAAACCTACACCAAAATTAATGGTGCAATATTTAGCACCGCATGAACATTTTTGTTTTACTTTTGGAAAACTTTTATTGTTGCATTTATATTTGGATTTTTAATTCGAACGGGTTTTCGATAACAGCGAGATTATCAACAGTAACACGATGACGTGTCGCCATTAACGTGGGATTACTGTAGCTTGATTACCCGGGCGTTACAACTAGGTATGATGATACCGACGATCGAATCTCGGGCAAGTAACATACCGATGACAAAGGGAACAACGTATGTTGTTATATGGTTTGACCGATAAAGATCTTCGTAGAATATGTAGGAACCAATATGAGCATCCAGGTTCCGCTATTGGTTATTGACCGAACATGTGTCTCGGTCATACCTACATAGTTCTCGAACCCGTAGGGTCCGCACGCTTAACGTTTGATGATGATTTGTATTATGAGTTATGTGTTTTTGATGACCGAAGATTGTTCGGAGTCCCGGATGATATCACAGACATGACAAGAAGTATCGAAATGGACGAGACATAAAGATTGATATATTGGAAGGTTATATTCGGACAACGGAAGGGTTCAAAAGTGTATCGGGTATTTTTCGGAGTACCGGGAGGTTACCGGAACCCCCCGGGGAGTCAATGGGCCTTAATGGACCCTAGTGGAGAAAGAGGGCAGCAAGCAAGGTATGGGGCACGTCCCCCTTGGCCCACATTGAATTGGTTTAGGGTTTGGGACCCCCTTTGCTTCTCCTCTCCTCCTCCTTCCTCCTTCTCCTAGTAGGAATAGGAAGGGGGGCAAACCTACTTGGAGTAGGATTGCCCCCTCTTGGGCGGGCGCCTCCTCCTGGCCAGCCTCCTCCTCCCTCCCTCCTTTATATGCGTGGGGAGAGGGCACCCCAAAGACACAAAAGTTGATTTCTTAGCCGTGTGTGGTGCCCCCCTCCATAGTTACACACCTCAGTCATATTTTCGTAGTGCTTCGGCGAAGCCCTGCGTCGGTAACTTCATCATCACCATCACCACGTCGTCGTGCTGACGAAACTCTCCCTCAGCCTCAACTGGATCAAGAGTACGAGGGACGTCTCCAAGCTGAACGTGTGCAGACCGCGAAGGTGTCGTGCGTTCGGTACTTGATCGGTTGGATCGCGAAGACGTTCGACTACATCAACCGCGTTACTAAACGCTTCCACTTTCGGTCTACGAGGGTACATGGACACACTCTCCCCGCTCGTTGCTATGCTTCTCCTAGATAGATCTTGCGTGATCGTAGGAAAAAACTTAAATACTATGTTCCCCAACAGAAAAGGCCTATGAACCGTCCGGCCCAGGTTCCTTATCCGATGGCAAATCCTTGATTACTGCCCAAATCTTGTCTTTAGAGAACACGCGATCCTGCTCCGAGAGGTCGACACTCATGACACTAAGACCCTCCAAATCTAGTGTGAAGAGCGCCATCCTTGCCTAGCAGCTCTTTGTATGCCTTGTAGAAGGCTTCTTCCTTGCCTTTCTGATCTGTGATGATGCGCCCATCCATGGTCAAGGAAGGTATGTAGTTTTTCATACGCCTCCCATTCGCTACCAAGTGAAACAACTGCATGTTTGCGTCCCCTTCTTGAAGTCATGTTATTCTCGACCACTGCCGCGCTATAGTCCTCTCTAGGGATGCCATCCCTAGTACCTGTTGTTTTAGGGTTTTTCTTAGCCATCTCTCCTCCTCCGTCAGGGCTCTACTCTCCTGGGCGCAGTCAAACCGCAAGATGACAATGTTAGCAATAGCGATTTGCAGTTTGATATTTCCTATCTCCCTTTGTCACAGGTAGCAAGCGCTCGGGCTGTGTTCCAGAGCATGATGTCTAGGCGCATGAAAGGATCAGTAATATCCGGGTCGCAAACCCAAGCCTCCTTGACAACATCCAAGAACCCATCCATCTTGACCCATAACTTTTCAAAGGGGAACCTCCTTTTGGCATACATGTGTTCATGGAGCGCAAGATGAAGCGGGGAGTGGTCAGAGTACTCAGTAGATAGTGCTTGCAGCAAGCACTCCGGGTGCTCGAGTTCCCAGTCAACTGAGACAAATGCGGGGTCTATCTTAGTGAGAGTGGGTGTCTCCCTTTTGTTGCTCCACGTGTATTCTTATCCATGCAAAAGAGCTCCTTAAGCGCATTATCATCCACGAAACATTTGAACTTCCCCATCATTCTCCTGTCCAAGTTGGAGTTGTTTTTCTCTGTCGCGTACATGATAAGGTTGAAGTCTCCCATGACAAGCCATGGCCCAGGGCATAGCGATCTACGCTTCGATAATTCATTCAAGAAGTTAATATTGTGCTCATCATCCTGTGGCCCATAAACTATTGTTAACCACCATGGCGCCCCCTCCTTGGGCGAGACGTACCTGGTGATGCTATGAGAATCATTTACATAGTTTGTTAAGAGTACCGGCGTGGTGTCCCAAGCCACAAAAATACTGCCTCTAGTATCCGATGCCGGTAAGTAGGTGAAACCATCATAGTTCGGCCCCATGCATTGCAAGATTACAAAAGTGTTCACCACCTCTAATTTGGTTTCTAGAATACTAACGATCGGCACGTGAGTAGAATCTACAAAACCTCTAAGTGCCTTCCTCTTGGCCGGATTGTTGAGGCCTCTAACATTCCAGCATACTAACTCCAAAGCGTTGAACGACATCAGACTAAGATGCCTCCAACACTGTCGGTGCCAACGCACCTACTGCACCAATAGTGGCTCGGCCATCCCTGTCTCATTCGCTAGATTGAGCAGTATCGCGTTCCCGAAGATAGCTGCGATGGCCCTCAATTGCGGCTCCTGGAGTGGTGAGTCGAAGACTATACGTAGCTGACCTAGCGTGTCCTCCGAGACCGCCAGATCGTCACAATGAAATCCCAGGGTTTAAGCATAACTGTTTTGGCTGCCGAGGCCTTCGTCTTCCTAGTGCTACCAGCACAGACGGACCGTGTTGCGCGGCGTGGTGTGAAGGGATCCTGCCCTGTTTTAACCCCTCGCAGCCCTTCAAACTCCTTGAGAAGCGGCGATGCCAGCTTTTTTAGCAACCCAGCGCAGAACGCCTTGATGTTTCCAAGTACCACTATTTCCTTGGCAGATAGATTCCCCTCCTGGTGCTGTGTTGCAATTGCACCAGCATCCGAAGCAATGCCACCATGCAATGGCACTTGCATGCATGCATCCCTCGTGGTCACATTGGCGCCCAGATTCCCTTCCCCAGACTCATGTATGGTGGGTCCCAAATCTGTCATGTCACCTGATGGACAGGCCATCTCCTCCATTGTCGCTAGCTGCAGCACATCCGATACAGGGGCCCACCCATCTGTGGTATGGCCTGGTAGCTGTACCAGTTGCATATCCTGCCATAGAGCCTCCTCCTTAGTTCCAGCATGGGATTGGGCAGCGGTGTCCCCCACATGCCGGTCCATGTCTCGAAGCGCCAGGTCCTCTGTCTCATCCCGCATGTTTGGATTGGCTGGCATCGGATCCCCCAATGCCATGACCTGGCTGGCTTCGCCCCGCGTTTTGTCCATCGCCTCGGGATCAGCTTGGATCCCTTTCTTGATCTCCGAACCTGAGATGTCTCCCACATCGGTGGCCTAATTGGCTTGTTCCCTTATCTCCTCTCGTTCAAAAGTGGCATCTACCGGCCCCAACGCTGCAGGCTGCGTCGGATTGGCCACCACCGCAGCATGTGCTGGCGTGGCCCCCAGACTCCTCCCCAGATCTTCTGTGGCCAGCTGCGGTTGCTACACTGGTGACACACATGCATCATGGGCCACGGCCACCTGCCTCAATCCTGCCGCAGTCACCATGGAGCTGCCCCCGAGCGCGCGAGCCGCCGTTGTGACAGAAGCCATCGGCGGGATCCTCCAAACAGATGGCCCAATTCTCCGAAGCAGGGCCTGCCGGTAGGAACGACCTGGTGCACCACAGGTAGGCGCCCCGCCACGATGATCACAGACGCCCCTTGTCCACGGCAGGGCGCGCCAATCTCCCTGACCAGAGTAGCCCCCGGAGTCCTTCGGCATCCCGCTTTGCCCGCTTCCATCTGAGCTAGCCGGCCTCATCCAGCGATCCGGGCCCTCGTGATCTCGAATTCTCCCTATGTGAATGAGAGTTTTGTACTCCAGCAATGCCCGGGAGGTGGGCATTTGTGCATCCGGACCGCCGTTCATCTCTGGCTCCGGCACCTAGAGGCATTTGTCCACCGGCACCTAGTCCGGGTCGACACACCAAGCTCGCAGCTTGAAGAGGGAAAGATCTTCTGTGTTCTCCGTTTCTGGCGCCAGGCTCTCTACCAGACAAGCCGAGCCAAGGAGCTCCGCCGCCGTCTCTGTCGTCCACGCATGGGAAGGAACACCCTCGATCATGAGATCAATTTGAGAGCGCATCACTCTGGTCACAGCTTGTGCTTGCTTGAGCCATGGTTTGACAAACAGCTTGAAGAATCCATGCTCGACGGTGCCGGCCGCCAAGGCCCTGTTACGAAGGTCCGTCGCCGCGAACACCACCAGGAAGTCCTCATGATGGTATTTGTGAACTGAGAATCTATGGCGATGGATGCGCAGTTCCTCCGAGATTGCCTCCGCAGACTCGTGGCACCCACATAAGCCACCACTGCCAGCCTTAGGCGCTACTCAAGATCATCCATCTCCTGCGTCCGGCGAAGCACGCAGTCGCCGCCACTAGTAGCAGGAGCTGCAGTTGCCGATGCCTGCACGAACCCCACAGGTGCGGTGTCCACCAGCACTGGCGAGGTCCTCTCCGCCGGAGAGGTCTGCCTAGTCGCCTGTGATAGCCTGTGCGCAAGTTCGGCCTGCATCGACGGCTGCGAAAGCCGCGCTACCTTGGCAACAGCATCCCGCCGGAGCTCTTCCTCCGACCTTGGGCTCCTCGGCCGCTTGCACTCCGTGGAAATGTGGCCCTCCAGCCCGCATCGGATGCATAGCGGGGGAAAACTGCAGTCTTCTCTTATGTGGCCCTCCCGGAAGCACTTGAAGCATAGGCCGAACAGGTCGGCCGGGATCTCCCTCCTCTCCGACGACGAGGCAGGCGAACACGACCGCGATCCCCCCGCCGCAGCCATCTTACGAAAAGCTTTCCTCTTGCGCCAAAGCGCCTTGCGCGAAGGCCCCGGCTTGCGCCATGGAACGGCGGATCCCACAACTGGCCCAGGATTGGCACAGGTCGGCGCACCTCCTGCCCTGGTCAAGCCGCCCTCAGATCCCGACGAATCCGAAAGCCCAAGGCCGGAGACCATGGGCTGGACCCTGGAGGACACTGCCGCCATGCTCGCTCTCGCCAGAGACGATGGGCTGGAGCCTGGAGGACACCGACGCCAGGCTTGCGGAGCCAGCAGCCATGGCGAGAACGAGCAGGGCGACAGAGATCTCAGGGGACTAGGAGAACGCCGGGGACCGGGTGGTCGCCGGCGGGAGAGGGGTGGACGCCGGTGCTGGGATGGGGACCGCCATGCGCGTCACAAAAAGAAAGTGCTGAGCCTCTCCCCTAGCGAGCCTCTCCCGCCGGGGTGCTGACTATTTAGATACAAAATATTGTCTTGTCACTTTTTACAGCCTTGGCGGCTTGGTCTTCTATTAATAGGTACTAGCTTCATCTTTTGCAATTTAAATTGAATTGAAAAGGCGCTTATATTTTGAGACGGGCCAAGTATACCAAGAAAACGGTCCAGGCCGGCACGTACCGGTCAAAAGAAGGGGGTTATGCGGCTGAGCTGATTCAGATTTCAGAACCACTTACCGCGTCAACGAAATTAGCCATGGAATTCTTATTCGGCTGTGGATTCTTCTAAACTAGCAATTCATCTACAGGACTACAGCAACCCATGCCTTGTTTATATGAATCTAAAATCGTGTTCAACACGGAGCGTGCGGGAACGCAATAACATCAATAATATATTTTCAAATCGCTGTCATCTTGTACTATTTGTCAAACCTCTATCACCACAATTTCCCCTGCCTACGGTCAGAGCCAAGCCAAGGGCGGCACAGGCAATGGAGAGCAACAGCAGCACCTGCGCCATCTGCAATGGCGACATGCGCCGTGGCGGCGGCGGCGGCAGTGGCTTCACGGCCGACTGCTCCCACCAGTTTCACTACCGCTGCTTCTCCGGGAGCCTCGCCAGCAGCCGCCAAGCATGCCCGCTCTGCAGCGCGCGATGCCGCGACCTGCCGTCCTTCCGCTCCTCCAAGAGCTCCACGCCGTCACAGCCGCCGCCCGCGTCGCGCGCGCCGGCACAGCCGTTCTTCCGGCCTATGGAGCCACGCTTGTTCGACGACGATGACCCGGTCGTCCGGGCGCCTCGGCTTCTCGGCGACCGGCACCATGGTGCCGCGAGCGCGACGTCCAGCGGGTCTTTAGCGGTGGCGCTCAGCACGCACTGCGAGTACTCGTCTCTGGCGCGGGACGCGCCCCACGAGAACTTCGCCGTGCTCGTGCACGCCAGGGCTCCGGGGACTGGTGGCGCTGCCACCGGCGGGGCCCCGGCGCGCGCGCGGGCGCCAATCGACCTGGTGACCGTGCTCGACGTGAGCGGCAGCATGGTAGGGAGCAAGCTAGCGCTGCTGAAGCAGGCCATGGGCTTCGTCGTCGACAGCCTCGGCCCCGCGGACCGCCTCTGCGTCGTGTCCTTCTCGTCAGGCGCCAGCCGCCTGATGCGGCTCGCGCGCATGTCCGAGTCGGACGGCGGGAAGGACCTGGCGAAGCGCGCCGTGCAGTCCCTCGCGGCGGGCGGCGGCACCAACATCGGGGCCGCCCTCCTCAAGGCCGCCAAGGTGCTGGACGACCGCCTCCACAGGAACGCCGTCGCGAGCGTGATACTTCTGTCGGACGGGCAGGACACGTACACCGTGCCCAAGCGCGGCCGTGACGCTAACTACGACGCGCTCGTGCCGCCTTCCTTCATATACACCGGAGCCGGCGACCGGTCCGCGCCTGTCCACACGTTTGGGTTCGGTACCGACCACGACGCGGCGGCGATGCACACCATCGCCGAGGCCACGGGCGGCACGTTCTCGTTCATCGAGAACGAGGCGGACATCCAGGACGCATTCGCGCAATGCATCGGGGGCCTCCTCTCTGTCGCCGTGCAGGAATTGCGCGTTGACATCGCGTGCCCGCAATCGGGGGTGCGTGTCCGGTCGGTCAACTCTGGCCGCTACAGGAGCCACATCAACGTGGACGGCCGCTCCGCCTCCATCGACGTCGGCGAGCTGTACGCCGACGAGGAGAGGCGCTTCTTGCTGCTCATGGACGTGCCGAGGGCCCGATCCACCACGGATGTCACTCACCTTATGCAAGTCAGCTGCGCTTACCGAGACATGGTGACTGGACGGCCAACGAACGTGGACGGCGAGGACGCGGTGGTGCTGAGGCCCTCGCGGGCGGTGAGCCTGGAGCGCTCCGCGGAGGTCGAGCGGGAGCGCGTCCGGTTGGCGGCGACGGACGGCATCGCCGCGGCTCGTGCGGCGGCGGAGCGGGGCGCTCACAAGGAGGCGGCCGAGATACTCCAGAGCGGGCAGCGAGCCGTGGCGCGCTCCGCGGCGGCCCGGGCGGGGGACTCCATATGCGTAGAGTTGTCCCGAGATCTGCAGGAGATGAGCACCCGCGTAGCGGACCGGCGGCGGTACGAGCTATCCGGGCGCGCGTACATGCTGGCAGGGCTGAGCTCGCACGCGCAGCAGCGCGCGACGTCGAGGCAGATGTCTGGCGACAGCGAGACGACGCGCCGCAGGGCAGAGGCGGCCCTTGGCACGACGGTAATATCTACGACGGGCGCCACGGCGTCGTACTCGTACGTGACGCCGGCGATGATGGACATGCTGGACCGATCGCGGAGATCGCGAGAAATGACGGTGCTGTCGCAGCAGAGGAGCAAGGAGCGGCGAAGGAGCGCACACTACTAAACCCACCGCGGTAGAGGACCAGAGAGAGATGGTTTTCAAGTTTGTATAAATCTGTACTGAGCTTCTCTCTGTAGTCCACAAACTTGGCTTACATGTGATTCTTTTGTCCACAAACTTTTAATAAAATAGTACTTCCTCAGTTCCAAAATAATTTTCTCAAGATTAATACAACCCAATTTTAAAATAAGTGTCACAATCTTAGTATAAAGTATTACAAATTCTTTGGGTGCATTTGGATGCAAAGTATTTTTGCAGTTTTCTGAAAATACTTTGGTTTCTGAAGAAACTTTGGTATTAAATATTTTGAGGTGTTTGGATAAAATAAATATTGTAATTTCACACAACAAAGTATCTGTCCTACTGTGTTTTTTTGTGGTATCTAAAAAAGAGGTCGCGGCCTCTTTTTTCTAAACTAAACCGAGAGAATTTGTAGCCTCGTCTACGTCCAAAGTGTAAAACTTAGAATTGTGAGAAACCGCTCGACAACCTAATGCGGGTGTGGCTCTTTCTATATATAAGGGCACATGTTGTACACAAATACAATATACGGATATACATAGAAGCTCTATACAAAATACAGTCTAACACCCTCCCTCAATCTTAACTGTGGCCTGAAGTACAAAGTAAGTTAAGATTGCGTCTACTACCTTCAAACTATGATTGTGGAAGTGGCTTCGTAAAGATGTGAGCAAGTTGATCTTTGGAGGAGATAAACTTGATATGAAGAAGCTTCTGTGCAACACGTTCCCTCACAAAATGATAGTCAACTTCGATGTGCTTGATACGAGCATGAAAAACTGGATTAGATGAAAAATATGTCACACCAATATAATCACAACAATAAACAGGTGGCTGCTCTTGAGAGACTCCCAACTCTCTCAATAGAGACTGTACCTAAATGAGCTCGTTGTGGCATTGACATCCACCTTATACTCTTCTTCAGTGCTACTCCAAAAGATTGTGGCCTGCTTGCGCGCACTCCAGGCGATCAAGTTGTGACCAAAGAAGGCAACATAGCCCCCCGTTGATCTCCGGTCATCCAGGCCCCCAGCCCAATTAGCATCAGAGGACGCCAAGAGAGCACTCGAGGAGGTAGACCGAAGATGCAAACCACAGGAGACAGTATGAGAGAGATAACGCGGCATACGCTTCACAGCTGACCAGTGTGAAGTCCGAGGAGGATGAAGATACTAACACACATGGTTTACCGCATAAGAGATGTTCGGCCGTGTGATAGTCAGGTACTGCAACCCACCAAAAATATTGCGGTACTCTGTAGCATCATCTGAAGAAAGCAAGGCAATATCCAAGGCTGATAATTGATCAGTCGCAGACGTAGGGGTGGTAGCATGCTTGCACTGAAACATACCTGCATGTCACAGCAAGTCCAAAGAATACTTATGCTGAGTGAGAGTCAGGGCAGCAGGAGAACGTGAAACCTCCAGACCAAGGAAGTAACGGAGACCACCCAGCTCCTTGATAGCAAAATGACCACTCAAAGAAGACAATGGACGATCAACAACAGTGTAATGCCCAGGATGGGATTATACCTCCTACGTGTCGAGGCACGACTTAAAGGTATAAGCCCATTCTAGAATGATCTCAAGTTTGGTATCTTTGCACGACTCATGTAAAAATAGGGATGAAATTGCAAAAGGATAGTTGGCTTACACTCGCCACGTCACACAATACATTACATAAGCAAATCATCATCCAAATAACATCACAACCCGACTACGAGCAAGGATCCAAAAGAAATATACCAAAAACATAAAGCAACACAAGGTCCCGATCGCCCCTAGTAGAAACCACTAATGATCGTCGAAACACGTCACATACATACGACCACTCTCTTCATCTAGCTCTCAGTGAAGTACTTGAACCAGCTCCTGCATCATACTCGGCTGAACCTGCATCTGGTGTTGTAGTATCTGTGAGCCACGAGGACTCAGCAATCCCATAACCCTGGGTATCAAGACTAGCAAAGCTTTATGGGTAGGAAGAGGTAAAGTGGTGAGGTTGCAGCAGCGGCTAAGCAAAAGTATGGTGGCTAACTTACGAGTACAAGAATACGATGAGCATCTACGCAAGCGGTCGCAAACTAGTAATGATCGCTAAAGATCCTGAACTACCTTTGAGTCAAACATAACCCCACCGTGTTCTCTTCTCAAAGTGAAAAGCGACGGTCACGGTTACTCACACAGTTGTGTGTTTTATCTCGGATCCTCTGTCAAGTTTTCTATAACCGGACATTAACAAATTCCAATCTGCCACATAACCGCGGGCACGGCTTTCGAAAGATCATAACCCTGCAGGGGTGTCCCAACTTAGCCCATCACAAGCTCTCACGATCAGCTGAAGTAATAATAATTATTACCCCTTATCTTAGGGAAATCCGATCAGGCTCGGCATCCCGGTGCACAAGACATTTCGACAATGGTAAAACAAGTCCAGCAAGACCTCCCGGCGTGCCGACACCTTGATAGTAGCCTCGCGTATCTCGTCTCAGGCCACGTCCGGATGAGCTATGGTTACAGCGACCAGATACCCCAAGTTTCCAAGGGGCGGCGCCGCAAGCTGCTCTATTTGGGACCAACACCATCAGCACTGGCCCCCCCTGCTATGTAGAAAAGAATCCCAAGGGCGCGACCCCCTATGCAAATTTAATTAATTAATTAAGTTATTATTATGAGGCAAATTAAAACCAATGTTGGGCCTTGCTGGAGGAGTTTTATTCAAAGATGAAGTGTCAAGGGGTCCCCATATAACCAACCGTGTAAGGAACGCATAATCAAGGAACATAATGCCGGTATATTGGCGCCTAAGGTGGCATGAGTGGAACAAAACACCGAGCAAAATGTCAAGCCTTCCACCCATGCCCAGTATATAGGTGTGTTAATATAATAATAGATATTGTGATATTCCAACAAGAAGTTCCCACCTGGAACGATCTTCATCTTCACCTACAACTAACAACGCTATAAGAGGGGCTGAGCAAGCGGGTAACATAGCCAAACAATGGTTTGCTAGGAAGGTGTCAAAGGTTAGAGGTTTCATGGCAACAAGGAGAGGCTGACAATAATGATGGGTAGCGCGACATGTAACAATAGCATCGAGACAACTAAGCATGACAATGGTAGTAAAGGTATCCAGGGGTATGGTCATCTTGCCTGAGATTCCGCAAGGAAGAAGAACGGATCCATGAAGAAGACGAAGAAGAAGCCTTGAAGAAGAACCACAGGTAGATGAACGAATCCTCACGAACGCAACGGAACAAGCACTAACGAGAAGAAGCAAGCAACACGGTAAACACACCACACGAGACATGACAATATGCTCAACCAAGTATGATGCAAGATAGTTCTATATAGGATGCACTACAAGTCTATACAGGAAGCAAGACATGGCAAGGTAGGAAGCACAGAAAAACAACACAAGTCTATATATGATGCAATACATGGCAAGGTATGATGCAAGACAAGGCTATACAGGAAGCAATACATGGCAAGGTAGGAAGCACAGAAAAACAACACAAGAACATGACAATATGCTCAAGCAAGTATGATGCACTAACAAATATGATGCATGTCCGGTTAAAATATGCATGGCATGGCAAAGTGCACAAACAATATTACAATTTAAATGGAGCTCAATATGCAACGAGTTGCATATTAAAGAAACACCACATTTTATTTATTTAGTTGTTTCTCGTTTATTTACAAGACAAGATTAAATGTTTGTTAACAAGGCAAGAGGTGAAACTAAAGCAAACTACACTATCTAGTCATTTTAAATGAGGCCGGAAATAACAACAATAATTCCGGAAAATCCCCATGACCAATTTAGCAATTATTAAAGCAACAACAATTTAACATTTAGAGGTCGTTATGATGATGCGGATGACATGATCAAGTTTTATGAAATTTTTAGAAAAAGTTAACATGAAGAGATATGAAGTATTTGTCGCCACGACAGAAAGAAAAGAGGGCCGTGGCGGCGAAAACGGATACGATGCCACGGCAACGTTCCGATGATCCGACACTCGTCGAGATGCCGGTGCAAAAGCAAGGTAGCGTGAGCGAGTCGAGCAAGATGAAAGATGGGGTGGTCCCGTCACCGGGTTCCCACGGGTTGGCGACGAGGCAAACGAGGGCCATGACAAGCGACGAAGCTGGCACGGTGCACACAAGTACTTCAACTCATACAACACAACAAACATTCGTTCACCACATCGGCGTTCAACTCGGGGTATACCTTCGGAGCGTGCGTTCTCGGAGGGGTTCGAGTCTTCGAGGGACGTAGTGGAAGTAGTCGTTCTCGCGAGTCGTGGTACACGTTTCGTCGCCGTTCACGTTTCCGAAGATGTTCGGGGTCGACGGTAGAGGTACTTGGCGTCTCGGTCCGAAGGGGTACTTGGCGCATCCACGGGTCTTCGAGGGTAGTCGTACACGTTTCTTCACCGAAGGTAGTCGTTCGGGCGTCGAGGTACTTGGTGTCTTGGCGATTCCGAAGACGACTGTAGAGGTACTTGACATGTAGACAGTCGTGGAACTTGACGCATCACCCTGTGTTGTTATACTCGGTGTCCTCGGGGTATCGGCGGTAGTCGTATACGTTCAGCTTGACGAAACTTGGCGAAAACACGGTCACAGACTTGGCGATCCAGGTGTGGGTCTTTTAGCCGTGGACTTGGCATCACCGGAAAACGAAGCCGCACGCAGGCCTCGTGAAGCAAGGCAGAGCAGCGGCAGCAGCAGGGAAGGCGGAGCCACGGCAGGAGGGACCAAGGCGCGGAGGCACCGGCGCGGGGTCGCAGGAGGGATGGCGGCGACGGCTGCTCTTGGCGTCGGTGAGGGGATCGGGCACAGGGAGCTCCTCTCCCTGGCTCGATGCGTGCGAGCGAAGGCGGCGCGGCACCGACCTGAACCGCGGCTGGAGGGCGCCGAAGGGGCGGATCGAGGCCATGGCGAGGAGGCAGGGAGGCGGCAGCGCTCCTGCCTGGCCGAGGCCACTCGAGGGGCTCCTCCCCTCGGGTGAGCTCGCGCGGGACGGCGAGCGGACGCAGGACGACGGCTACATTGCTGGGCGCGCGGGTGAGGAGGGGGAATCGGGCGAGAGGGAGATCTGGAAGGAGAGGGATGGAGGCGAGCGGGGCTCGTGCAGAGGGGGAGCGAGAGAAAGCGAGAGATGGGGATCGGGAAGGAGAGGGATGGAGGCGAGCGATGGGGTGGCAGTGCTGGTAGGACGAGCGACGGGAAGATGGGCTCGAGCGCAGGGAGCCTAGGGTTAGGAGTGGCTGGGCCATGGCCACGGGAAGGAGTTGGGCCGGCCTGCGGCTTGGAGGCCCAAAGCAGCGCAAGGGGCCCTTTCCCCTTAAAAAAACAAAAGCAGACTCAAAAACCCGATGATGAAAAGGAAAAATGGACAGGGGTTATATGAAGAATAAGAAGGAAGTGAAAACAAACCCGAGCTCCTGGAATTGTGGGATATTTTAATAAAATACTTTGGCAATTTTTAGAGACTACAAATTTATGCAAGTTCGGAAATAACTCAAAGTTGCATAAATCTTTAGGCCAACCAAAGCACTTACGAAAGACATGAAAATTGGAGGAGGTGGCCTTGGCATGATCTAATATTCATAGGAAGATATTGAACATTTTCTGGAACAGGAAAGTGTCACTTGCAAAAAAATGAGTGAGACTTGAAAAGAAGAAGCTAGTGGGGAAGGTGCACTTGAAGAGGGACTTGGTGGCAAGAGAAAGATGCAAGTGTGTTTATGGTGATTCCACAGCAATGGAATATTTAAATAATAGCTCCATAAATATTAGGAGGATATGTTCTAAAGAGAAGTCATCCTTCCCTCGATTTAAATGGATCGAGGATCCATACGATTTATTTAGTTGAGTTGCAGAAATTAAAGACATGATGGCATGATGATATGATGCAATGCAAACATAATTAGAGCAAGCGCAAAAGAAACACACGGCGAAACCCGGAAATATCTGGAATCTTCTGGAGCGTCGGTCTTCGGGCGTCACAACTCTCCCACACTAATAGAGGATCTCGACCCGAGATCCTCGAGATGGCACCGGATAAAACGAAAAAAAGGAAGAGGTAAAACAAAGTTGCTTCTTTGACAAACGAGTGAAACCACGAACCTTGAGAGCTTAAACAAGTTGAATAAAGAATACAATGGAGATGAACGAAGATGAAAACACTCCGTTAGAAAAGAGGAACAAGGAACAGTACGAGAACCTTGTAGGTTGAAAGACATGAAACAAGAGCTTACGAACCAAAAGAATATGAAACTACAACGGTATAGCTAAGGAATAAAAATGACAGAATTCGGACAACACTCCGATTGAAAAAGGAAGGAATTGAACAAGAACTTGAGAAGATGGGATGATACTTGACGAAATCAACAACACACTGCCTCTGAAACAATTGAAAGAATGGCACAAGGGGTAAGAAGGATTCAGACAGCACTCCGGTTGAAAACAGAGGAAAACTAGATAAGATGACGGAACTTGAATGGAGGACACAACACTCCAGTTAAATAGACAAGCAAGGGAAGAATATGATCTTGATATGACAAGATGATGGGACGAAGAGATCAATATTACAATGCCTCCGGAATGAAAGAATAGATGCTAGATCGTTGGAAAGAAAGAACGGAGAAGAATATGACAACTTCTCCCATGAATGAATATGAAAGTCATCCTTACAAAGAAGGGTTGAACGGAGTTGTTGAAAATAATCAACAACAAAAGAATAATCTTGTTGTGGCCTTATGGAAAACATCTCAAAGTTATGAGGTGATAACCAGCCACTAATGGAAAACAATTGATTGGATTGACATCAACGACAAGATGAAAACTTGTTTCTGCAGGAGGATAAATGAAGAAACTGGGTCATTTATAAGCACCATAAATAGCAACAATCCTTAGGGAAAGCTTTAGGTGAAATACAACCCAAGATAACTCCAACGAAGAAAAAGACGGGATTAAATATCTCCTTCCTGACAACTTGTGAATCATGAAACCTGAAGGGAAATTGTCAAGAATGGCCTAACACCATCTCAAAAGATAAGGGAGAAAGAATTGCACTTCGTAATGCAAGAACAAGAATACTTGAGCTCATTGATCAAGAATCATGATGAAGACTTCGAGGATGAATTAAATCATGATGAACCACCATGAAGAACTCCGGTAATGAAAGCACGAAAAATGAAAGATGAAAAGAATAAGATTCAAGGCCCGCGATGAATTAGATGCAGCTTTGTGACAAGATAATTGAGAGAGCTTAGAACACCGGGGAACAAGACGAACAACTTAGAACCAAGGATATGATATGATGAACAAGCTCCGGAAAAAAAGATTAATCACTTCGAGGAAATAAGAATAAGATTTACTGTATGCTTATCCTTCATCAAATTAAATTGATGACAAACAATGAATTTGGCCTACTACTTATTATTCTAGAAAAGGATTGGAGAGATATGTAGCCAAACTTGAGAATAATCTTGAACGACTCACCGGTAGGATTATGAAAAGAACAAATGAATTAATACGATAACAACGGAAGAGTAATCTTGAATGAACCGCCGTAAGAATTGAAACCGGGTGATGAAAATAATAATCCACCGGGAAGAATATGGAGACGAACGAAGAGGCATCAATAAGAATAGTTGGAGGGCGAAGTTGAAAACTGAGAACAAAGAAATCTTCTGAAATGATGGCCTTCGGAGGATCACAATGTGAAGAATTCATGAACTGCTTCGGATGGTATAAAAAGAATTGCTCACAAACGGAACAATAAAGAGGATGGCATGAGCTAGAACCATGAATCTTTAGAAGAACGGGTAGGATTCAAGAGGAACTCTTCTTCGGTCTTCACATGTTAAGAAGAACGACGAGAATATCATGAAGAATTGTTTAGGCACTCCGGACGAATGAAAAGAGGAAGGTTGACCCAAAGGTGAAAAGAATTTGAAAGCGATCTTGGAGAAGGCATGTGACTGATGGGAATCATTCTTGCGTCACGCTTTGAAAGGAATTCTACGGAAAAAGAAGAGTCAGGTAAGATCCTGGGAAAAGACCTATGGGTTAGGGCCCACTCAAAGAAATCACCGCTGAAAAAGATTTCTCAAGAGATATTGCACCAGATGAATTAAATGGCTTGGATGAGATAACAATCACAAAATATAATGAACAGGTTGAAAATGGACACACGAGTCCTCTGAGATCTCTTGTACACTCCGGATAAGAATTAGGGAGAGTTGAATAATCAAGAGAGACTTTGGATAAGAAATTCCCACATCGGAAAACATGTGAAACAAGAGGCACATATATGATCAATACGGAAGCTTGGATTTAGTCCACCGGAGAAGAATATTGGAATTAAGAATGATGAACTTGAAACTCTTGAGCATCATCTTGAGAAATCACCAGATAATGAAATTGAAAGAAAAGAATGAAGAAACATCACATGAATAAAATGGATACTTCATTTTAGAATTTATGGCTCCGAGAAGAAGAAGGGTGGGAGGGTGGGGAAAAACAAAGACAACTTGGCATGAATGGAACATGCACCGTTAAGAAAAACCAAGACTTGGTCTTGCACATATTGAAAGGATCGGGTTAACTTGAGGAGAAGCACGCCGGTTGAGAAGAATTTAACATGAAAATCTTGATGATCAAGAAGGATTAGCACTCCCATGGAAATATGAGAACACCGCTTAGGAAAGGTATGGAATCAACACTTGACATCGAAGCAACTCGAATACCAGAATCAAAATGAAAACACCGGATAGATATGTTGCAACATAATCTTCACAATATCATTCGTACAGAGAATTGAACGAATGAATTCCGTAGGTACATCAACTTGACGAGAAGACACTTGGGAGAACAAAAGATACTAAAAACAACAAGGAACAGATAGAACAAATACAAGATAGAAGTTTCGTTCCACATGTTCATGCGGAAAGCTCATGGAACGTGTTACAAAAGGGTTTTGCAATCCCCGGATCAGCATAGCCAAGGACCCTTTAAGATGCAACTCCCGATCGGAACAACGCCCATAAAACCACTTCACTCAATGTAGAACCCCGAACTCCATATCATGCATTCGTTGGAAGAATGCCTACAGACTACTAGATGAACCCACCTATTAATTTCCGAAAGTTTCCAGTTATGCAATCAGGTGTTGGGGATACAGGGGAAGCATCGTGCACTCAACTCTAATCCTACATCCAGTTGTATCCATCCTTCAACACATAACCAGTTATTTCCGAAAACCGTTTACCTCGGACCTTCGAAACGCATCTACTATACAAGCTATGGCAATACTCCCAAACTACCTCCCCAGTACTGGGTGATGTCGGGGTTATCTTGCCACTAACCGCATATGAGAGTTTTCGATGTCGGCCGTCTTAAGTATTCCAGAACTGCTGCGATATACTTGTGACGACAACACCTCAGAGCTCAACTCCCCGGGACACTGCCACAACCCCTAAATGACAGGAGGCATCTAGAACAATGTTCTCGTCACAAAGACATCGGAACAATCCAAACAATACTCGCGCGATCCTAAAAACAATTTAGTGAATTTTTGAGAGCAGAAGAGATAAGTAATTGTCAGGAGTCCTCACCGGAGTGAAAAGAGATGAGGAGTAAAAAGAAATCCTACTCTCCGATATATATAAGACTCAACACATTTTCAAGTGTGTGCCTAGACTCAACCGTCAACGATTCGATCAATCAGTGGTGGCTCCTAGGTCGGAGAAGGCTCTGATACCAACTTGTAATGCCCAGGATGGGATTATAACTCCTACGAGTCGAGGCACAACTTAAAGGTATAAGCCCATTCTAGAATGATCTCAAGTTTGGTATCTTTGCACGACTCATGTAAAAATAGGGATGAAATTGCAAAAGGATAGTTGGCTTACACTCGCCACGTCACACAATACATTACATAAGCAAATCATCATCCAAATAACATCACAACCCGAAAACGGGCAAGGATCCAAAAGAAATATACCAAAAACATAAAGCAACACAAGGTCCCGATCGCCCCTAGTAGAAACCACTACTGATCGTCGAAACACGTCACATACATACGACCACTCTCTTCACCGAGATCTCAGTGAAGTACTTGAACCAGCTCCTGCATCATACTCGGCTGAACCTTCATCCGGTGTTGTAGTATTTGTGAGCCACAAGGACTCAGCAATCCCATAACCATGGGTATCAAGACTAGCAAAGCTTTATGGGTAGGAAGAGGTAAAGTGGTGAGGTTGCAGCAGCGGCTAAGCAAAAGTATGGTGGCTAACTTACGAGTACAAGAATAAGATGAGCATCTACGCAAGCGGTCGCAAACTAGTAATGACCGCTAAAGATCCTGAACTACCTACGAGTAAAACATAACCCCACCGTGTTCTCTTCTCAAAGTGAAAAGAGACAGTCACGGTTACTCACACAGTTGTGTG
Source organism: Secale cereale (assembly GCA_902687465.1). NCBI lineage: Eukaryota > Viridiplantae > Streptophyta > Magnoliopsida > Poales > Poaceae > Secale > Secale cereale. The sequence continues at coordinate 310,994,379 of LR738709.1, read as the reverse complement.
TTTTATCTCGGATTCTCTGTTAAGTTTTCTACAACCAGACATTAACAAATTCCAATCTGCCACATAACCGCGGGCACGGCTTTCGAAAGATCATAACCCTGCAGGGGTGTCCCAACTTAGCCCATCACAAGATCTCACGATCATCTGAAGTAATAATATTTATTACCCCTTATCTTAGGGAAATCCGATCAGGCTCGGCATCCCGGTGCACAAGACATTTCGACAATGGTAAAACAAGTCCAGCAAGACCTCCCGGCGTGCCGACACCCTGATAGTAGCCGCGCGTATCTCGTCTCAGGCCACGTCCGGATAAGCTATGGTTACAGCGACCAGATACCCCAAGTTTCCAAGGGGCGGCGCCGCAAGCTGCTCTATTTGGGACCAACACCATCAGCACTGACCCCCCTGCTATGTAGAAAAGAATCCCGAGGGCGCGACCCCCTATGCAAATTTAATTAATTAATTAAGTTATTATTATGAGGCAAATTAAAACCAATGTTGGGCCTTGCTGGAGGAGTTTTATTCAAAGACGAAGTGTCAAGGGGTCCCCATATACCCAACCGTGTAAGGAACTCAAAATCAAGGAACATAATGCCGGTTTATCGGCGCCTAAGGTGGCATGAGTGGAACAAAACACCGAGCAAAAGGCCAAGCCTTCCACCCATGCCCAGTATATAGGTGTGTTAATATAATAATAGATATTGTGATATTCCAACAACAAGTTCCCACCTGGAACGATCTTCATCTTCACCTGCAACTAACAGCGCTATAAGAGGGGCTGAGCAAGCGGGTAACATAGCCAAACAATGGTTTACTAGGAAGGTGTCAAAGGTTAGAGGTTTCATGGCAACAAGGAGAGGCTGACAATAATGATGGGTAGCGCGACATGTAACAGTAGCATCGAGATAACTAAGCATGACAATGGTAGTAAAGCTATCCAGGGGTATGGTCATCTTGCCTGAGATTCCGCAAGGAAGAAGAACAGATCCATGAAGAAGACGAAGAAGAAGCCTTGAAGAAGAACCACGGGTAGACGAACGAATCCTCACGAACGCAACGGAACAAGCACTAACGAGAAGTAGCAAGCAACATGGCAAACACACCACACGAGACATGACAATATGCTCAACCAAGTATGATGCAAGACAGTTCTATATAGGATGCACTACAAGTCTATACAGGAAGCAAAACATGGCAAGGTAGGAAGCACAGAAAAACAACACAAGTCTATATATGATGCAATACATGGCAAGGTATGATGCAAGACAAGGCTATACAGGAAGCAATACATGGCAAGGTAGGAATCACAGAAAAACAACACAAGAACATGACAATATGCTCAAGCAAGTATGATGCACTAACAAATATGATGCATGTCCGGTTAAAATATGCATGGCATGGCAAAGTGCACAAAAAATACTACAATTTAAATGGATCCCAATATGCAACGATTTGCATATTGAAGAAACACCACATTTTATTTATTTAGTTATCTTTCGTTTATTTACAAGACAAGATTAAATGTTTGTTAACAAGGCAAGAGGTGAAACTTAAGCAAACTACACTATGTAGTCATTTTAAATGAGGCCGGAAATAACAACAACAATTCCGGAAAATCCCCATGAGCAATTTAGCAATTATTAAAGGAACAACAATTTAACATTTAGAGGTTGTTATGATGATGCGGATGACATGATCAAGTTTTATGCAATTTTTAGAAAAAGTTAACATGAAGAGATATGAAGTATTTGTCGCCACGACGGAAAGAAAAGAGGGTCGTGGCTGCGAAAACGGATACGATGCGACGACAACGTTCCGATCATCCGACACTCGTCGAGATGCCGGTGCAATAGCAAGGTAGCGTGAGCGAGTCGAACAAGATGAAAGATGGGGTGATCCCGTCATCGGGTTCCCACGGGTTGGCGACGAGGCAAACGAGGGCCATGACAAGCGACGAAACGGGCACGGTGCACACAAGTACTTCAACTCATACAACACAATAAGCATTCGTTCGCCACATCGGCGTTCAACTCGGGGTATACCTTCGGAGCGTGTGTTCTCGGAGGGGTTCGAGTCGTCGAGGGACGTAGTGGAAGTAGTCGTTCTCGCGAGTCGTGGTACACATTTCGTCGCCGTTCACGTTTCCGAAGATGTTTGGGGTCGACGGTAGAGGTGTTGGGGAACGTCGCATGGGAAACAAAAATTTTCCTACGTTCACCAAGATCAATCTAGGAGATGCATCTACGAGAGGAGAGTTGGATCCACATACCCTTGTAGATCGCTAAGCGGAAGCGTTCAAGAACGCGGTTGATGGAGTCGTACTCGCCGCGATTCAGATCGCCGAAGATCCTAGCACCGAACGGACGGTGCCTCCGCGTTCTTCACACGTGCAGCCCGGTGACGTCTCCCACGCCTTGATCCAGCAAGGAGAGAGGGAGAGGTTGGGGAAGACTCCATCCAACAGCAGCACGACGGCGTGGTGGTGATGGAGGAGCGCGGGACTCCAGCAGGGCTTCGCCAAGCGCTGCAAGAGACGAGGAGGGAGAGGGGTAGGGCTGCGCCAAGAGGGAGACTTTCTCGTGTGTCCAACAGCCCTAAAACCTCACATATATATAGGGGGAAGGGAGGGCTGCGCCCCCCTTTAGGGTTTCCCTCCCCTAGGGTGCGGCCAGCCCTAGATCCCATCTAGGGGGGCGGCCAAGGGGGAGAGAGGGGGAGGCGCACCACTATTGGGCCCTAGGGCCCAACTGCCTTAGGGTTTGCCCCCCTCCCCTCTTGGAGGCGCCCTGGGACTTGGTGGGGGGGCGCACCAGCCCCCTTGGGGCTGGTCCCCTCCCACACTTAGCCCACGTAGCCTTCTGGGGCTGGTGGCCCCACCTGGTGGACCCCCGGGACCCTCCCGGTGGTCCCGGTACATTACCGATATCGCCCGAAACTTTTCCGGTGACCAAAACAGGACTTCCCATATATGAATCTTTACCTCCGGACCATTCCGGAACTCCTCGTGACGTCCGGGATCTCATCTGGGACTCCGAACAACATTCGGTAACCGCGTACATACTTTCCCTATAACCCTAGCGTCATCGAACCTTAAGTGTGTAGACCCTACGGGCTCGGGAACCATGTAGACATGACCGAGACAACTCTCCGGCCAATAACCAACAGCGGGATCTGGATACCCATGTTGGCTCCCACATGTTCCACGACGATCTCATCGGATGAACCACGATGTCAAGGATTCAATCAATCCCGTATACGATTCCCTTTGTCTATCGGTATAGCACTTGCCCGAGATTCGATCGTCGGTATACCGATACCTTGCTCAATCTCGTTACCGGCAAGTCTCTTTACTCGTTCCGTAACACATCATCCCGTGATCAACTCCTTGATCACATATTGTGCACATTATGATGATGTCCTACCGAGTGGGCCCAGAGATACCTCTCCGTCATACGGAGTGACAAATCCCAGTCTCGATTCGTGCCAACCCAACAGAAACTTTCGGAGATACCTGTTGTGCACCTTTATAGCCACCCAGTTACGTTGTGACGTTTGGTACACCCAAAGCATTCCTACGGTATCTGGGAGTTGCACAATCTCATGGTCTAAGGAAAAGATACTTGACATATAGAAAAGCTTTAGCATACGAACTACACGATCTGTGCTAGGCTTAGGATTGGGTCTTGTCCATCACATCATTCTCCTAATGATGTGATCCCGTTATCAACGACATCCAATGTCCATGGTCAGGAAACCGTAACCATCTATTGATCAACGAGCTAGTCGTCTAGAGGCTCACTAGGGACATGGTGTTTGTCTATGTATCCACACATGTATCTGAGTTTCCTATCAATACAATTCTAGCATGGATAATAAACGATTATCGTGAACAAGGAAATATAATAATAACCAATTTATTATTGCCTCTAGGGCATATTTCCAACACTTTGATCACCGTTTCTTTGCGAGAGTTGGCCTAACACCCGATTGTATCCATACATGGGTGGGGCGCCAAGGACCTGAACACCAAAGTGATATGCCGGCTCATCAAAATTTGAGCTGTGATTGCGATAACTTTCATTTTTTCCAATCCTGCAGGCCATTTTTGAGGGCCAAGACGACCCTTTTTGGTCTCAAAATTTTCCGCGCACGTGATCCTGTGTGTGCACGTATGTAAAATCCTCCAGATCGTAAAAACTAGAAGTCCTATCACCTCAATTCCCCAATAGCTTTCCAACGCCTATGAAAATGATGAAATCGGAGTTTGTTCTCACTTGCTTTGAGAGTCTCGATCAATTCGGACTCTAGGTTGATTTTTGTATTTTCTTTGATCACCGTTTCTTCGCGAGAGTTGGCCTAACACCCTATTGTATCCATACATGGGTGGGGCACCCAGGACCTGAACACCAAAGTGATATGCCGGCTCATCAAAATTTGAGATGTAATTGCGATAACTTTCATTTTTTCCAATCCTGCAGGCCATTTTTGAGGGCCAAGACGACCCTTTTTGGGCTCAGAATTTTCCACGCACATGATCCTGTGTGTGCACGTATGTAAAATCCTCCAGATCGTAAAAACTAGAAGTCCTATCACCTCAATTCCCCAATAGCTTTCCAACGCCTATGAAAACGACGAAATCGGTGCTTGTTCTCACTTGCTTTGAGAGTCTCGATCAATTCGGACTCTATGTTGATTTTTGTATTTTCTTTGTGTTGGGGAACGTAGCATGGGAAACAAAAATTTTCCTACGTTCACCAAGATCAATCTAGGAGATGCATCTACGAGAGGAGAGTTGGATCCACATACCCTTGTAGATCGCTAAGCGGAAGCGTTCAAGAACGCGGTTGATGGAGTCGTACTCGCCGCGATTCAGATCGCCGAAGATCCTAGCACCGAACGGACGGTGCCTCCGCGTTCTTCACACGTGCAGCCCGGTGACGTCTCCCACGCCTTGATCCAGCAAGGAGAGAGGGAGAGGTTGGGGAAGACTCCATCCAACAGCAGCACAACGGCGTGGTGGTGATGGAGGAGCGCGGGACTCCAGCAGGGCTTCGCCAAGCGCTGCGGGAGACGAGGAGGGAGAGAGGTAGGGCTGCACCAAGAGGGAGATGTTCTCGTGTGTCCAACAGCCCTAAAACCTCACATATATATAGGGGGAAGGGAGAGCTGCGCCCCCCTTTAGGGTTTCCCTCCCCTAGGGTGCGGCCAGCCCTAGAAACCCTCTAGGGGGGCGGCCAAGGGGGAGAGAGGGGGAGGCGCACCACTATTGGGCCCTAGGGCCCAACTGCATTAGGGTTTGCCCCCCTACCCTCTTGGAGGCGCCCTGGGACTTGGTGGGGGGGCGCACCAGCCCCCTTGGGGCTGGTCCCCTCCCACACTTACCCCACGCAGCCACCTGGGGCTGGTGGCCCCACCTGGTGGACCCCCGGGACCCTCCCGGTGGTCCCGGTACATTACCGATATCGCCCGAAACTTTTCCGGTGACCAAAACAGGACTTCCCATATATGAATCTTTACCTCCGGACCATTCCGGAACTCCTCGTGACGTCCGGGATCTCATCCGGGACTCCGAACAACATTCGGTAACCGCGTACATACTTCCCCTATAACCCTAGCGTCATCGAACCTTAAGTGTGTAGACCCTACGGGCTCGGGAACCATGTAGACATGACCGAGACAACTCTCCGGCCAATAACCAACAGCGGGATCTGGATACCCATGTTGGCTCCCACATGTTCCACGATGATCTCATCGGATGAACCACGATGTCAAGGATTCAATCAATCCCGTATACGATTCCCTTTGTCTATCGGTATAGCACTTGCCCGAGATTCGATCGTCGGTATACCGATACCTTGCTCAATCTCGTTACCGGCAAGTCTCTTTACTCGTTCCGTAACACATCATCCCGTGATCAACTCCTTGATCACATATTGTGCACATTATGATGATGTCCTACCGAGTGGGCCCAGAGATACCTCTCCGTCATACGGAGTGACAAATCCCAGTCTCGATTCGTGCCAACCCAACAGACACTTTCGGAGATACCTGTTGTGCACCTTTATAGCCACCCAGTTACGTTGTGACGTTTGGTACACCCAAAGCATTCCTACGGTATCTGGGAGTTGCACAATCTCATGGTCTAAGGAAAAGATACTTGACATATAGAATAGCTTTAGCATACGAACTACACGATCTGTGCTAGGCTTAGGATTGGGTCTTGTCCATCACATCATTCTCCTAATGATGTGATCCCGTTATCAACGACATCCAATGTCCATGGTTAGGAAACCGTAACCATCTATTGATCAACGAGCTAGTCGTCTAGAGGCTCACTAGGGACATGGTGTTTGTCTATGTATCCATACATGTATCTGAGTTTCCTATCAATACAATTCTAGCATGGATAATAAACGATTATCGTGAACAAGGAAATATAATAATAACCAATTTATTATTGCCTCTAGGGCATATTTCCATCAGTCTCCCACTTGCACTAGAGTCAATAATCTAGTTCACATCGCCATGTGATTAACACTCATAGGTCACATCGCCATGTGACTAACATCCAACGAGTTCACTAGAGTCAGTAATCTAGTTTACATCAATATGTGATTAACACTCAATGAGTTCTGGGTTTGATCATGTTGTGCTTGTGAGAGAGGTTGTAGTCAACGGGTCTGCAACATTCAGATCCCTATGTACTTTGCAAAACTTTATGTCATATCGTAGATGCTGCTACCATGTTCCATTTGGAGCTATTCCAAACTGTTGCTCCATTATACGTATCCGGTATCTCCACTTAGAGTTATCCGGATAGGTGTTAAGCTTGCATCGACGTAACTCTTTACGTCGAACTCTTTATCACCTCCATAACCGAGAAACATTTCCTTATTCCTCTAAGGATAATTTTGACCACTATCTAGTAATCCACTCCTGGATCACCTTTGTACCCTCTTGCCAGACATGTGGCAAGGCACACATCAGGTGCGGTACTTAGCATGGCATATCGTATAGAGCCTATGACAAAACCATAGGGGACGACCTTCGTCCTTCCTCTTTCTTCTGCCGTGGTCAAGCTTTGAGTCTTACTCAACTTCACACCTTACAAATCAGGCAAGAACTCCTTCTTTGACTGATCTATTTTGAACTCCTTCAAAATCATGTCAAAGGTGTGTGTTCTTTGAAAGTATCATCAGGCGTCTTGATCTATCTGTATAGGTCTTGATGCCCAATATGTAAGCAGCTTTATCTAGGTCTTCCTTTGAAAAACTCATTTCAAACAACCCTTTATGCTTTCCAGAAATTCTACATCATTTCGGATCAACAATATGTCATTCACATATACTTATCAGAAATGTTGTAGTGCTCCCACTCACTTTATTGCAAATACAAGTTTCCAACAAACTTTGTATACCCAAAAACTTTGATCACTCCATCAAAGTGTATATTCCGACTCCGAGATGCTTGCTCTAGTCCATGGAAGGATCGCTGGAGCTAGCATATCTTTTAGCATCCTTAGGATCGACAAAACCTTTCTGATTGTATCACATACAATCTTTCCTTACGAAAACTGGTAAGGAAACTTGTTTTGTCATCCATCTGCCAGATTTCATAAATGCAGCTAATGCTAACATGATTCCGACGGACTTAAGCATCGCTACGGGTGAGAAAATCTCATCGTAGTCAACTCCTTGAACTTGTGGAAAACTCTTCGCCACAAGTCGAGCTTCATAGACGGTGACATTACGGTCCACGTCCGTCTTAGTCTTAAAGATCCATTTGTCTCAATGGCTTGCTGATCATAGGGCAAGTCCACCAAAGTCCATACTTTGTTTTGATACATGGATCCTATCTCGGATTTATCGGCTTCTAACCATTTGTCGGAATATGGGCCCACCATCGCTTCTCCATAGTTCGTAGGTTCATCGTTGTCCAACAACATGACCTCTAAGACAGGATCATCGTACCACTCAGGAGTAGTACACATCCTTGTCGACCCACGAGGTTCGATAGCAACTTGATCTGGAGCTTCATGATCACTATCATTAGTATCCTCTTCAACTGTCGTAGGTTCCACAGAAACATCTTTCTGTGTTGCACTACTCTCCGGTTGAAGTGAGGGTTCGACAACCTCATCAAGTTCTATCTTCCTCCCACTCAATTCTTTCGAGAGAAACTCCTTCTCGAGAAAGGACCCATTCTTAGGGACAAACATTTTTGCCCTTGGATCTGAGATCGGAGGTATACCCAACTGTTACCTTTGGGTATCCTATGAAGATGTATTTGTCCGCTTTGGGTTCGAGCTTTTCCCGGCTGAAGCCATAAGCATCGCAGCCCCAAACATTAAGAAAACGACAACTTTGGTTTCTTGCCAAACCATACGACGTCGTCTCAACGGACTTAGATGGTGCCCTATCTAAAGTGAATGCAGCTGTCTCTAATGCATAACCTTAAAAATAACAGCGGTAGATCGGTAAGATACATCATAGATCGCACCATATCTCATAAGGTTCGATTACGATGTCCGGACACACCATTACGCTGTGGTGTTCCAGGGGACTTCAACTGCGAAACAATTCCACAATGTCTTAAGTGATTGCCAAACTCATAATTCAGATAATATCCCCTTGATCAGATCGTAGGAACATGATCTTCTTGTTATGATGATTCTTAATCTTCACTCTGAAATTTTTGAACCTTTCAAACGTTTCAGACTTTTGCTTCATTAAGTAAATATACCATATCTACTCAAATCGTTAGTGAAGATGAGAAAATAACGATATCCACCACACGCCTTAATTCTCATTGGATCACATACATCAGCATGTATGATTTCCAATAAGTTACTTACCCGTTTCATTGTACCTGAAAACGAGATCTCAGTCATCCTGCCCATGAGGCATGGCTCGCATGTGTCAAGCGATTCAAAATCAAGTGACTCCAAACATCCATCAGCATGGAGTTTCTTCATGCATTTTATGCCAAAATGACCTAAGCGGCAGTGCCACAAGAAAGTGGTACTATCATTATTAACTCTACATCTTTTGGCATTAATATTATCATTATGTGTATTACCATGATCGAGATTCAACGAACCATTGGGTGCATGACCATAAAGGTATTATTCATGTAAACAGAATAACCATTATTCTCTAACTCAAATGAATAACCGTATTGCGATGAACATGATCTAATCATTTTCATGCTCAACGTAGACACCTGATAACATTTATCTAGGTTCAACACTAATCTCAAAAATAGAGGAAGTGTGCGATGGTGATCTCATCAACCTTGGAAACACTTCCAACACACATCGTCACCTCGTCCTTAGCTAGTCTCCGTTCAGTCCGTAGCTTTTGCTTCAAGTCACTAATAATAGCAACTGAACCGGTATCCAATACCCAGGTGCTACAAGGAGTACTACTAAGGTACACATCAATAACACGTATATCAAATATACTTTGTTGAAGTTGCCAGCTATCATATCTACCATGTATTTGGGGTGGTTCCGCTACCATGTGACCGTTACCCTTACAATCGAAGCACTTAGTCTCGAGGTTTGGGTGCAACCTTAGGTTCCCTCATTAGAGCGACAACTGGTTTGCCATTCATGAAGTTTCCCTTCTAGCCCTTGCCCCTTTTTGAAACCAGTGGTCTTGCTAAACCATCAACACTTGATGCTCCTTCTTGATTTCTACTTTTGCGGTACTAAGAACCGCTAACAGCACCGGGATCATCTCCATCCTTTGCATGTCATAGTTCATCACGAAGTTCTAGTAGCTTGGTGATAGTGTCTAGAGAATTCTGTCAACCACTATCTCACCTGGAAGATTAACTCCCACTTGGTTCAAGTGATTTCAGCACTCAGACATTCTGAGCACATGCTCATTAGTTGAGCCATTCTCCTCCATCTTTTTGGCAAAAGAACTTGTCAGAGGTCTCATACCTCTCAACACGGGCATGAGCCTGAAATCCCAATTTCAGCTCTTAGAACATCTCATATGTTCTATGGCGTTCAAAACGTCATTGGAATCCCGATTCTAAGCCGTAAAGTATGGTGCACTAAACTATCAAGTAGTCATCAGGACGTCTCTGTCAGGTGTTCACAACATCCACAGACAACGTTGTAGGGGTTTGCACATCGAGCGGTGCATCAAAGACGTAAGCTTTCTGTGCAGCAGTGAGGACACTCCTCGGACTACGGACCCAGTCCGCATCATTGCTTACAATATCTTTCAACTTAGTCTTTCTCTAGGATCGTATTAAACAGGGAGCTACAACGCAGTTATTGGTCTACTACATAATTTGCAAAGACAACTTAGACTATTGTTCATGACAAGTGAGTTTTAACTAATCAAATTACTTATAACTCCCACTCAAATTGACATCCCTCTGGTCATCCGAGTGTGACATGATCCAAATCCACCAACCCAAGTCCGATCATCACGTGAGATGAGGTGGTGTCAATGGTGAACATCTTCATGTTGATCATATCTACTATATGACTCATGCTCGACCTTTCGGTCTTCCGTGTTCCGAGGCCATGTCTGTACATGCTAGGCCCGTCAAGTCTAACCCGAGTGTTCTGCATGTGCAAAACTGGCTTGCACCCGTTGTATGCGAACGTAGAGTCTATCACACCCGATCATCACGTGGTGCTTCGAAACGACGAACCTTCGCAACGGCGCACACTCGGGGGGAACACAATTTTATCTTGAAATTTTAGTGAAGGATCATCTTATAATGCTACCGTCGTCCTAAGCAAAATAAGATGCATAAAAGGATTAACATCACATGCAAATCATAAGTGACATGATATGGCCATCAACTCGTGCTTTTGATCTCCATCTCCAAAGCACCGGCATGATCTCCATCGTCACCGGCGCCACGCCATGATCCCCATCATCATGATCTCCATCATCGTGTCGCCATCGGGGTTTTCGCGCGCCCACCATGCTCTTACTACTATTGCTACCGCTTAGCGATAAAGTAAAGCATTACAAAGCGCTTAATGATTGACACGCAGGTCATACAAAAATTAAAGACAACCCTATGGCTCCTGCCGGTTGCCGTATACATCGACATGCAAGTCGATATTAACTATTACAACATGATCATCTCATACATCAAAATATATATCTCATCATGTCATTGGCCATATCATATCACATACATACCCTGCAAAAACAAGTTAGGCGTCCTCTAATTTGTTGTTGCATGTTTTACGTGGCTGCTATGGGTATCTAGCAAGAACGCTTCTTACCTACACAAAGCCACAACGGTGATATTTAAGTTGCTATTTAACCTTCTACAAGGACCGCCTTTGTCTATTCCGATTCAACTAAGATAGGAGAGACAGACACCCGCCAGCCATCTTATGCAACAAAAGTCGCATGTCTGTCGATGGAACCGGTCTCATGTACGTGGACATGTAAAGTTGGTCCGGGCCGCTTCATCCCATAATACCGCTGAATCAAGAAAGACCAAGGAGGGAAGCAATTTAAACATCAACGCCCACAAACCCCTTTGTGTTCTACTCGTGAAAACATCTACGCAAGATCCTAGCTCATGATACCACTGTTGGGGAACGTCGCATGGGAAACAAAAATTTTCCTACGTTCACCAAGATCAATCTAGGAGATGCATCTACGAGAGGAGAGTTGGATCCACATACCCTTGTAGATCGCTAAGCGGAAGCGTTCAAGAACGCGGTTGATGGAGTCGTACTCGCCGCGATTCAGATCGCCGAAGATCCTAGCACCGAACGGACGGTGCCTCCGCGTTCTTCACACGTGCAGCCCGGTGACGTCTCCCACGCCTTGATCCAGCAAGGAGAGAGGGAGAGGTTGGGGAAGACTCCATCCAACAGCAGCACGACGGCGTGGTGGTGGTGGAGGAGCGCGGGACTCCAGCAGGGCTTCGCCAAGCGCTGCAAGAGACGAGGAGGGAGAGGGGTAGGGCTGCGCCAAGAGGGAGACGTTCTCGTGTGTCAAACAGCCCTAAAACCTCACATATATATAGGGGGAAGGGAGGGCTGCGCCCCCCTTTAGGGTTTCCCTCCCCTAGGGTGCGGCCAGCCCTAGATCCCATCTAGGGGGGCGGCCAAGGGGGAGAGAGGGGAAGGCGCACCACTATTGGGCCCTAGGGCCCAACTGCCCTAGGGTTTGCCCCCCTCCCCTCTTGGAGGCGCCCTGGGACTTGGTGGGGGGGCGCACCAGCCCCCTTGGGGCTGGTCCCCTCCCACACTTAGCCCACGTAGCCTTCTGGGGCTGGTGGCCCCACCTGGTGGACCCCCGGGACCCTCCCGGTGGTCCCGGTACATTACCGATATCGCCCGAAACTTTTCCGGTGACCAAAACAGGACTTCCCATATATGAATCTTTACCTCCGGACCATTCCGGAACTCCTCGTGACGTCCGGGATCTCATCCGGGACTCCGAACAACATTCGGTAACCGCGTACATACTTTCCCTATAACCCTAGCGTCATCGAACCTTAAGTGTGTAGACCCTACGGGCTCGGGAACCATGTAGACATGACCGAGACAACTCTCCGGCCAATAACCAACAGCGGGATCTGGATAACCATGTTGGCTCCCACATGTTCCACGATGATCTCATCGGATGAACCACGATGTCAAGGATTCAATCAATCCCGTATACGATTCCCTTTGTCTATCGGTATAGCACTTGCCCGAGATTCGATCGTCGGTATACCGATACCTTGCTCAATCTCGTTACCGGCAAGTCTCTTTACTCGTTCCGTAACACATCATCCCGTGATCAACTCCTTGATCACATATTGTGCACATTATGATGATGTCCTACCGAGTGGGCCCAGAGATACCTCTCCGTCATACGGAGTGACAAATCCCAGTCTCGATTCGTGCCAACCCAACAGACACTTTCGGAGATACCTGTTGTGCACCTTTATAGCCACCCAGTTACGTTGTGACGTTTGGTACACCCAAAGCATTCCTACGGTATCTGGGAGTTGCACAATCTCATGGTCTAAGGAAAAGATACTTGACATATAGAATAGCTTTAGCATACGAACTACACGATCTGTGCTAGGCTTAGGATTGGGTCTTGTCCATCACATCATTCTCCTAATGATGTGATCCCGTTATCAACGACATCCAATGTCCATGGTTAGGAAACCGTAACCATCTATTGATCAACGAGCTAGTCGTCTAGAGGCTCACTAGGGACATGGTGTTTGTCTATGTATCCATACATGTATCTGAGTTTCCTATCAATACAATTCTAGCATGGATAATAAACGATTATCGTGAACAAGGAAATATAATAATAACCAATTTATTATTGCCTCTAGGGCATATTTCCATCAAGAGGTACTTGGCGTCTCGGTCCGAAGGGGTACTTGGTGCATCCACGTGTCTTCGAGGGTAGTCGTACACGTTTCTTCACCGAAGGTAGTCGTTCGGGCGTCGAGGTACTTGGTGTCTTGGCGATTCCGAAGACGGCAGTAGAGGTACTTGACATGTAGACAGTCGTGCAACTTGACGCATCACCCTGTGTTGTTGTACTCGGTGTCCTCGGGGTATCGGCGGTAGTCGTACATGTTCAGCTTGACGAAACTTGGCGAAAACACGGTCACAGACTTGGCGATCCGGGTGTGGGTCTTTTAGCTGTGGACTTGGCATCACCGGAAAACGAAGCCGCACGCAGGCCTCGTGAAGCAAGGCAGAGCAATGGCAGCAGCAGGGGAGGCGGAGCCACGGCAGGAGGGAGCAAGGCGCGGAGGCACCGGCGCGGGGTTGCAGGAGGGATGGCGGCGACGACTGCTCTTGGCGTCGGTGAGGGGATCGGGCACAGGGAGCTCCTCTCCCTGGCTCAATGCGTGCGAGCAAAGGCGGCGCGGCACCGGCCTGAACCGTGGCTGGAGGGCGCCGAAGGGCGGATCATGGCCATGGCGAGGAGGCAGGGAGGCGGCAGCGCTCCTGCCTAGCCGAGGCCACTCGAGGGGCTCCTCCCCTCGGGTGAGCTCGCGCGGGACGGCGAGCAGATGCAGGACGACGGCTACGTCGCTGGGCGCGCGGGTGAGGAGGGGGAACCGGGCGAGAGGGAGATCGGGAAGGAGAGAGATGGAGGCGAGCGGGGCTCGTGCAGAGGGGGAGCGAGAGAAAGGGAGAGATGGGGATCGAGAAGGAGAGGGATGGAGGCGAGTGATGGGGTGGCGGCGCTGGTAGGACGAGCGACGAGAAGATGGGCTCGAGCGCAAGGAGCCTAGGGTTAGGAGTGGCTGGGCCGCGGCCATGGGAAGGAGTTGGGCCGGCCTGCGGCTTGGAGGCCCAAAGCAGCGCAAGGGGCCCTTTCCCCTTAAAAAAAACAAAAGCAGACTCAAAAACCTGATGATGAAAAGGAAAAATGGACAGGGGTTATATGAAGAATAAGAAGGAAGTGAAAACAAACCCGAGCTCCTGGAATTGTGGGATATTTTAATAAAATACTTTGGCAATTTTTAGAGACTACAAATTTATGCAAGTTCGAAAATAACTCAAACTTGCATAAATCTTTAGGCCAACCAAAACACTTCCGAAAGACATGAAAATTGGAGGAGGTGGTCTTGGCATGATCTAATATTCATAGGAAGATATTGAACATTTTCTGGAACAGGAAAATGTCACTTGCAAAAAAATGAGTGAGACTTGAAAAGAAGAAGCTAGTGGGGAAGGTGCACTTGAAGAGGGACTTGGTGGCAAGAGAAAGATGCAAGTGTGTTTATGGTGATTCCACAGCAATGGAATATTTGAATAATAGCTCCATAAATATTAGGAGGATATGTTATAAAGAGAAGTCTTCATTCCCTCGATTTAAATGGATCGAGGATCCATACGATTTATTTAGTTGAGTTACAGAAATTAAAGACATGATGGCATGATGATATGATGCAATGCAAACATAATTAGAGCAAGCGCAAAAGAAACACACGGCGAAACCCGGAAATATCTGGAATCTTCTGGAGCATCGGTCTTCGGGCGTCACAAGCAGTCACTGAGGAGCTGATAAGAATAGTGTCATCAGCATAAACCAGCAGGTACATAGTAACCTGAGGACGATAGAACATGAACATAGATGTGTCAGCAGTGGACGAAGCAAACCCAAGACATCAAAGAACCGAGCCAAGCCGGGCATACCATGCACGAGGAGCCTGCTTAAGTCAATAAAGTGCCTTATCAAGATGACACAAATGATGCAGATGAGCAGGATCAACAAAACCTGGAGGTTGCCGCATGTAGACCTCTTCCTCCAAGACCCCATGAAGAAAAGCATTTTGAACATCAAGCGGACGCAGAGACCACCATTTGGCAACAACCAAGGACAGAAGCAGATAAATGGTGGTAGGTTTGACAACTGGACTGAAGGTATCCTCATAATCAAGACCATACCGTTGTTTAAACCCTTTAGCCACTAGTCGTGCCTAGTACCGCTCAGTATATCCATCAACATGCTTATTTACCTTAAAGACCCACTTGGAGTCAATGATGTTGACACCAGACACGGGAGGAATCAAGCGCCAAGTATTATTCATCCGTAGTGCCTGAAACTCCTGCCCCATGGCACTGCGTCAATGAGTAATCCGAAGAGCCGCCTGAAAATGCCGAGGCTCGGCAGTGGGGTCAGCATCTGTCTGTGCCATACATGCCGCAATCCCCGCAACCGTGCCGTTAGTATGCTTCTTCGACCGAAAAGTACCACTCTGACTGCGCGTACGAGCACACACAATGGTAGGCGGCGGAGGTGGCGGCGGAGATGGGGTCAGCGAAGATGACGATGACGACGTAGACTACCCCCCAGATGCAGAACCAGTCACACCAGGCGACAGCCAGGCGAGGGAGTCGGCTTAGGCGAGGACGCCCGCTTGGCCGACACGAGCGGGGACGCCGGCTTAGGCGGGGACGCTGGCGTGGGCGAGGATGCCGGCTCGGCCGACGCGCTGGGAAGCCCTGTAGTGCCCGACTTGGCCAGCTCCGTCGGCAGGCCAGGTGACAGAGTAACGTCGCGAGCGGGCTCGACGGACATCCGAGAGGATGCGGGAAGCTGCTCATCGAGAAGCTCAAGGCATGCTCTGCGCCCAGTACCTGCACCATGGTTAGGTAGCAACAAGGGGGTATGTGTAGCATCAACAAATTGACCAGGAAAAGGTAAAGCAGATTTGCCAGGTGCAGTGAGAGTGGTAGTGACCAGAAGTGCGGAAAAAGGAAAACATTCTCATCAAACACCACATCTTGTGAGATGTAGACACGGTTAGAAGGAACATGAAGACACCTGTACCCTTTATGAAGAGAACTATAACCAAGAAACACACACTGTTTAGATCGAAACTCCAACTTGTGTTGGTTATATGGACAAAGATGTGGCCAGCACGCACACCCAAAGACCTTGAGAAACGTATAATCAGGAACAACATTCAGCAAGAGTTCAAGTAGTGTTTTCATTTGACGGGGTCGTGTAGGGAGTCTGTTAATGCGAAAGCACGCGGTGGAAAACGCATCACTCCAAAAACGGAAAGGAACAGAGGCATGGGCAAGCAAAGCAAGACCAGTCTCAACTATATGACGATGCTTACGCTCAGCTACACCGTTTTGCTGATGTGTATGAGGACATGACACACGATGTGTAATTCCAAGCTTATTAAAGAATGCATTGAGGTTGTGGTGTTTGCCCCCCAATTGGATTGCACATGAATGATTTTATGACTGAGCCGACACTCAACATGCGCTTGGAATTGCAAGAAAACATTAAACACATCAAACTTGCGTTTAAGAAGATAAAGCCAAGTGAACCGGCTGTAAGCATCGGTGAAATTGACATAGTAATTATGACCACTAACAGAGGTTTGGGAATGGCCCCATACATCCGAAAACACAAGTTCAAGCGGTTTATTGACTACACGACTCGACTCAGAAAAAGGAAGCTGATGAATCTTGCCTTGCTGACAGGCATCACAAACTGCATCAATATGTTTATTTGACACTACTAGAAGCTCATGACGATGAAGTACATGGCGAACGATGGGAGTGGCAGGATGACCAAGACGCGCATGCCAATGTGATGGAGACACACGAACACCGCTGAAAGCACTAGGAGTTGGTGGCACATCAAGTGCATAGAGACCAATATTACGTAGTCGACCTATAAGGAGTACATCCCTCGTGTCCCGGTCCTTAACAAGAACATGAAAGGGATGAAATTCATCAGGAACATTATTATCACGAGTAAGTTTAGGAACTGAAAGAAAACTATGTGACACAGTGGGAACACGAAGGACATTAAGAAGACGTAATTGTTTGGATCGACGAGTAAGAAGTGATGCTGACCAATATGTGATATGTGCATATCTTCCCCATTAGCGGTGCGAACCTGATCGTGTCCACGGTACGGCTCCTGTGTAGAGAGCTTGTCCATCTCACTCGTCACGTGATTGGTAGCTCCCGTATCCACATACCAAGATGCATCAACTGGATAGGAAGGAGTATGTCCCTGCTCATGACTCACCAGGGCAGCCTGCTTCTCATTACCCTTGCCATTGTTCCCGATCCCCAAGAAATCCTGCTTGAAGCGGCGATGACAACGGAAGGGAAGGTGACCATCAAGCCCACACAACTGGCAGGGGACCTGAGCGTCACATGAAGGGCAGTAGGCACGCACTCGACCTCCCGTTGAGGTAGTGGTGTTTCGTGAATTAGGTGCGGTCAGCGGAGGTTTGCCACCAGTTGGTGGCTTGTAGGGCTTGCCCTTCCCACGCGTTGCAGCGTTGGCGGAAGGGAAACTCGGCGTAGAGCGACGAGCATGTATGCGATGTTTCGTGGCAAGAAGGCGCGCATACAACTCACGTGGCTGGATGGGAGTGTAACGACCATTGATATTGTCCACCAAATTGTCATAGTCGTCACACAATCCATTGAGCACATAAGAGGTGAACTTCTTCGGACCAAGAGCCTTGCCAATGGAGGCAAGTGTGTCAGCCATACCCATCACCTTGTTGAAGTAGTCGGTGACAGTTAGATCATTACGCTTGACCTCCCCAAGCGCAGTGCGGATAGCATGAGCACACGCCTGGGACTGTGATGCAAAACTGGTATGGAGGGCCGCCCACGCGTCCCAAGATGTAGTGGGGAAGATGACCAGTAACGAGACTCCCTTCGTGAGAGAGGACTGAATAGCGAAGAGGATGACTTGATCCTGAGCCACCCATGCATAATGCGACAGATGATGGGTGGAGGGCACGTCAGTGTTCCATCAACATACCCCTCCAAGTATAGTGACTGCGAAGCAACAACACCAGAATGAGGTGCGCGAAGTAGAACAGGGCTGTAGCAACAGGATCCGGTGGCAGCTGCGCAGCTTCATAGGGTAGAGCGTAGTAGCCTGGAAGTGGAGCACCACCAGGTGTTGACGAAGCTCTAACCAGATCCGTAGAGAGCACCAAGTGCGCCCCGGTGGATACACCATAGGGCGCTTTAGATGCATCATACGACGGCTGATGCGCGTCGTTTGGTGTCGCGGACACAACCGTGCCGTAGGGCGCTGTAGCCGCGCCGTAGTGTGCTGCTGGAGGTGCGCCGTATTGCGCAGGAGCAGGAGTCCAGTATGGCGCCGAGGTATATGCCACGGACGCTTGACCATCAGCCAACGGAGGAGCCAGTCATGGAGTGTTGGATGTGTTGTAGTGCGCTGATTCCGCTACTGAATCAGCGCCGTAGTGCACGGGAGTAGGAGCGCCATATGGCGCCAAGGTGTATGTCGCGGGTGCGCTAGAAGTCAACGGAGGCGCCAGCCAGGGAGCAGTTGGGTAAGCTCCATAGGACCACGGCGGCGCGACAGCTTCATACGAAGTACGACCGGAACCACCACCAAATGAGATCGGCAGCGACGAGGGCTGATCCGTGGAGGTGCCCACCATGGACGAGAGGCCGGAGTGAATAGAAGCCAGTGGGCGGGAAGACAGGAACGGCGACGCAGTTGGGGCAGCAGCGATCCATGGAGCGGCGGCGGCGGCAGGAAGACATGTATCGTAACCTAAATTGATACCGTGTAAAACTTAAAATTATGAGAAACTGCTCGCCACCTTAATGTGGGTGTGGCTCTTTGTATATATACTAGATGACACCCCGCGCATTGCAGTGGGGATTAATAGTAGTAATGTGTAGGATCAACGTTTATGAAGTGAATAATAATAGTTAGAATCATAATTTGATAGCTCCACCGTAAAATGTGTATATTTTAACTATATAAAGTTTATTATGTTTGTATAAATAACTCATCGTTCAATTTTAAAAATAGTAACATGTAAGAAAACTATTTATTGTATTTGTGGATTGTGCCTCTTTTGTAAAATGTCTGGAGATGCATCATTCCATTTCTTATGCAATCTGCTACAATCAGGTGAGCATATGGTTGGGGTTCTTTCATAGTATTCTCGAATTTGCAATTTCACTTAGCGAACAACCTTTAGTAGAGGTATCACATGCTTTTGACTTCATTGTTAATGCTTTGATCAGGTGCAAAAACTTTCAGTCATATATGTCAAGCATATTTCAGATCTGAAAAATGTAGTAATATAAGTAGCAATAGCTAACTTAATATTCTAGGAACAGAAGGGAGTATAATTTTTGGGTTCTGAAATTATGATTATGTCAGAGAGTTGTGACATCTCTTCAGTACTTGAGAGGAACTCGAGCAGACTTGAATAAATGGCGTTCAGATAAATTTGTATACAACAGAATATAGGCCAGTGGCTACATTATCAAAACTGAAAGCACAGAGGTCGGCAGTATAAGCATCGATTGTCGGTGGCCTTGTCTGGTTTGCATACTTAGTTAATTACGTGGCGTGCACACATATGAAATAACTGGAGTAAAGAAAACTCACATATAATACCATGCACCCACACTGATGGAAAGATTTCAAGTAAGGCCGGTAAGTAGTGTGCATGGTTACATCAACTGTAATTCAGTAAAGTAGTGCGGGCACTTGAGAGTGTCAGTCCATAGAGGTGTCTTCTTGAGGGTGAGCCTGCCGCTTCACACGCAACAGTAGCATCCATTGAGGGCTGGGACATACTGCATCAACGCCAATTGAGCAAAAAAGACAACATATCCTCCACCTCCATCCACATTAACTTGAACACTAATCTGCAAGTTAGTAGGTTAAAATTTTGGAAAGTTGCCCAGCAGGTCGTTCTCTTCCATGCCAAAATTTTTGTCAGTATTAACAGCCAAGTCGTTCTCTTCCCTACCGAAAAGAGATCCAACTTTGGAATCGGGGGGAACTAACCTTCCCAGCCGCGCTGGAACGGAGACAGTAGGGGTGAGGACGAAACTCAAATCAGCGCCATAGGCGACGACGACCAAAAACGGAGGACCCCGTCAACAATCGGACCGCAGCCCAAGAGAAACCCGGGGAGCCCGCAGGGCGAGGCGGACAGGCATTCGTGTCGAAGGATGAAAGTCGTCGGAGGTGAGGCGGATCAGTGGTTGTGCTGGAGCTGGTAGTTAGAGGCGAGGCGGATTGGCATTCCTGCCGGAGCCGGAGAGTCACCGGATGCTAGAGGAAAGACGCCGCCCAGCTGTCAGAACCTTAGGGAAAGGATGGGTTTTCATTTTTCTCAATGGAGAGAGGGCTCGATGGGATACTTGAGAGAGAGGGTCGAGATCACGTCCGTTATATGGAGCACATGGCCCAGGTGAGAGACGAAGGGGCCTATGGATAGTGGATGGGAATATGGAAAGGCCTTCGGTTCATCTTCGACTTACAGTTCGTGCCATGCAGCATGGTAGAAATTACTAATGGAAGGTTACAGAGAGGAGGAAAACACTTGTACATGTGGGGCCTACTGGATGACGTGGATGGGCTGCATGTTTAGATAAATAGGTTAGTGGGGATGGATCTTTTAGGTATATAGGATAAGGGTACATATTGTAAACAAATACAATATATGGATATACATAAAAACTCTATACAAAATACAGTCTAACAAAAAGATGATCAAATGCAATTGCCGCCTCTGATTCCTCTACCTATTGTCTTTTCAATAAAGTGCTCCAGATTATTTGGTGTTTCAGGTTTGATTGTTAGTTTGTCTATAGAGACGACACACATGTTATGTTCTTATGGCGATCTTCCAAGCTTCTATCCGATCACTGACTGCAAAATACACGAGTAACGTCGGATTCAAACAAACTTGCTCGTGGAGTATATCGATTGGTTGTTGGCGCACTCGTGCGCAGCATGCTAAAAGCTAGCTACACAATTCTAAGCGCATATAGGCGCACGTACACGCACATTTTTTTTTGCCCCGGGTAGAAGGAGGGGATTTGACGTGCATGTGCATTCGGCACAATTTCTACATGCAGATCAGCTCCATGGGTATAGTTGAGCAAGGCACATCGAGTCAAAACATCACTTGCCAAACTCATTGGTGGTTTTATCAAAACAGAGAAAAACTATGGTTTTTAGAAACCAAAGTATTCATTGCCCATGCATTTAAAAACCGAGGTTTTGGAGTACTATGTTTTTTCAAAAACAGTCCTCCCAAACTAAGAAAACTCGAAGCTCCCTAGGAATAGAGCTCTGTTGTGCATTGAGGCTGTGAGGAGGGCGAGTAGGACCCAACTGTCAGCTTGTGCACGCTATTTCCCCTCGGCGCAGGCCACCCGCCTGGTCATGTGTGCCTTCTCTAGAGTTTTCTCTCTCACGTCCCGTTGCGATGCTATTCCCCGATTATTTTTCCAATTACCCGATGTTGTAATTTATCTATTCGCCTCCCTCGTATCTCGAGGCACCCGACCATGGAAATCTCTCGGATCCACCAATCACGCGTGGGAGGCAACCGCCGTTCGGGAACTCTCCTTCCCGCCAGCTCCAGCAGCGTCGCCTTTCTTCATATTCTCAAACTAAGAGTGTAAGAGAGAAACTTGGGGGAGAGGGGTGGCCACCATCCAGTCGAACAGTAGCACTGTCGCCACTTGCCAGGATGGAATGACACCGCCAAATGCGTGGAGTTTTGTATTGTCGTGGCCAGCCGGTCGCCACCACCAAGCTGAGGAGCAGCATTGCTGTGTGCACTTTGAGTCGAGCATTGTGCGAGGTAGCGCAGGGGCTTGCCCTCGCTGTTGTTCGGAGAGAGAGACGGGGCATGATAACCCAGAAGTATAGGGGATCACAAAAAATTTCGAGGGTAGAGTATTCAACCCAAATTTATTGATTCAACACAAGGGGAGCCAAAGAATATTTGCAAGTATTAGCAGTTGAGTTGTCAATTCAACCACACTTGGAGATTAAATATCTGCAGCAAGGTGATCGGTAGCACATTAGTATGATAGTTTTGATAGTAGTAGTAATGATAACAGTAGTAGCAACAGTTTTGTAGCAATTGTAACAGTAGCAGCAACAATAGTAACTTAGCAAGAACAATATGTGAAAAGCTCGTAGGCATTGGATCGGTGATATCGTTGGATAATATTCATCATATAACAGTCATAACCTAGGGTGACACAGAACTAGCTCGAGTTCATCGATATAATGTAGGCATGTATTCCGTAAATAGTCATGCGTGCTTATGGAAAAGAACTTGCATGACATCTTTTGTCCTAACCTCCCGTGGTAGCGGGGTCTATAAGAGAACTAAGGGATATTAAGGCCTCCTTTTAATACAGAACCGGAACAAAGCATTAACACATAGTGAATATATGAAGTCCTCAAACTACGGTAATCACCAGATAAAATCCCAATTGTTGTCACCTTGGTGTATGCAGATCCTAACATGTAATACATAGATATAATGGTGAAAACATAAATGGTTCAGATCTGAAATCATGG
This sequence comes from Secale cereale, assembly GCA_902687465.1. Taxonomy (NCBI): domain Eukaryota; kingdom Viridiplantae; phylum Streptophyta; class Magnoliopsida; order Poales; family Poaceae; genus Secale; species Secale cereale. Next base: position 310,971,529 of record LR738709.1, on the reverse strand, counting down.
CACTCGGACCCTAGTGACAAGCATTACGCATAGCAAAGTCATAGCAACATCAATCTCGGAACATAGTGGATACTAGGGATCAAGCCCTAACAAAACTAACTCGATTACATGATGAATCTCATTCAACACATCACCGTCCAACAAGCCTATGAAGGAATTACCCACTCCCGGTGGTGAGCATCATATAATTGGTGATGGAGGATGGTTGATGATGACGAAGACAGAAGATCCCCCTCTCCGAAGCCCGGAATGGACTCTAGATTTGCCCTCCCAATGAAGAATAGGAGGTGCCAGCAAATCCGTATCGTAAAACAGGATCAAACTTCCTCTCCTATTTTTCTCCGGAAATAGGAATTTATAGTGTTGGAATTGGGGTTAGCGGAGCCTCATGGGCCCCACTACCTACCAAGGCGCGCCAGAGGGGTGTGTGTTGGGGATCGTAGCAGAAAATCAAAATTTTTCCTACGCATCACCAAGATCTATCTATGGAGTAATCTAGCAACGAGCATAAAGGAGAGTGGAGTGCATCTACATACCCTTGTAGATCGCGATGCGGAAGCGTTACAAGAACGCGGATGAAGGAGTCGTACTCGCTGCGATTCAGATCGCGGTTGATTCCGATCTAAGCGCCGAACAACGGCGCCTCCGCGTTCAACACACGTGCAGCCCGGTGACGTCTCCCACGCCTTGATCCAGCAAGGAGAGAGGGAGAGGTTGGGGAAGACTCCATCCAGCAGCAGCACGACGGCATGGTGGTGGTGGAGGAGCGTGGCAATCCTGCAGGGCTTCGCCAAGCACCACGGGAGAGGAGAAGGACTTGGGAGAGGGGGAGGGCTGCGCCTGAGCTTGTGGTGCGGCTGCCCTCCCACCCCCCACATATATATAGGGGCAAGGGAGAGGGGGGCCGGCCCCCTCAGATCCAATCTGTGGAGGGGGCGGCGGCCAGGGGGGTTGCCTTGCCCCCCAAGGCAAGGGGGGCGCCCCCCCTTAGGGTTCCTCCCAAACCCTAGGCGCATGGGCCCTAGGGGGGGAGGCGCCCAGCCCACTAAAGGGCTGGTCCCTCTCCACATACAGCCCATAGGGCCCTCCGGGGCAGGTGGACCCTCCCGGTGGACCCCCGGAACCCCTTCGGTGGTCCCGGTACATTACCGGTAAATCCCCGAATTATTCCGGTGATCGTATGATGACTTCCCATATATAAATCTTTACCTCCGGACCTTTCCGGAACTCCTCGTGACGTCCGGGATCTCATCCGGGACTCCGAACAACATTCGGTAACCACGCACATCTATTCCCTATAACCCTAGCGTCATCGAACCTTAAGTGTGTAGACCTTACGGGCTCGGGAACCATGTAGACATGACCGAGACAACTCTCCGGTCAATAACCAACAGTGGGATCTGGATACCCATGTTGGCTCCCACATGTTCCACGATGAACTCATCGGATGAACCACGATGTCAAGGATTCAATCAATCCCGTATACGATTCCCTTTGTCCATCGGTATAGCACTTGCCCGAGATTCGATCGTCGGTATACCGATACCTTGCTCAATCTCGTTACCGGCAAGTCTCTTTACTCGTTCCGTAACACATCATCTCGTGATCAACTCCTTGATCATATTGTGCACATTATGATGATGTCCTACCGAGTGGGCCCAGAGATACCTCTCCGTCATACGGAGTGACAAATCCCAGTCTCGATTCGTGCCAACCCAACAGACACTTTCAGAGATACCTGTAGTGCACCTTTATAGCCACCCAGTTACGTTGTGACGTTTGGTACACCCAAAGCATTCCTACGGTATCCGGGAGTTGCACAATCTCATGGTCTGAGGAAAAGATACTTGACATATAGAAAAGCTTTAGCATACGAACTACACGATATGTGCTAGGCTTAGGATTGGGTCTTGTCCATCACATCATTCTCCTAATGATGTAATCCTGTTATCAACGGCATCCAATGTCCATGGTCAGGAAACCGTAACCATCTATTGATCAACGAGCTAGTCATCTAGAGGCTCACTAGGGACATGGTGTTTGTCTATGTATCCACACATGTATCTGAGTTTCCTATCAATACAATTCTAGCATGGATAATAAACAATTATCATGAATAAGGAAATATAATAATAACCAATTTATTATTGCCTCTAGGGCATATTTCCTACAGTCTCCCACTTGCACTAGAGTCAATAATCTAGCTCACATTGCCATGTGATTAACACTCAAAGGTCACATCACCATGTGACTAACATCCAAAGAGTTTAATAGAGTCAGTAATCTAGTTCACATCAATATGTGATTAACACTCAATGAGTTCTGGGTTTTATCATGTTATGCTTGTGAGAGAGGTTGTAGTCAACGGGTCTGCAACATTCAGATCCCTATGTACTTCAAAAACTTTATGTCATATCGTAGATGCTGCTACCACGTTCCACTTGGAGCTATTCCAAACTGTTGCTCCATTATACGTATCCGGTATCTCCACTCTGAGTTATCCGGATAGGTGTTAAGCTTGCATCGACGTAACTCTTTACGTCGAACTCTTTATCACCTCCATAACCGAGAAACATTTCCTTATTCCTCTAAGGATAATTTTGACCACTATCTAGTGATCCACTCTTGGATCACCTTTGTACCCTCTTGCCAGACATGTGGCAAGGCACACATCAGGTGCGGTACTCATCATGGCATACCGTATAGAGCCTATGACAAAAGCATAGGGGACGACCTTCGTCCTTCCTCTTTCTTCTGCCGTGGTCAAGCTTTGAGTCTTACTCAACTTCACACCTTACAACTCAGGTAAGAACTCCTTCTTTGACTAATCTATTTTGAACTCCTTCAAAATCATGTCAAGGTGTGTGTTCTTTTGAAAGTATCATCAGGCGTCTTCATCTATCTCTATATATCTTGATGCACAATTAGGTAAGTAGCTTTATCCAGGTCTTCCTTTGAAAAACTCCTTTCAAACAACCCTATATGCTTTCCAGAAATTCTACATCATGTCGGATCAACAATATGTCATTCACATATACTTATCAGAAATGTTGTAGTGCTCCCACTCACTTTATTGTAAATAAAAGTTTCTAACAAACTTTGTATACCCAAAAACTTTGATCACTCCATCAAAGCATATATTCCGACTCCGAGATGCTTGCTCTAGTCCATAGAAGGATCACTGGAGCTAGCATACCTTTTAACATCCTTAGGATCGACAAAACCTTTCTGATTGTATCACATACAACCTTTCCTTACGAAAACTGGTAAGGAAACTTGTTTTGACATCCATCTGCTAGATTTCATAAATTTAGCTAATGCTAACATGATTCCGATGGACTTAAGCATCGCTACGAGTGAGAAAATCTCATCGTAGTCAACTCCTTGAACTTGTGAAAAACTCTTTGCCACAAGTCGAGCTTCATAGACGGTGACATTACCGTCCACGTCCGTCTTCTTATTAAAGATCCATTTATCTCAATGGCTTGCCAATCAACGGGCAAGTCCACCAAAGTCCATACTTTGTTTTGATACATGGATCCTATCTCGGATTTCTCGGCTTCTAACCATTTGTCGGAATACGGGCCCACCATCGCTTCTCCATAGTTCGTAGGTTCATCGTTGTCCAACAACATGACCTCTAAGACAGGATCACCGTACCACTCAGGAGTAGTACATATCCTTGTCGACCTACGAGGTTCGATAGCAACTTGATCTGGAGCTTCATGATCACTATCATTAGTTTCCTCTTCAACAGTCGTAGGTTCCACAGAAACATCTTTCTGTGTTGCACTACTCTCCGGTTGGAGTGAGGGTTCGATAACCTCATCAAGTTCTATCTTCCTCCCACTCAATTCTTTCGAGAGAAACTCCTTCTCGAGAAAGGACCCGTTCTTAGCGACAAACATTTTTGCCCTTGGATCTGAGATAGGAGGTATACCCAACTGTTACCTTTTGGGTATCCTATGAAGATGTATTTGTCCGCTTTGGGTTCGAGCTTTTCCCGGCTGAAGCCATAAGCATCGCAGCCCCAAACATTGAGAAACGACAACTATGGTTTCTTGCCAAACCACAGTTCATACGGCGTCGTCTCAACGGACTTAGATGGTGCCCTATCTAAAGTGAATGCAGCTGTCTCTAATGCATAACCTCAAAATAATAGCGGTAGATCGGTAAGAGACATCATAGATCATACCATATCTCATAAGGTTCGATTATGACGTCCAGACACACCATTACGCTGTGGTGTTCCAGGTGGCTTCAACTGCGAAACAATTCCACAATGTCTTAAGTGATTGCCAAACTCACAACTCAGACAATCTTCCCTTGATCAGATCGTAGGAACATGATCTTCTTGTTATGATGATTCTTAACTTCACTCCGAAATTGCTTGAACTTTTCAAACGTTTCAGACTTTTGCTTCATTAAGTAAATATACCCATATCTACTCAAATCGTCAGTGAAGATGAGAAAATAATGATATCCACCACACGCCTTAATTCTCATTGGTTCACACACATCAGCATGTATGATTTCCAACAAGTCACTTGCCCGTTTCATTGTACCTGAAAACGGGGTCTTAGTCATCCTGCCCATGAGGCATGGCTCACATGTGTCAAGCGATTCAAAATTAAGTGACTCCAAACGTCCATCATCATGGAGTTTTTTCATGCATTTTATGCCAAAATGACCTAAGCGGCAGTGCCACAAGAAAGTGGTACTATCATTATTAACTCTACATCTTTTGGCATTAATATTATCATCATGTGTATTACTATAATCGAGATTCAATAAACCATTGGGTCCATGACCATAAAGGTATTATTCATGTAAACAGAATAACCATTATTCTCTAACTTAAATGAATAACCGTATTGCAATGAACATGATCTAATCATATTCATGCTCAACGTAGACACCTGATAACATTTATCTAGGTTCAACACTAAGCCCGAAAATAGAGGGAGCGTGCGATGGTGATCTTATCAACCTTAGAAACACTTCCAACACACATCGTCACCTCGCCCTTAGCTAGTCTCCGTTCAGTCCGTAGCTTTTGCTTCAAGTCACTAATAATAGCAACTGAACCGGTATCCAATATCCAGGTGCTACAAGAAGTACTAGTAAGGTACACATCAATAACACGTATATCAAATATACTTTGTTGAAGTTTCCAGCTATCATATTTACCATGTATTTGGGGTAGTTCCGCTACCATGTGACCGTTCCCCTTACAATAGAAGCACTTAGTCTCGAGGTTTGGGTTCAACCTTGGGTTCCTTCATCAGAGCGACAACTGGTTTGCCATTCATGAAGTTTCCCTTCTAGCCCTTGCCCCTTTTGAAACCAGTGGTCTTGACAAACCATCAACACTTGATGCTCCTTCTTAATTTCTATGTTTGCAGTCTTAAGCACCGCTAATAGCTCCGGGATCATCTCCATCCTTTGCATGTCATAGTTCACCACAAAGTTCTAGTAGCTTGGTGATAGTGTCTAGAGAATTCCGTCAACCACTATCTCATTTGGAAGATTAACTCCCACTTGGTTCAAGTGATTTTAGCACCCAGACATTCTGAGCACATGCTCACAAGTTGAGCTATTCTCCTCCATCTTTTTGGCAAAAGAACTCGTCAAAGGTCTCATACCTCTTAACACGGGCATGAGCCTGAAATCCCAATTTCAGCTCTTAGAACATCTCATATGTTCTATGGCGTTCAAAACGTCATTGGAATCCCGATTTCTAAGCCGTAAAGTATGGTGCACTAAACTATCAAGTAGTCATCAAGACGTGTCTGTCAAGTGTTCACAACATCCACGAACGACGTTGTAGGGGTTTGCACATCGAGCGGTACATCAAAGACGTAAGCCTTCTGTGTAGCAGTGAGGACACTCCTCGGACTACGGACCCAGTCCGTATCATTGCTTACATTATCTTTCAACTTGGTCTTTCTCTAGGATCGTATTAAACAGGGAGCTACAACGCAGTTATTGGTCTACAACATAATTTGCGAAGACAACTTAGACTATTGTTTATGACAATTAAGTTCATCTAATGAACTCCCACTCAGATAGACATCTCTCTAGTCATCTAAGTGATACATGATCCGAATCGACTAGGCCGTGTCCGATCATCACATGAGACGGACTAGTCATCAACGGTGAACATCTTCATGTTGATCGTATCTTCTATACGACTCATGTTCGACCTTTTGGTCTTCCGTGTTCCGAGGCCATGTCTATACATGCTAGGCTCGTCAAGGCAACCCTAAGTGTATCGCGTGTGTAAATCTGGCTTACACCCGTTGTATGCGAACGTTAGAACCTATCACACCCGATCATCACGTGGTGCTTCGGAACAACGAACCTTAGCAACGACGCACAGTTAGGGGGAACACAATTCTTGAAATTTTAGTGAGAGATCATCTTATTTACTACCGTCGTTCTAAGCAAATAAGATGTAAAACATGATAAACATCACATGCAATCAAATAGTGACATGACATGGCCAATATCATCTTGCTCCTTTGATCTTCATCTTTGGGGCTCCATGATCATCATCGTCACCGGCATGACACCATGATCTCCATCATCATGATCTCCATCATCATGATCTCCATCATCGTGTCTTCATGAAGTCGTCTCGCCAAACATTACTTCTACTACTATGGCTAACGTTTAGCAATAAAGTAAAGTAATTACATAGCGTTATTCAGTGACACGCAGGTCATACAATAAATAAGACAACTCCCATGGCTCCTGCCAGTTGTCACTCTCATCGACATGCAAGTCGTGATTCCTATTACAAGAACATGATCAATCTCATACATCACATATATCATTCATCACATCCTTTTGGCCATATCACATCACACAACACATGCTGCAAGAACAAGTTAGACGTCCTCTAATTGTTGTTGCAAGTTTTTACGTGGCTGCTATAGGTTTCTAGCAAGAACGTTTCTTTCCTACGCCAAAATCACAATGTGATATGCCAATTTCTATTTACCCTTCATAAGGACCCTTTTCATCTAATCCGATCCGACTAAAGTGGGAGAGACAGACACCCGCTAGCCACCTTATGCAACTAGTGCATGTCAGTCGGTGGAACATGTCTCACGTAAGAGTACGTGTAAGGTCGGTCTGGGCCGCTTCATCCCACGATGCCGCCGAATCAAGATAAGACTAGTAACGGCAAGAGAATTGACATGATCTACGCCCACAACTACTTTGTGTTCTACTCGTGCAAGATACTACGCATAGACCTAACTCATGATGCCACTGTTGGGGATCGTAGTAGAAAATCAAAATTTTTCCTACGCATCACCAAGATCTATCTATGGAGTAATCTAGCAACGAGCATAAGGGAGAGTGGAGTGCATCTACATACCCTTGTAGATCGCGATGCGGAAGCGTTACAAGAACGCGGATGAAGGAGTCGTACTCGCTGCGATTCAGATCGCGGTTGATTCCGATCTAAGCGCCGAACAACGGCGCCTCCGCGTTCAACACACGTGCAGCCCGGTGACGTCTCCCATGCCTTGATCCAGCAAGGAGAGAGGGAGAGGTTGGGGAAGACTCCATCCAGCAGCAGCACGATGGCATGGTGGTGGTGGAGGAGCGTGGCAATCCTGTAGGGCTTCGCCAAGCACCGCGGGAGAGGAGAAGGACTTGGGAGAGGGGGAGGGCTGCGCCAGAGCTTGTGGTGCGGCTGCCCTCCCACCCCCCACATATATATAGGGGCAAGGGAGAGGGGGGCCGGCTCCCTCAGATCCAATCTGAGGAGGGGGCGGTGGCCAGGGGGGTTGTATTGCCCCCCAAGGCAAGGGGGGCGCCCCCCCTTAGGGTTCCCCCCAAACCCTAGGCGCATGGGCCCTAGGGGGGGGAGGCGCCCAGCCCACTAAGGGGCTGGTCCCTCTCCACATGCAGCCCATAGGGCCCTCCGGGGCAGGTGGACCCTCCCGGTGGACCCCCGGAACCCCTTCGGTGGTCCCGGTACATTACCGGTAAACCCCCGAATTATTCCGGTGACCGTATGATGACTTCCCATATATAAATCTTTACCTTCGGACCATTCCGGAACTCCTCGTGACGTCCGGGATCTCATCCGGGACTCCGAACAACATTCGATAACCACGCACATCTATTCCCTATAACCCTAGCGTCATCGAACCTTAAGTGTGTAGACCCTACGGGCTCGGGAACCATGTAGACATGACCGAGACAACTCTCCGGTCAATAACCAACAGCGGGATCTCGATACCCATGTTGGCTCCCACATGTTCCACGATGAACTCATCGGATGAACCACGATGTCAAGGATTCAATCAATCCCATATACGATTCCCTTTGTCCATCGGTATAGCACTTGCCCGAGATTCGATCATCCGTATACCGATACCTTGCTCAATCTCGTTACCGGCAAGTCTCTTTACTCGTTCCATAACACATCATCCCGTGATCAACTCCTTGATCATATTGTGCACATTATGATGATGTCCTACCGAGTGGGCCCAGAGATACCTCTCCGTCATAAGGAGTGACAAATCCCAGTCTCGATTCGTGCCAACCCAACAGACACTTTCAGAGATACCTGTAGTGCACCTTTATAGCCACCCAGTTACGTTGTGACGTTTGGTACACCCAAAGCATTCCTACGGTATCCGGGAGTTGCACAATCTCATGGTCTAAGAAAAAGATACTTGACATATAGAAAAGCTTTATCATACGAACTACACGATCTGTGCTAGGCTTAGGATTGGGTCTTGTCCATCACATCATTCTCCTAATGATGTAATCCCGTTATCAACGACATCCAATGTCCATGGTCAGGAAACCGTAACCATCTATTGATCAACGAGCTAGTCATCTAGAGGCTCACTAGGGACATGGTGTTTGTCTATGTATCCACACATGCATCTGAGTTTCCTATCAATACAATTCTAGCATGGATAATAAACAATTATCATGAATAAGGAAATATAATAATAACCAATTTATTATTGCCTCTAGGGCATATTTCCAACAGGGTGGTGCGCCTTGGTGCCTAGTGGGCAGCTGCCCCCCCTCTAGTGGGTCTTCGTTCCAGTATTTTTTATTTATAGCACAATAATTCTCCAAAAAATTTCATCCAATTCCAAGAACTTTTATTTCTGCACAAAAAACAACACCATGGTAGTTCTGCTGAAAACATTGTCAGTCCGGGTTAGTTTCATTCAAATCATGCAAATTAGAGTTCAAAACAAGAGAAAAGGCGTTAGAAAAATTAGATACGACGGAGATGTATCAACTCCCCCAAGCTTAACCAATTTCTTGTCCTCAAACAATTCAGTTGAAAAACTGAAAGTGCTAAAGAAAAAATTTTACGAACTCTTTTGTTCTTGTGTCTATATACATGCTTAAACAATACCCAAGTTTTCAGCGAAGATCATAACTAACCATGCAAATGAGAACTCTTAAAAATAATATTCATTCATATCAATGGCATAATCAACTAGCGAGCAATAATAAGATATCTCAAATGCCAACACTTTGTCAAAACAATCATGATATAATATGATAATTATGGTATCTCGCTAGCCCTTTCCGAGACCATAAAATATAAATGCGGAACACCTCCAATGTTCAAGCAGCGACTAGATATTGCAATTCATGGTTGAGGAGATCTAGTCATGCTAACACTTAGCATTAACTACACTCAATGTAGGAGAATGATAATAGTGCTCTAAGGACTGGTGCTTATTTGAGAAGGTGATAACTCAAAATAAAGAAGTAAATAGATAGTCCGTTCACAGAGGGGAGCAGCGATTTGCATAGGTGCCAGAGCTCGAAGCTTAAATTAGAGATAAATATAATTTTGGGAGGTATACCTTTCCTATCAACGTTACGACCAAGAGTTTTTAATATCCTCCATGCTAAACAAATTAGTGGCGGTCCCAAACGGTAAAAGTAAACTTTACCCCCCCTCCACCAACAAACACAAGCCATGGCTAGCCGAATCCTTGGGTGCCCTCCATACCAACAACACTCCGGTGAGTTTTGTTTAATTATTATCGTTATTTTTCATGGGACTAGGCATCCCGATTACCGGCCCGTCTCATGCAAGGACGAGTGAATAAACACTCATCATGAGAATACCCCGCTTACCACAGAATATATTGACCACCCCTGCCGCTCCATCAGCAGTACATGCACACAAAATAGATGTTCATTTGAATATTTAGTGGTGGCACATGCAAATTTACTTGGTACGGCAGAATAATACCGCATATAGGTAGATATAGTGGACTCATCTGGAATAACATGGGTTTAAGGATTTTGATGCACAAGCAATATTCGTGCTTAGTACAAGTGAAGGTTGGCAATGAGGTTGAGAAGAGACCAGCTAGAGAAAGAAAACGGTCATAATCATGCATTGAGAATAATTACCATTGAATACTGGCATGAGTAGGATATAGACACCTTGAACATGAATATCGTGGAGGATATGTTGGTTTTGAATCAACTACATGCGTGAACATGTGTCAAGTCAAGCCACTCGAAACATTCAGAGAAGGATACCATATCATCATACTACATCACAACCATTTTAATGCATGTTGACACCCAAGATAAATCATTATTCACTCCTAGCTACTTAAGCATGGCATGAACAACTATAATCTCTAATTTTCATCGCAAACATGTTTAATCATAATATGTTGAATTATGGATACCAAGTTAAACATATTTACAAAAACAAAAACTAGTTGAGTTCATACCTGCTTTTCCTTGCCACAATCACTTCATCAAATATTGTCATTATTGTTGGGGAATGTAGCATGCAATTTCAAAAAAATTCCTACGCTCACGCAAGATCTATCTAGGAGATGCATAGCAACAAGACGGGGGGAGTGTGTCCACGTACCCTCGTAGACCGAAAGCGGAAGCGTTAGGTTAACACGGTTGATGTAGTCGAACGTCTTCAAGATCCAACCGATCCAAGTACTGAACGTACGACATCTCCGTGTTCAGCACACGTTCAGCACGATGACGTCCCACGAGCTCTTGACCCAACAGATGCTCGAGGGAGAGTTCTGTCAGCACGACGGCGTGTCGACGATGTTGGTGATGTGATCTGCGCAGGGCTTCGCCTAAGCACCACGACAATATGATCTGAGGTGTAATCTGTGGAGGGGGGCATCGCACACGGCTAAGAGAAACTTGTGTGTCCTAGGGTGCCCCCATGCGTTCGTATATAAAGGACAAGAGGGGGAGGCCGACCGGCCCCTCTAGGGCGCGCCAAGAGAGAGGAGTCCTACTAGGATTCCAAGTCCTAGTAGGATTCCACTTGCTGGAAGGTGGAAGAAGGAAGGGAGAGGGAGAGGGAGAGGAAAGGGGGGCCGCACCCCCTCCCCTAGTCCTATTCGGACTCCCCATGAGGGGGGCACCTCCTCGTGGCCTGCCCTCTATCTCCCCTAAGGCCCATGTTGGTCCATTACTTCCCCGGGGGGTTCCGTTAACCCCTCCGGCACTCCCTTTTTACTCGGTACCTCTCAGAACTCTTCCGGTGTCCGAATAAGACCATCCAATATATCATTCTTTATGTCTCAACCATTTCAAGACTCCTCGTCATGTCCGCAATCTCATCCGGGACTCCGAACAAACTTTAGTCGCCAAAACACATAACTCATAATACAAACCATCATCGAACGTTAAGCGTGCGGACCCTACGAGTTCGAGAACTATGTAGACATGACCGAGACACATCTTCGGTCAATAACCAATAGCAGAACTTGGATGTTCATATTGGCTCCTACATATTCTATAAAGATCTTTATCAGTAAAACGCATAACAACATACATTGTTCCCTTTGTCATCGGTATGTTACTTCCCCGAGATTCGATCATCAGTATCATCATACCTAGTTCAATCTCGTTACCGGTAAGTCTTTTTACTCGTTCTGTAATACATCATCTCGTGGCTAAATCATTAGTCATTTGCTTGCAAGACTACATCATCTCATGACAAATCCTATTCTCGATCTATGCCAACTCAACAAACACTTTCGAAGACACCTGTAGAGCATCTTTATAATCACCCAATTACGTTGTGACGTTTGATAGCACACAAGGTGTTCCTCCGGCATTCGGGAGTTGCCTAATCTCATAGATAGAGGAACATGTATAAGTCATGACGAAAGCAATGGCAATAAAACTAAATGATCATAATGCTAAGCTAACGAATGGGTCTTATCCATCACATCATTCTCCTAATGGTGTGACCTAGTTCATCAAATGACAACACATGTCTATGGTCAGGAAACTTAACCATCTTTGATTAACGAGCTAGTCTAGTAGAGGCATATGAGGGACACTCTGTTTTTGCCTATGTATTCACACATGTATCAAGTTTCCGGTTAATACAATTCTAGCATGAATAAAAGACATTTATCATGATATATAAGGAAATATAAATAACAACTTTATTATTGCCTCTAGGGCATATTTCCTTTAGTCTCCCACTTGCACTAGAGTCAATAATCTAGATTACATAGTAATGATTCTAACACCCATGGAGTCTTGGTGCTGATCATGTTTTTCTCGTGGTAGAGGCTTAGTCAACGGATCTACGATATTCAGATTCGTATGTATTTTGCAAATCTCTATGTCTCCCTCCTTGACTTTATCGTGGATGGAGTTGAAGTGTCTCTTGGTGTGCTTGGTTCTCTTGTGAAACTTGGATTCCTTCACCAAGGCTATTGCTCTAGTGTTGTCTCAAAAGATTTTCATTGGACCCGATGCACTAGGTATTACACATAGATTAGGTATGAACTCCTTCATCCAGACTCCTTCATTTGCTGCTTCCGAAGCAGCTATGTACTCCGCTTCATACATAGATCCCACCACGACGCTCTTCTTGGAACTGCACCAACTGACAGTTCCACCGTTCAACAAAATTACGTATCCGGTTTGTGACTTAGAGTCATCCGGATCAGTGTCAAACTTGCATCGACGTAACCGTTTACGACAAGCTCTTTGTCACCTCCGGATCAATGTTGAAAGAAGAAATTTATGAAGTGATTCACGATAGCTCTTTGAATGAAAAACATGATTGCAATGATGTTATTATAAATTCTATTAATGTCTATTGTTGTCACGGGAAATCCAAGACCACCTATGGGACCTGGAGGCCCCCTGCTGGTTCAGCAGGGGGACATCGCATTGCACAAAGAGCAGACCAGCGCACGGCAGCACAGAGGGGAGCACACAATCAATTTACCCAGGTTCGGGCCGCCGCGAGGCGTAAGACCCTACTCCTGCTTTAGTGGATTGATGATGGAATGGTGGTCGTGGAGCGTTGTACACTCGCCCGGCAAGGGTTGCCCTTGGGCAGTAGTGACTACGCGCGTACGGTGGTGTGGGTTTCTCTATTTTCCAACCCTTTTTACGGTTTCCATGGGCCTCCTTTTATAGACCAAGGTGCGACCATAGTGGCAAAGTAGTCATTATGCACTAACATGATAGCAAATAGTGCTACCATACCTAACTCTGCGGGCTGACAGGGTGCATTAAATGCACCGCTTAGTGTCACATCAATGGCTGCCAGGCAAGGCTTGCTGGGCTATCTCGCCAGCTCCGCGCCTGTCTTCTTGACACGTCACAAGACAGGTGTCATCTGTGGGTTCTTCTTATAGGAACTGGCTGCCATGTGGCTAATGGCTGCCACTTGATCATCTTGTGGCTTAACACCGCATTGATTGTCGATTTGGGTCGCGCTTGAGTGCTTGGTGAGGTGGTTTGGCCTCCGCGAGCCCCCGGCAAGCCCTGCCGGGGGTGTCTCTGCTATCTGCTTCCGGGGGTGGCCTCGCCCCCTGCTGGGCTCGCCTGCCCGGCAAGGGAGGCCCTTCTCTTGGTAATGTTTTGCTTATCTGGCTTGGCCTTGGTCTCTCTACTCTAAGCTAGTACTCTAGATCTCTTGGTTTCTTGTACATCTTGGCTTGGCCTTGGATTGTCCGTGCATGAGTCAGGGGAAAACACATACCCCTGTATATTTTCCCCAGCATAAGCCCCCGGGCCTGAGCCACACGTGTCGCTGGGCACGTTGGGTTAGGCCCCAAATAGTGCGCGGACATGTGGTAGGAGAGAGCTGAGGGCGCCGGTTTTGTCATGATGACCTGTTTCTCCAACACCCATCTTGCGCAATTACTACGCGTCGTGGGATCGTGGGGCTGCTGCAGTTGCGGTAAAAACGGTAACTTTCTGAAGCGTCGCGCCTCTGTTCCGCTTTTCCCTTCCTTAAGTGTAATGCCCAGGATGGGACTATATCTCCTACGTGTCGAGGCACGACTTAGAGACATAACCCCATGCTGGAATGATCGCAAGTTTGGTATCTTTGCACAACTCATGTAAAAGATGGGGATGGAAAACATAAAATAGTTGGCTTACACTCGCCACGTCACACAAATACATTACAAGTTCCAATCATCATTCAATAAAACATCACAGCCCATCTAAGGGTAAAATCCGAATGACAAGATACCAAACATAACTTAAATCCACAGGTCGGATCGAATCCTAGTAGAAGTCGCCACTACTGATCATCGGGATAACGAACATAGTAACGGCTACGCTCCTCGTCGTACTCCCAGTCTAGCTCAGTGCCATCACCTGGGTATCTCACCATCGGACCTGCATCTGGTGTGGTGAAGTAACTGTGAGCCACAGAGGACTCAGTAATCCCGTTCCCGGGTAACATGACTATCTAAGCCTTGGGTGTGGAACAAGGCTGAAGAAAGAATAAGAAAGTGGTTGCAGCAGCACTAGCCTAGCTTACGTATAAGAGAGCGAGAAGAGAAGGCGCCTCGGACGAGAGATGATCACTAAGTGATCCTAAACTAATCAAGTCAGACATAACCCCATCGTGTTCATCTCCCGAAACCCCTTTCGGAAAATGACAGTCACGGTACTCACGCTGGTAGTGTATTGGAACAATGTGTCAAGTTTTCTACAACCGGATATTAACAAACTCCCATCTGCCACATAACCGCGGGCACGGCTTTCGAAAGTTCAAACCCTGTAGGGGTTTTCCAACTTGGCCCATGACAAGCCCACGATCCGCGGAGTCACAACTCCAAGGTGGGAAGACCCGAGTATTCTCGGAATCCCGTGCTCAAGATACTCCGAACTAAGGTAAGGCTAATCCAGCAAATCCTCCCGGTGTGTCGGCACCCTGATAGTAGCCGCGCGTATCTAGTCTCAGGACACGACCGGATGGGCGAAGCTACAGGTGTATGCCAGATACCTCGGGTTTCCCCAAGGCGGCCCCGCAGGCTCCCCGTTTCGGACCAACACTCATGTGAAGCACTGGCCCGGGGTTTGTTGATTAAGAAAGAGGGTTAATTACTCCCTATGCAAGTTTATTTAGTTATTAGGCAAATAGTACCAATGTTGGGACTTGCTGGAAAATACTTAGCACTTAGCGGTTTATCGAGGGGGCCCCATAAACCCCAACCGTATGAGGAACGCATAATCAAGGAACATAACACCGATTTATACGGTTCCTAGCGGCATGAGTGGAACAAATCACCAAGCAAAAGGCTTAGCCTTCCACCCATTGCCAATATATAGATGTTTTCATTTTAAGCATTTATATAGTGTGATATAACCCAACAAACTTCAACATGAAGCAAGCATCTTCAACTTCACCTGCAACTAGCAATGCTATAAGAGGGGCTGAGCGAAGCGTACTTAGCCATTCAACGGTTTGCATAGGTAGGGTGGTTAAACAGGTTCATGGTTACAAGTAGGAGGCTGACAGGAAAGACATGGGCATCGAGGCAAAATTATAGATCGAGACTTCTAGCAATAGGCAAAAATAGTAATGGTATCCGGGTTCGCTCATCTTGCCTAAAGAGTTGTCGTTCGGATCGTAAGAGGGGTCCTCATGCTCAACCTCGTTGTTAACCTCGTGCTCATACTCGTACTCGGTCTCAGCTTCTGGCTCTAATCAACACAACCACACAAGGCACAAATCAACAAGATGCAATGCGCACACAAAAATGATGGATGCATGATTTATGCTCTAAAGGAGCACAATGAGCATGACAATATGCGATCAAGCAAAAATGCTTCAAAACAAGATAACAATAGGATATTATGAATCTACACGAAAAATCAATCAAGTTTCATATAAGACTTGCAGCAGTCGGAGCTACGGGCTAAAAGTTACACACAAAACAATAAACATGCGAAAGCTGAAATTACAGCAACATAGCCACTTCGGAGCACTAGCAAAATGAACTACATCACTCAAACATCATGGCAAAGAGTATG
The DNA here is from genome assembly GCA_902687465.1 of Secale cereale. Lineage (NCBI taxonomy): Eukaryota > Viridiplantae > Streptophyta > Magnoliopsida > Poales > Poaceae > Secale > Secale cereale. The sequence continues at coordinate 310,955,218 of LR738709.1, read as the reverse complement.
AACATAAACTAGACATATCCTACAGCAAATAATTCCATTGGTGCACCCCTAAAGGAGCCACGGATCAATAGCAACTAGCTTGGACATATTGAACTTGACAACAAAATCCTGACAGCAGTATTTTATCGCAACTTTGGAGCAAAAGTTAAATATGCTACAACCACTCAAATAATCATGTAAGAGCATGAATGGATAGCCAACAATATATACTACAAGGAATCATCAAGAGTCACCCCAAAACTATCATGGATTGTCCTAGAACAACAAGCAAACATGGCATCTGGAAATTACAGATTCCAGACTTAAATTTCACTAAGTGTTAAAACAGCAGTTTCATCATGGCATCTTTGAGAGCAAGTTTAAATCACCTCAAAACTAAACATGGCAAGTGGTAAGCACCACAACAAAGTACATATGATGGTGATTCCAAAACACCTAAGCATGCATCAAGAGGACAATCTCATCAATAGCAATGAGCTCCTCAAGTTGGCATTTCATAACAAGCTTAAAAACTTAACAGCCACAGAGCACTTTGCAATGGAGATAAACATGGCAAGATTAATTCTAACATGCAAACCTAAGCATATAACATGTAGAGCATGACAATATGAACACCTGGACATGCCATTTGCAACATTCGGATAAACGAGCATCAAGTTATCACTATGCAAAGATGGCATGAACCCAACACTAACATCAGTTTTTATCACGATGCACTCTTGCAACAGAATTTTAAGCACCTAGATGAACTCAAACATGTATGGCATAATGGAATGAAATGTAGTACAAGTCTCCACGAATGTCTGGACACCTCATTCACTCAAATCGGAGCATCACACACAAAGTTATCCATGTTTGAAACTAGCATCAGACAAGCAAAATATCTCAGACTTTGTGGAAAAACTACCTCTCCCAGATCTGGTCAACACGGGGTCAAACGGGCCGGATCTGAGCTGACGAAGCGGATCGGGCTGGGGGTCGGTGCGGATCCAGCAGGCTCGCGGATCGGGCGGCCCTCCAGCTAACGGGCCGGACCTGGGGAACCGGCGGCTCGGCGCCCTCGAGCGGCTGGAACGGCGATGGCGCAAGGCCTCGTGGATCGGCACTGGAAGGAGGCCCGACTGGGCCGGTGAAGGCGCTGAAGGGAACCGGCCTAGGGGAGAACGGGGCCTGCGGGCCCCTGGTGGCGAGCGCGGCAGGCGGGACTGGGCCGCTGCTGCCTGGCGGAGGGAAGGCGGCCCAGGGTCCTCGTGGGGTGGCCTAGGGTTCGCTGGTGGCGGATTGGGCCGACCGGCCCACCCGCGCGCTGGATCGGGGAGGGATCGACGGGATTCTGCGCTCGAATCCGAGCGGCGGCGTCGGCTGGCCCCCGATGGCCTTGCGGGAGGCGGCGGCAGCGGCGCCCGGCCGGGGCGGCGGCGGTGCCCGGCCGGCGCGGCGACGGGGAAGGCAAGGGGCGCCGGCGGAGGTGACCTGGGAGGGCGGCGCAGCGAGCTCCGGACGGTGAGGTGGCGGCGCCGGCCGGCGGCGAGAAGCTCCGGCGAGGGTAGCTCCGGCGGCGGCGGGGATTCCGGCGGGGGCCCGGTCTGGAGGAAGAAGAAGGCTGGAGGAAGGGGATGACTACTAGGGTTTTCTACTAGGGCAAAATTTGGGGGAGGTTGGACAAATATATAGGCACAATGAGCTAGGGTTGTCCAAATAAGGTGTGGTTTTCGGCCACGCGATTAGAATTGGATGGCCTAGATGATAGGATGGGTTTGGAGTGGTTTGGTGGGCTGTTGGAGGGGTGTCTTGGGCCTCAAAGTGGAGGCACTTTGAGCCCACGAGAATAACTGTTGGGGTAGCAAACGGACTCGAAACGCGACGAGATTTGACAGGCGGGTTACACACATCAAAACAACAACACACAACAAGTCTCGCACCAAACCGGTAACGTTACACGGCCAAACAACAAAGTAGGCCTCGGGGATGCCACGGACACGTGCGGGAGCTCCGGAATGCGAAACGGACAACGGGAAGGAACGCGTGGAACCGGATGCAAACAACAACACAAATGCGATGCAATGCTCATGACTACATGATATGAATGAATGCCACACACGCACGCAACAAAATGACGAAAACCTGAAAGACAAAGAACCCGGAATGGAATAGATGAAGCCAGAGATATATTATATGCCCAAAAGGGAAAGTATTACATCCGGGGCATTACAAACTCTCCTCTATTACAAAAAGATCTCGTCCCGAGATCTAGGACTGGAAAAAGGAAGGGTACTCGGAACGAAGATGATCTTCTCGTTCCCACGTAGCTTCTCGGTCGGTATGATGTGACCACTTGATTTTCAAGAATTTGATGGACTTGTTGCGGGTCTTGCGCTCGGTTTCTTCGAGAATAGCAACTGGGTGCTCTCGGTAGGACAAATCTTGTTGAAGATCAATCTCTTCAAACGGAATCATGCGTTCAGGAGTCTTGAAGCATTTCCGGAGTTGAGACACATGAAACACATCATGAACATTGGCGAAGTTGGGAGGGAGCTCAAGTTGATAGGCTAGGTCGCCTCTTTTGCCAAGGATCTTGAAAGGCCTGACGTATCTAGGAGCAAGCTTTCCTTTGATACCGAATCTTTGGGTGCCTTTCATAGGAGAAACACGGAGATAGACATGATCACCAATGTTGAAAGCCAAATCACGATGCTTGCCGTCATAGTAGCTCTTCTGACGCGACTGAGCGGCCTTGAGATTCTCACGTATGACTTTGCACATTTCTTCGGCTTCTGAGATCAAGTCATTGCCAAGAAGTTGACGTTCTCCTGTTTCGGACCAGTTGAGAGGGGTACGGCACTTTCTGCCATAGAGGATTTCAAACGGAGCTTTGCCTGCACTTGCTTGAAAGCTGTTGTTGTAAGAGAACTCGGCCAATGGAAGGGAATCTTCCCATTTCATGCCAAAAGATATGACACAGGCTCTGAGCATGTCTTCTAGAATCTGATTCACTCGCTCGACTTGACCACTAGTCTGAGGGTGGAAAGCAGTGCCGAACCTGATCTTAGTGCCCATGGCGGACTGAAAGGAGTCCCAGAACTTTGAAGTGAACAAACTTCCACGGTCTGAGGAGATAACTTGAGGAATGCCATGTAAGGACACAATTCTGGAAGTGTACAACTCTGCAAGTTGAGCTGCATTGATGGATTCTTTGACTGGAAGGAAGTGAGCGACTTTGGTAAGCTTGTCAATCACCACGAAGATAGAATCATTCCCTCTCTTGGACTTAGGAAAACCAGTGACGAAATCCATTTCAATGTGGTCGAATTTCCACTCGGGAATAGGAAGAGGTTGGAGAAGACCGGCTGGACGTTGATGCTCTGCCTTCACTCTTCTGCAGACATCACATTCATTCACGAATTGGGCAATCTCCCTTTTCATGCGTGTCCACCAGTAAGACTGCTTGAGGTCTTGGTACATCTTGGAGCTGCCAGGATGAATGGAAAGGAGAGAATCATGTGCTTCTTCCATTATGAGCTTCCTGAGATCACCTTTGGGAACAATGAGTCTGTCCTCAAAGAACAAGGTATCTCTCTCATCAACGCGGTAGCACTTGTATTTCGGATCACCCTTTGCAATACCATGTTTCACCTTCTGCACCATGGCATCACTGAGTTGGGCCTCACGGACCTGATCTTCCAAGGTAGGAGCAACTTGAAGATTTGCAAGAAAACCCTGCGGAACAACTTGGAGGTTGAGTTTCCTGAATGCTTCACAAAGCTCAGGCTGGAACGGCTTAATAAGAAGGCTGTTGCAATATGCCTTTCTGCTCAAAGCATCTGCAATCACATTTGCCTTGCCAGGAGTGTATTCAATGCTGGGATCATACTCTTGGATCATTTCAACCCAACGAGTCTGGCGGAGGTTCAGATTCGGCTGTGTGAAGATGTACTTCAAGCTCTTGTGATCAGTGAAGATGTCGACTTTTCTGCCCAACAACAGATGTCTCCACGTAATCAAAGCATGTACCACAGCTGCTAGTTCGAGATCATGTGTGGGATAGTTCTTCTCACTTGGCTTCAGCTGACGAGAAGTGTATGCCACAATTCTCTTGTCCTGCATAAGCACACCACCAAGTCCTTGAAGAGAAGCATCACAGAATACTTCGTAGGGCTTGGATTCATCTGGAGGAGTTAGAACTGGAGCAGAGACGAGCTTTTCTTTGAGAGTTTTGAATGAAACTTCACACTCTGGAGACCAAAAGTACTTGACATTCTTCTGCAGCAAGTTGGAAAAAGGCTTGGCAATCTTGGAGAAGTTCTCAACGAACCTTCTGCAATAGCTGGCAAGACCCAGAAAACTTCGGAGTTGCTTGATGTTCTGAGGAGCTTCCCAGTTGACAATAGCTTCAACTTTCTCGGGATTTACCGCAATACCATCAGCTGAGATGATATGGCCCAGGTACAAAACCTTATCAAGCCAAAATTCGCACTTGGAGAACTTGACATAGAACTTATGTTCACGGAGTCGGTCGAGAACAAGACGGAGGTGATTTTCGTGATCTTCTTCATTCTTGGAAAATACAAGAATATCATCCCGATACACAAGCACAAACTTGCCGGTGTAGGGGTTGAAGATGTAGTGCATCATTCTCGAGAAGGTAGGAGGAGCATTGGCGAGACCAAAGGACATGACCGTATACTCGTATGAGCCGTAGCTCGTTCTGAAGGCAGTCTTGTGGATATCTTCCTCGCGAATGCGAATTTGGTGATAGCCCATTCGGAGATCGAGCTTAGAGAACACTTTTGCTCCTTTGAGCTGCTCGAACAGTTCGTTGATGTTGGGGAGCGGATACTTGTTCTTTATTGTCTTCTTGTTCAATGGCCGGTAATCAACGCAGAGATGTTCCGTGCCATCTTTCTTCTTGACAAATAAGACATCACAGCCCCAAGGAGACGTACTCGACCTGATTAGGCCCAAACGTTCCTGTTCATCAAGCTGTTTCTTCAACTCCTTCAATTCTCCAGGAGAGAGCTTGTACCGATGCCGGCATGCTGGCTCAGTACCCGGCTCGAGTTCAATGACGAATTCCACCTGACGGTGTGGAGGCATGCCTGGAAGTTCTTCAGGAAAGACGTCTTGGTATTCGTTTACCACCGGAATTTGAGAGATGGCATTAATCTCGCCCTTATCATTGAGAGAGAAAAGCCTGATAGTGTTATCCCTGGAGGCGAAGATAATCACATCTTTATCAGGATGAGTAATCTTGACTTCTTTCTGTGCACAATCAATGTGAGCATCATGCTGAGAAAGCCAATCCATCCCGAGGATGAGGTCAATGTCAGAACTGCCAAGAACCACCGGTATAGCCAGAAAGCGATAATCACCCATGCGCATAGAAACATCCGGAGCATAGACAGTAGAAGTCATACGTCTCCCCGGAGAAATAACTTGCAACCTCTGAGGCAAATTTTTGGTGACATTATCGTGCTTGGATGCAAATGGATATGACATGAAAGAACATGAAGCACCTGAATCAAACAACACTTTAGCTGGAAAAGAGTTAACTGAAAGGTTACCCAAAATCACGTCAGAAGAATTCTCCGCTTGTGCTGCATTCATCAGATTCACCCTTGTAGACTTTGGAATATGCTTGACAATAGCTGTGCTGGCAGGTGGAGGAGGTGGAAGACGCTTTGGGTTCGGGCATCTGTTAGCATAATGACCCTTCTGGCCACACTTGTTGCACACCACTTCTGAGAGAGGACGGAAATGAGAACCACTTGACTTGGAACCTTGAGACTGAAACTGGTTCTTCGACTGGTTGCTCGGGTTGGGTGGGTGGGAGAAACCACGTCCACCTGAGTTCTTGTTGCTGTTGGAGTTGTTCGAGTTGTTGGAGTTGTTGGAGTTGTTGTAAGGAGCTCGAATCACTGGAGGAGGAGGAAGCCAAAATTTCTGTTGTTTCACAGCCACTTGAGAAGATGAGGAGGAGTGAACGGCATCTCGAATCCTCTTTTTGGAAGCCTCCATCTTGAGCTGGGCTGCCTCTTGCTTCAAAGCCATGTTATAGAATTTGTCGAACTCATCGGGCTCGAACAAAGTGAGAGCAAGTTGAAGTTCATCTTTGAGACCTCCGCGGAACTGATAGATCTTGCTCTTGGCATCTGGTATGTCTTGCTTAGCATAGCGGGCGAGGTTTTGGAACTTGACATTATACTGGTAGACAGTCATAGAGCCCTGCTTCAGGTTGCGGAATTGCTCACGCATACCCTCGATGACACTTGTTGGAATGTGGTGAGAGCGAAAGTCCTTGCAGAAATCCTCCTAAGAGATCACACGACCTGGCATGGAGTCTTTGTAGTGCTGCCACCAGTCAGCTGCTTGGTCTTTGAGTTGGAAGACTGCAAACTTCACATAGTCCTCTTCTCTTACATTACTGCACTCAAAATGCTTTTTGATATCGGTGATTTAATCTTCAGCATCAAGAGGGTCGACACAGTAACTGAAAGCTTTTGGATTATTGGCCAGAACTGGTTGAGAGTAGCATGGTGCTGTTGGTTGAAGAAATTGCCTTGATTCCCTGGAACACCCTGATTAGCATGATTAGCTTGCATCTGCTGCATTATCTGCATCAACATCTGGGTGTTCTGGTTTGTAGTCTGCATAACCGCTCTCCAAGCCTCAGACGGAGGAGGAGGGGAAGGAGGACGATCTGGGACCTCTTCCCCCTCTGGGTTAGCGTTGGGAACCCGTTTCGGAGCCATCCTGAAAGAGATGACCACGAATCAGCAATTTCATTGGAAGAAGGTATAAACTGAAACAACGGATTGAAATGCAACATAGTCTTCACAAGAATCATTCGAACAAGAGGAACGAATGAAATTCTCAGTTAAATGATAACATCAATCTTCACGAGAAGCCACATAGGGGACAAAAGGTAAATAAGAAAAACACAAGGTGCAGATGGAACAAACACAAGATAGGAGCTTCGTTCTAACATCTTTGTGCTGAAAGCTTATGAACGCGTTACGAAAGGGTTTTGCAATCCCCGGATCAGCATAGCCAAGGACCCTTTAAGATGCAACTCCCGATCGGAACATCGGTCATAGAACCACTTCACTCAATGTAGAACCCCGAACTCACTAACCTGCATTCGTTGGTAGAATGCCTACGATCTACTGGATAAACCCACCTACTAATTTCCGAAAGTTTCCAGTTATGCAATCAGGTGTTGGGGATACAGGGGAAGCACCGCGCAATCAACTCTAAACGTACATCCAGCTGTATCCATCCTTCAACACATAACCAGTCTTTCTCGGAAACCGTCTACCTCGGACCTTCGAAAAGCATCCACTATACCAAGCTATGGCAATACTCCCGAACTACCTCCCCAGTACTGGGTGATGTCGGGGTTATCTTGCCACTAACCATATAGGAGAGATTTTCGATGTCGGCCGTCTTAAGTATTTAGTACTGCCGCGATATGCTTGTGACGACAATAGCCCGAAGCTCAACTCCCCGGGACACTACCACAACCCCTAATGTCAGGAGGCATCGAGAACAATATTCTCGTCACAAGAACATCGAAACAATCCAATAATACTCGCGAGATTCCTAAAAAACATTTGGTGCAATTTTTGAAAGTAGAAGAGGCAAGAGTAGACGTCAGGAGTCCTCACCAGAGAGAAAGGGGATGAGAAGCAAAGAAGTCCTACTCTTCGATATAAATATAGGACTCAAAATGTTTTTAGTGTGTGCCTAGACTCGACCGTCAACGATTCGATCAATCAGTGGGGGCTTCTAGGTCGGAGAAGGCTCTGAATACCAACTTGTAATGCCCAGGATGGGACTATATCTCCTACGTGTCGAGGCACGACTTAGAGACATAACACCATGCTGGAATGATCGCAAGTTTGGTATCTTTGCACAACTCATGTAAAAGATGGGGATGGAAAACATAAAATAGTTGGCTTAAACTCGCCACGTCACACAAATACATTACAAGTTCCAATCATCATTCAATAAAACATCACAGCCCATCTAAGGGTAAAATCCAAATGACAAGATACCAAACATAATTTAAATCCACAGGTCGGATCGAATCCTAGTAGAAGTCGCCACTACTGATCATCGGGATAACGAACATAGTAACGGCTACGCTCCTCGTCGTACTCCCAGTCTAGCTCAGTGCCATCACCTGGGTAGCTCACCATCGGACCTGCATCTGGTGTGGTGAAGTAACTATGAGCCACAGAGGACTCAGCAATCCCGTTCCCGGGTAACATGACTATCTAAGCCTTGGGTGTGGAACAAGGCCGAAGAAAGAATAAGAAAGTGGTTGCAGCAGCACTAGCCTAGCTTACATATAAGAGAGCGAGAAGAGAAGGCGCCTCGGATGAGAGATGATCACTAAGTGATCCTAAACTAATCAAGTCAGACATAACCCCACCGTGTTCATCTCCCGAAACCCCTTTCGGAAAATGACAGTCACGGTACTCACGCTGGTAGTGTATTGGAACAATGTGTCAAGTTTTCTACAACCGGATATTAACAAACTCCCATCTGCCACATAACCGCGGGCACGGCTTTCGAAAGTTCAAACCCTGCAGGGGTGTTCCAACTTGGCCCATGATAAGCCCACGATCAGCGGAGTCGCAACTCCAAGGTGGGAAGACCCGAGTATTCTCGGAATCCCGTGCTCAAGATACTCCGAACTAAGGTAAGGCTATACCAGCAAATCCTCCTGGTGTGTCGGCACCCTGATAGTAGCCGCGCGTATCTAGTCTCATGACACGACCGGATGGGCGAAGCTACAGGTGTATGCCAGATACTTCGGGTTTCCCCAAGGCGGCCCCGCAGGCTCCCCGTTTCGGACCAACACTCATGTGGAGCACTGGCCCGGTGTTTGTTTATTAAGAAAGAGGGTTAATTACTCCCTATGCAAGTTTATTTAGTTATTAGGCAAATAGTACCAATGTTGGGACTTGCTGGAAAAGACTTAGCACTTAGCGGTTTATCGAGGGGGCCCCATAAACCCCAACCGTGTGAGGAACGCATAATCAAGGAACATAACACCGGTTTATACGGTTCTTAGCGGCATGAGTGGAACAAATCACCAAGCAAAAGGCTTAGCCTTCCACCCATTGCCAATATATAGATGTTTTCATTTTAAGCATTTATATAGTGTGATATAACCCAACAAACTTCAACATGAAGCAAGCATCTTCAACTTCACCTGCAACTAGCAATGCTATAAGAGGGGCTGAGCAAAGCGTACTTAGCCATTCAACGGTTTGCATAGGTAGGGTGGTTAAACAGGTTCATGGTTATAAGTAGGAGGCTGACAGGAAAGACATGCGCATCGAGGAAAAAATATAGATCGAGACTTCTAGCAATAGGCAAAATAGTAATGGTATCCGGGTTCGGTCATCTTGCCTGAAGAGTTGTCGTTCGGATCGTAAGAGGGGTCCTCGTGCTCAACCTTGTTGTTAACCTCGTGCTTGTACTCGTACTCGGTCTCAGCTTCCGGCTCTAATCAACACAACCACACAAGGCACAAATCAACAAGATGCAATCCGCACACAAAAATGATGGATGCATGACTTATGCTCTAAAGGAGCACAATGAGCATGACAATATGCGATCAAGCAAAAATGCTTCAAAACAAGATAACAATAGGATATTATGAATCTACACGAAAAATCAATCAAGTTTCATATAAGACTTGCAGCAATCGGAGCTACGGGCTAAAAGTTACACACAAAACAATAAACATGCGAAAGCTGAATTACAGCAACATAGCCACTTCGGAGCACTAGAAAAATGAGCTACAGCACTCAAACATCATGGAAAAGAGTATGAACATAAACTAGACATATCCTACAGCAAATAAGTCCATTGGTGCACCCCTAAAGGAGCCACGGATCAATAGCAACAAGCTTGGACATATTGAACTTGACAACAAAATCCTGACATCAGTATTTTATCGCAACTTTGGAGCAAAAGTTAAATATGCTACAACCACTCAAATAAGCATGTGAGAGCATGAATGGATAGCCAACAATATGTACTACAAGGAATCATCAAGAGTCACCCCAAAACTATCATGGATTGGCCTAGAACAACAAGCAAACATGGCATCTGGAAATTACAGATTCCAGACTTAGTGAAATTTCACTGTGTTAAAACAGCAGTTTCATCATGGCATCTTTGAGAGCAAGTTTAAGTCACCTCAAAACTAAACATGGCAAGTGGTAAGCACCACAGCAAAGTACATATGATGGTGATTCCAAAACACCTAAGCATGCATCAAGAGGACAATCTCATCAATAGCAATGAGCTCCTCAAGTTGGCATTTCATAACAAGCTTAAAAACTTAACAGCCACATAGCACTTTGCAACGGAGATAAACATGGCAAGATTAATTCTAACATGCAAACCTAAGCATATAACATGTAGAGCATGACAATATGAACACGTGGACATGTCATTTGCATCATTCGGATAAACGAGCATCAAGTTATCACTATGCAAAGATGGCATGAAAACCAACACTAACAGCAGTTTTTATCACGATGCACTCTTGCAACAGAATTTTAAGCACCTATATGAACTCAAACATGTATGGCATAATGGAATGAAATGTAGTACAAGTCTCCACGAACGTCTGGACACCTCATTCACTCAAATCGGAGCATCACACACAAAGTTATCCATGTTTTAAACTAGCATCAGACAAGCAAAATATCTCAGACTTAGTGGAAAAACTACCTCTCCCAGATCTGGTCAACACGGGGTCAAACGGGCCGGATCTGAGCTGACGAAGCGGATCGGGCTGGGGGTCGGTGCGGATCCAGCAGGCTCGCGGATCGGGCGGCCCTCCAGCTAACGGGCCGGACCTGGGGAACCGGCAGCTCGGCGCCCTCGAGCGGTTGGAACGGCGACGGCGCAAGGCTTCGTGGATCGGCGCTGGAAGGAGGCCCGGCTGGGCCGGTGGAGGCGCTGAAGGGAACCGGCCCAGGGGAGAACGGGGCCTGCGGGTCCCTGGCGGCGAGCGCGGCAGGCGGGACTGGGCCGCTGCTGCCTGGCGGAGGGATGGCGGCCCAGGGTCCTCGCGGGGTGGCCTAGGGTTCGCTGGGGGCGGATCGGGCCGACCGGCCCACCCGCGCGCTGGATCGGGGAGGGATCGACGGGATCCTGCGCTCGAATCCGAGCGGCGGCGTCGGCTGGCCCCCGATGGCCTTGCGGGAGGCGGCGGCAGCGGCGCCCGGCCGGGGCGGCGGCGGTGCCCGGCCGGCGCGGCGACGGGGAAGGCGAGGGGCGCCGGCGGTGGTGACCTGGGAGGGCGGTGCGGCGAGCTCTGGCTGGTGAGGTGGCGGCGCCAGCCGGCGGCGAGAAGCTCCAGCGAGGGTAGCTCCGGCGGCGGTGGGGATTCCGGCGGGGGCCCGATCTGGAGGAAGAAGAAGGCTGGAGGAAGGGGATGACTACTAGGGTTTTCTACTAGGGCAAAATTTGGGGGAGGTTGGACAAATATATAGGCACAAGGAGCTAGGGTTGTCCAAATGAGGTATGGTTTTCGGCCACGCGATTAGAATTGGATGACCTAGATGATAGGAGGGGTTTGGAGTGGTTTGGTGGGCTGTTGGAGGGGTGTCTTGGGCCTCAAAATGGAGGCACTTTGAGCCCACGAGAATAACTGTTGGGGTAGCAAACGGACTCGAAACACGACGAGATTTGACAGGCGGGTTACACACATCAAAACAACAACACACGACAAGTCTCGCACCAAACCGGTAACGTTACACGGCCAAACAACAAAGTAGGCCTCGGGGATGCCACAGACACGTGCGGGAGGTCCGGAACGCGAAACAGACAACGGGAAGGAACGCGTGGAACCGGATGCAAACAACAACACAAATGCGATGCAATGCTCAAGACTACATGATATGAATGAATGCCACACACGCACGCAACAAAACGACGAAAACCCGAAAGACAAAGAACCCGGAATGGAATAGATGAAGCCAGAGATATATTATATGCCCAAAAGGGAAAGTATTACATCCGGGGCATTACATTAAGAGAAGGAAAAGCCGAACGGCACGACCCATCTGTCTCCTGCCCCGCTCCCCCATCTCCCTCTTCCGCAAGCCAAGCAACAACTCCTCCTTTCGCCCTCCCTTCTACCGCCATCTCCCCTCATCGAATCTCCTTCCCTTCCGTGTCGCCGCCGCCGGAATGGGGAAGAAACCCGCAGAGAAGAAGAAGCAGAAGGCTATGGCGATGGAGGCCGCCTCCGAGGGAATCAAGAGGGTGGCATAGCTGAACAAGAAGTGGAGCAAGGACGTCGTCTTCACTCTATAGAATATGAGTGGCCGTGTCCTCCAAGCGAGGTATGGATATCTGCGAGGGAGAGCCGTCGACAAGGGGCATGGAGCGCCCGAAGTTTGTGCGGGGCAGGACAATCCACAAAACTCATATAATTTCTTCTACGCTTACTTCATCTGTGGCCTCTATCCTCCTTTCTCTGAAGTCTTTGAGGCGATGATGAACATCTATGGGTTCCACCTCCTTGACTTTATGCCAAATGCAATGGCGACGATGGCCATTTTTGCGCATTTGTGTGAGAACTTTGTCGGAGTCAAGCCCAATATGGATATATTCCGGCACTACTTTGTCCCACGGGTGGAGACCAAAGTCAACTGCTCTGGGATTATTAGCTGGATGCCTCGCGTGGCGAGGAAAGTTTGGGATTACATCCCTGGATTTCAGCGCGAGAGGTGGGAAGAATGGAGGGGAGACTGGTGCTGGATTCAGGACAAGGAACTCCCCGAGTTATGTGAAGCACGGAAGGAGTGCGTTGAGCGCAGCAAGGCATGGAGCGCCAAAGGCCTTACCAAGGACAGGCTGCGCCCGGCAATCAATAGGATCACTCGTCTACGGCTGTCGGGTTAACTATTGAGCTTGTGGGGGCAGATTTCCTTCTCTGCCGCATCTCACCGCTGCAGGAAAAGGGATAGGCCTGTGTGGCTGTATGGACACGCGGCAGACAGAATGAGGTTGCTGCCGGGGCTGGCCAACAACTTGTCTATTTATGTCCATGGCTGGTTGTGCGACCAGCTGTTCAGTCGCTTTGAACTATTCAAGCTCCCAGCAACTGTCGTCCCTCTGAACATCAACTCCGCCCGGTATTAGATACTAAAGTGGATGCCGGAATATAATGCTGAGGGTGTGTCGATCTGTTGGTAGCTACCCACTCTGGATGAGGAGGTTAAATGGTCGATACCCTACTGGAGAGGGCCATCAGGGTTGAAACTGGGATGTACAAGCACACCACGGCTGCGGAGGTGGCGTACATTTTGAAAAGAATTGAGGAAGACAAGGCCATCCGCCTCATGGAGGTGGAGAAGGCCGCAAAGGCCGGAAAGGGCAAGGGGAAAGCTGAGGGCAAGAGCTCTTCCCCTAGTGATGTGCAAACCACGGAGGGGCTGCCTGATGGCTTCTCGCCCCTCGTTGGTTACCCCAAGTGGAATGTTTGAGATGCAGTGTAGCGGAAGTTTTCCCTTGGCAAAGATACCAAGGATCGATTTCCCTGAGACTCCCAGTTTCAACAAGAAGGTGTCAACTGCTAACAGCGCCAGATATTAGCAATCAACGTGGACCTGCACACAGATACAAATAACTTTGCTCCCAACGAGTACAGAGAGGTTGTCAATCCCTCTGGCCTTGTCGTTTACAAAGGATCAAACGCAAGTGATAATAGTGATAGGTTTTGCTGCAATAGTAAGTAAATAGCGGATGTGATCAATGATGGTAATATGGACCGGGGTCCCATGATGTTCACTAGTGATGTCTCTCTCCCAAAAGACGATAAAACAGCTATGTGAGGTAAACGAATTACAGCTGGGCAATTGATAGAATTATGTGCGCAAACCAATGCTAACTATGTTACAAGAAAGGTAGAGGTTCAAAGCATGGGCGGTACGCCAAGGCAAGTAGACCGAAATCCATCTGCATCTACTACTAATCATCCACCTTGAGATATCTATCCAGAACATCTCCCTGGTATTAAGTTGCGAGTCCCACCCATAGTGCAAACTCAAAGCAACAGACAGCTGCATTAAAAGAACTTTGCGTAAAGTAAACAATCCTTGCACCCGCGGGCACAAGCACCATTGTTTTCCCCCTTGTGGAAACAACACATCCCCTAGATTCATGTTTCTGTCACTCAAGTTAGTCATCGAGGGGCATGAACCCACAATCAAGCATAACGTTCCCTCTTGGAGTCATTACCTACTACTTGGCCAAAGCAATAAATAACAACGGAGAACATGCAAGAATTACTTACGAACATAAATATAAAAGAGGTAGATCAAATATATTACTCAAACACAATCTGAACATAATCTCACAATCCATCGGATCCCAACAAACTCAACATAGCAACAGCATAAGGATTACATATGTGCCTCGATCATGTAGGGCAGCTCACGAGGACTAATTAGTGAAGCACAAGAACGGGAGGAGAACATCACATAGCTACTGGTCATGGACCCATGGTCCAAGGGAGACTACTCACAACTCATCCGGGAGGCGTCCATGGTGGTGGAGAAGCTCCCGGTGGTGATCCTCCCCTCCGGCAGGGTGCCGGGAAGAGTTCTCCTGGTGCTCCCGATCTTGGAAGCGGCGGCGGCGGCGGAACAGAGATGAGATCGCGAAAAAGGGTTCCCGTCTCGAGGGTTTCGGGACACGATATAAATATATGCCAAAGGGGGGCATCAGCGGAGGCTCGGGGGGCCCAGGCGCCCCCCCGGCGCGGCCAGGGGGGGCCCGCGCCACCAGGGCGCCTGGAGCCCTGGTGGCCCCCCTCCGGCTGTACTTTGGCTGCTGGGAAGCTTCTGGAACGCTGATTTTTTATATAATTTTTCCGGGTTTTTCTGGCAGTTCTCGTAATGGGAAAACCTGAAATACAAAAACAGCAGAAAACAGAAACTGGCACTGGGGTGCACTGAGTTAATAGGTTAGTCCAAATATGATCAAAACTGTATGGAAGTGTATAAATATCATAGCAATATCACCCAAAAGAGGCATGGAGCAAGCAGAAATTATAGATACGTTTTGGACGTATCAACATCCCCAAGCTTAATTCCTGCTCGTCCTCGAGTAGGTAAATGATAACAAGAATAATTTCTGTGGTGACATGCTATTAACCATATAGGACTTTTCATAGTCATATGACAAAAGCTTACTGAGACAATGAATCTGTAGTAATTAAGTTGCCTCATGAGAAAATCACAAAGAACTGAAAGTTTTACAATATGATACTGAAACATCAAATAGATTTGTAATGAGCATGGTGTGCAAATATGATAAAGTGATATCTCGCTTGCCCCCTTTAGTGAAGCAAAACATAAATGCAGGGGCACCTCCAAGGTTTAAGTGATGACTAGATACAATGATTTCAGAATAAACGATATCATAATCATGCAAAAGACAATGCTACTTTGGGACAATGCACATTACACTCAGAATGACAATCATGCTCTCAGTAGTTGGTGCTTTAAAAGAAGGTGGAGACTCTCAAACCGTGGCTTTTGTTGGCAAGGTTGAAAACCCGTAGTCGGAAACAAAGACAAAGCATGTACCAGAGCTCTTGGTTTTAAAAACAGAGGTAATAATAGTTTTTTCTTCTTAGATCATGCATGTTTCGTCAACGAATGCTAGCAGATAACTCAATTACTTCTTGAGATGGACAAGTTTCGAGGAACGGCTCCCGAATGAGGACGATCACATCCTCTTAATCTCCTTTGTTTATCACTGCCAAAGTTTTCTGATTTCTCATGAACAAAGCATGAAGGAGGGTTTGTTTGTTATATTAATTTTGAGCCGGGCGCACTCAATGCCAGTTCCTTCTCGTGTTATGGGTTTGCACATTATACATGCAATCCCGGGGTGAAGCTTGTCCAACTTAAAAAGATCATGAATTAACTACTACTTCCTTACAGACTTAAAACAGAGGCACAAAATAGGAATGCATTTTTTTTTCTTTTTGAATACTTTCGAGATGGTACATGAAAGTCTTTGTTAGGAACGGCAGGTAAATACCATGTAGGAAGGTATGGTGGAATCATATGGCATAACTGGTTTAAAGGAATGGATGCACAAGCAGTCAGTCCGCTTAGTACAGGCGAAGGTTAGCAAAAGTCTGGGAGCGACCAACTAAGAGAGCAATGACGGTCATAATCATGCAGAGCGACAAAGCAACATTGAATCAGGCATGGTAGTTATATCGCTACTCAGAAACAAAAGATCATCAAGGCTTGACAGACTTTCTTTACAGTCTTAAATATGCGTGAGCATGTGCCAAGTCAATCAAAATAAATTCTTGAAGGAAGATATTACTAAACCATACCACATCATAGGCAAACAAATCATGTTGGTACTCCAATAACACATTGGAAACCCCCCAACTATTTGAGACTAACCATAAGAAAACATGAACTACTAAGCACCATTATGCACGTAGCATCTTTATCATAGACATACCAACCAATGCAACGGAAGCAAACTCTCTTAATAAGATAAGCATGATAACTAAAGATAGTTCAAGCAACCAACTAAACAAAAGCTCTTTAAAAAGATAAGCATGAATACTAAGAGTTGAACATGATAGTAGCTATTGAAAGACAAAGAACACACACAACAAAGATAGACATGAAAATTCTATGTTATGTTCTAGGTCGAAGTGGAGCGTGTTTCTCTCCCACATAAAGAAAGCCGAGTTCCGACTCGTTATGAAAAGCTAAAGAAAACTAAAAAGGAAAACTAAAAGCAAGGCGCTCCAAGCATAGCACATAACACATGAAGTGATAAAAATATAGTGGAACGAAAGACGAACTGATAATGTTGATGGAGAAGGGGATGCACGGGGGCATCCCCAAGCTTAGACGCTTGAGTCTCCTTGAATATTTCTTGGGGGTGCATGGGGGCATCCCCAAGCTTGAGCGTTTGACACTCCTCAATCTTTTTATCATCTTCCCTCGCACACTTGAAAACTCCCTTCATACATAACTCATCATAATCTGATTAGCGAGGTTAGTACCCATAATAAAATAATTGTTCCTTGCTGGAAATAAGGATATTCTTGAAGGTCTACTGTTTCTCAAGATTGCCAAAAGGTTTTTGCAAAGAAACAGAAAGATCTAGGTTTGCAAAATAAAGGAAAGGCAAAACAGGACAGAATCTGTGAAAAACAGAACATCAGGTAGTAAATGATTTTTTCGGGGCACTTCGGCAACTCTAATCAAAAAACTCAAAACAGGCGCACGAAAGACAATTATATAGAGCACGCTGTCGAAACAATTCAGACCAAAAAGATGATTTGGTGATTTTATACGAATTTTTCTATCCAAGGACAGAATCTGTTTCCTGGACAGCACGTCACAACTTCTGCACTTTCTTGCAATCAGAGGCTACACTTGGCACAAAGTTGAAAAGCAAAGATACAATGATGATGCTACTGTAATTAACAACATCATGACTCAACAAAAGCAAAATAAAAAATTCATTCATGTGGGCTGCCTCCCAAAAGCGCTTTCTTTTATGCCTTTAAGCTAGGCATAATGCAAAGAGATCAAGTTTTATCAAGAGTAAAAGAATAGCTAGCCCGTATAACGGACTCAAAAGGTAACTTAATCTTTTTTCGAGGGAAGTGTTCCATCCATTTCTTGAGAGGAAATTGGAATTTTATATTCCCCTCTTTCATGTCAATGATAGCACCAACGGTGCGTAGGAAAGGACGTCCAAAAATAATTGGACAAGAAGGTTCACATTCAATGTCCATAATAGTAAAATCAACGGGAACATAATTGTCATTGACAATGATAAGAACATCGTCGATCCTCCCCAAAGGTTTCTTTATGGAAGAATCAACGAGACGAACACCAAAAGAACAAGAATCAAAAGGTTTCAATTTAATCATATATTCTTCTCGGCATAACAGAGGTACTAGCACCAACATCACATAAGGCATAGCAAGAGAAGTTATTCAACTTAATTTTAATCATAGGATCCCAACCATCTTCTAGCTTTCTAGGTATGGAGGCTTCTACTCTAAGTTTCTCCTCCCTAGCTTTGATGAGAGCATTAGTGATATGCTCTGTGAAGGCAAGGTTAAGCGTGCTAGTGCGGGGATCTCTAGATATCTTGTGAAGGAAATTAATAACTTCGGTAAGAGTGCAATTATCAAAATCAAGGTCACTACTATCAAGTAAGGTGGTAGTAGTGTCCTTTAGGTTCACTTGTTTGGTAGTTTCTATAGTCATAGCATCACCATTAATAGGTCCAATGGGACCAGGAGTGCATTGGGTACTAAGAGTTTGAATATCCTCATCAAATTGGATAGTAGCAACAGTGTGGTGGGTAGGAAGGTTCTTAATTCTATCTTCTTCCTCCCTTTCTCTAGCCCATCTCTCTTTAAGTTTAGCCAACATCCTAATGTTTTCATTAATTTGCACTTGAATATTATTCATAGGAGTGACCTTCCTCTCCTCAAGAGGAGAAGTTCTAATTTTAAGCAATTCTACCTCATTGGCTAAATTGTCTACCTTCAAAGAGAGATCATCTAGTTTGTTTAGTTTTTCTCCTACACTCTTATTAAAGGCTTTTTGGGTAGTGATGAAACCTTTAAGCATAATCTCTAGTTCAGTAGTGGAGTTCTTGTTGATAGGATAAGCATTGTTGTTCCCATAAGAATTAGAGGGGAACGGTCTAGGATTGCTACCAAAGTTACTCCTATAAGCATTGTTATTAAAATTGTTTCTAGAGATAAAGTTCACATCTACTTGTTCTTGAGCAATCAAAGAATTTAAAGGAACATCACGAGGATCAACAGAAGATTCCTTCGAAAATAGAGACATGATCAAGTCAACTTTTTCATTTAGGGAGGAAATCTCCTCGACAGAGTTTACCTTCCTACCTATTGGAGCGCGTTCGGTGTGCCATTGGGAATAGTTGGTCATCATCTCATCGAGAAGCTTCGTGGCAGAACCAAGTGTAGTTGACATAAAAGTTCCTCCCGTGGCCGAATCTAACAAGTTCCGCGAGGTAAAGTTCAAGCCTGCATAAAAAGTTTGGATAACCATCCAAGAAGTCAAACCGTGAGTAGGGCAATTCTTGATAAGAGATTTCATACGTTCCCAAGCTTGGGCAACGTGTTCATTATCCAATTGTTTAAAATTCATTATGTTACTTCTTAGTTGGATAATTTTAGCAGGTGGATAGTATTTTCCAATAAAAGCATCTTTGCACTTGTCCCATGAATCTATGCTATTTCTAGGCAAAGACTGAAACCAAATTTTAGCTCCTCCTCTCAAGGAGAAAGGAAAAAGCTTAAGCTTAACAATATTACCATCTACTTCTTGGTACTTTTGCATATCACAAAGTTCAACAAAGTTGTTCAAGTGTAAAGCAGCATCATCTCCAGCACCGGAGAATTGATCTTTCATGACTAGATTCAGTAAAGCAGGTTTAATTTCATACGAAGGTGCTGAAGTGGCAGGTGTAGTGATAGGTGTGTAGATAAAGTCATCATTGTTGTGACTAGTGAAGTCACACAACTTGGTGTTCTCGGTGGAACCCATAGTAGCAAGCAAGCAAGATAACTATTTTTGTGATTTTCGATAAAAGATACTAAAGCAAAAACTGAAAGGTAAACTAACAAGACTAAAAAGCAAAGGTAAAAGATAGCGTGCAACTCCCCTATCTTGAAGAGTGGAGTCCCCGGCAACGGCGCCAGAAAACTTTGCTTGATGTCTTCTCGCCCCTCGTTGGTTACCCCAAGTGGAAGGTTTGAGATGCAGTGTAGCGGAAGTTTTCCCTTGGCAAAGATACCAAGGATCGATTTCCCTGAGACTCCCAGTTTCAACAAGAAGGTGTTAACTGCTAACGGCGCCAGATATTAGCAATCAACGTGGACCTGCACACAGATACAAATAACTTTGCTCCCAATGAGTACAGAGAGGTTGTCAATCCCTCCGGCCTTGTCGTTTACAAAGGATCAAACGCAAGTGATAATAGTGATAGGTTTTGCTGCAATAGTAAGTAAAAAGCGGAAAGTAAATAGCGGATGTGATCAATGATGGTAATATGGACCGGGGTCCCATGATGTTCACTAGTGATGTCTCTCTCCCAAAAGACGATAAAACAGCTATGTCAGGTAAATGAATTACAGCTGGGCAATTGACAGAATTATGTGCGCAAACCAATGCTAACTATGTTACAAGAAAGGTAGAGGTTCAAAGCATGGGCGGTACGCCAAGGCAAGTAGACCGAAATCCATCTCCATCTACTACTAATCATCCACCTTGAGATATCTATCCAGAACATCTCGCTGGTATTAAGTTGCGAGTCCCACCCATAGTGTAAACTCAAAGCAACAGACAACTGCATTAAAAGAACTTTGCGTAAAGTAAACAATCCTTGCACCCGCGGGCACAAGCACCGTTGTTTTCCCCCTTGTGGCAACAGCACATCCCCTAGACTCATGTTTCTGTCACTCAAGCTAGTCATCGAGGGGCATGAACCCACAATCAAGCATAACGTTCCCTCTTGGGTTCATTACCTACTACTTGGCCAAAGCAATAAATAACAACGGAGAACATGCAAGAATTACTTACGAACATAAATATAAAAGAGGTAGATCAAATATATTACTCAAACACAATCTGAACATAATCTCACAATCCATCGGATCCCAGCAAACTCAACATAGCAACATCATAAGGATTACATATGTGCCTCGATCATGTAGGGCAGCTCACGAGGACTAATTAGTGAAGCACAAGAACGGGAGGAGAACATCACATAGCTACTGGTCATGGACCCATGGTCCAAGGGATACTACTCACAACTCATCCGGGAGGCGTCCATGGTGGTGGAGAAGCTCCCGGTGGTGATCCTCCCCTTCGGCAGGGTGCCGGGAAGAGTTCTCCTGGTGCTCCCGCTCTTGGAAGCGGCGGCGGCGGCGGAACAGAGATGAGATCGCGAAAAAGGGTTCCCGTCTCGAGGGTTTCGGGACACTATATAAATATATGCCAAAGGGGGGCATCAACGGAGGCTCGGGGGGGCCCAGGCGCCACCCCGGCGCGGCCAGGGGGGGCCGCGCCACCAGGGCGCCTGGAGCCTTGGTGGCCCCCCTCCGGCTGTACTTTGGCTGTTGGGAAGCTTCTGGAACGCTGATTTTTTATATAATTTTTCCGGGATTTTTCTGGCAGTTCTCGTAATGGGAAAACCTGAAATACAAAAACAGAAGAAAATAGAAACTGGCACTGGGGTGCACTGAGTTAATAGGTTAGTCCAAATATGATCAAAAGTGTATGGAAGTGTATAAATATCATAGCAATATCACCCAAAAGAGGCATGGAGCAAGCAGAAATTATAGATACGTTTTGGACGTATCACTGCCGGGGAAGGGCGTGCATGGAATATCTTTGCTGGGCTAGATGCTTTAGCTGTGGCAGCAAAGGAGCTTCAAGAGGAGGAAAAAGAGGAAGGAGAGGAGGATACCGGTGATGCGACTGGGCTCGAGGCGTGGCTAACGGCTGGGCAGCAAGCCCCAGAGCCAGACCTTGAACAACGCACCCGCAGGCGCACCACTGCTCGAGGGGCGGCGGTCCCCATCCCTCCTGCCAAGAGGGTGAAGAAGACCAGCACCAAAGTTACCAAGGCAGAGGTGCCATGTCGCCAATCTCCTCATCTGGCTCAGGCCAAGGACCCCTCCGCCAAGCATTCGACGGACATGGAGGTGGAGTCCAGCTCCCACTCCGGCTCAAGCTCCTCGCAGAGCTCGTCATCCTCATAGCCTCCAGCGCCACAACAAGCACCGATACTGCCGGGGAGTCCTGCTTCCCTGCCATCGAAGAGAAGACGGGAGTCTCCACCTCCTGTCGAGTTCAATTATGAACTCCATGCTCATTGCCGAAGAGTAAGGAGGATTTCCCCCCTTTCCGTGAGTAGCTTGCATATCTGATTTATTTTTGCTGACTGGCCTCTTGTTCTCATTGCTGGCAGGGAGGTGGAGGAGGACACAAAGACCCTTGTCCACTGTCCCCGGAGAAGGCTCCAATACCTTGGGTTGTTGGAGGGCGTGGATAGCTCAGCCTTGGTGAGGGCCAGTGTAGACGACCCCGTGTTGAGCCCCCAGCCCAGCCCCCAGCTCAAGAGCGAAGACATGGTCCCTCCCGCCGGGGGTAATGGGGATGACCTCCATATGTCCCATCATGGAGGGAAATGCAAGGCATCTCGAGACGAGCTCCTCCCTGTGGGACACGCCTCCCCCGCCATTCAATTCGAAGAGGCCCCTCTAGAATCGCCTACGGACGAGATCACGCGAAAGGCGGTCGCGACGACCACGACAGAGACTGAAGTCCATGGCATGACACCAACTGCTGCCGAGGAAATAGAGGTTTCCACCCGACAGACTCCTCTTGGTACTTTGCTTATCCTCTTCTTTTCTCTTCTTCTCTTTCTTTTCTTTTCTTTTTTAGTTTTTTACCGGTCCTTCCATATGCAGCCTCCCAAGGCGAAGAAGCGGACCCACTGGAGTTGGCGGTTGACATAGGAAGGGTCGCCGCAGACGAGGCCGCGGGACTTGCTGCTGTCGAGGGGAAGGAACTTGCTGTCGGGGATGCCCAAGGTTCCTTGGCGGTAATGGTGCACTCCTCAGAGGACATCCTGGTAGGGGGAGCGGTCGTCAAGATGAAGATCCCACTCCAGGCCATGGGTGCATCCCCCGTCACCGGGGCCGCCGTTGCGACACCGCCATCCTCTTCGAGCATGCTAGCCATGGTGCTGTCGTTGCCTGGAGCCGAAGCCCCCAGCCTGTCCCTGACAACGGACGCCGAGCTTGATGAAGTGCTTCAGCACCTCCTGGCCCCACTCGACCAGGGTGTGGAAGGGGCCTACGACTCTGCCGCCGTTGCCATGGACTCAACTTTCATGTAATCCCTAGTGGCGGGTGTGAAGGAGATGCAGGCCCGGCATCAAAGGTGGCAGGCGCTCAAGGAGCGGTGCGTATCGGCTGCAAAGGTGGATCAAAAGCTGAATGACAAATGCATGAAGCTGCGCGGGTGGAACGACAAATAGCTCAAGGTGATTATGAGGCAGCAGGAGATGATCCAAATGACCAGAGAGGATGCCATGGCTCGCGAGGTGCGTCTGGCTGACCACAAGGCGTCCCTGGACGTCAGGGATCGAGAGATCTCTCTCCGGGAGGAAAAGTTTGAGGCCACTCTCTGCGCCAAGGATGAAAGTCTGGAAGCTCTTGTGCATCAGCGCACCAAAGAGTTGGAGGACAAGCATATAGCTGCACTGGATGCTCTTGCCGATGGCTATGCTGCTCGGCTGAAGAAACTTAGATTTGAAGGCGAGGATCGGTATGTTGGAGCGTTCGATGGAATCACTTGAGTCCCACCAGCTGTTGTTGTCCAAGGATTTGGAGGCCGCCCAACGTCTCTGGCAAGATGCAGAGGACATGCTGAAGAATCATGCTGACACGGTCAAACTGTAACGCCCCGGACACACCCGCCGGTGGTCGTTACTCCTGGTGGGATCTAGACTGGCCTCACATATCAATACTAGTCTTTTCTGCGCACTTTGTCCTCACTCGTGCGCACCTGGGAGCAACTTCCCGATCGGTCACCCATCCTGAAACTACTCCAAGCTGAGCATGCTTAACTTTGGAGTTCTGTCCGAATGGGCTTCCGGAAAAGAAGAAATTCCTTATTGATATGAGTAGTCTATCATCCCTAATAAGCCAGGCTATCACATACACCCCCACTCAGAGGAACTGACATACTCGTTGGGCTACAGGAAGGTTCCCTCTTGTCACATACGTCTGTGCTTTCAGTCCAGCACATGTGCCATGTCGTGTGCCATGATGGGTCACAAACGTCATGAACAACATGGCCGTGCACCTGTCGGCAAACATCCGTGTAACCACCAGGGTCGGCTCTGATACCAACTTGTACCGCCCCAGACACACCCACCGGTGGTCTTTACTCCTGGCGGGATCTATACTGGCCTAACATGTCTATTCTTTTTTGCGCACTTTGTCCTCACTCGTGTGCACCCGGGAGCAACTTCCCGGTTGGTCACCGATCCTGAAACTACTCCAAGCTGAGCACGCTTAACTTTGGAGTTCTGTCCGAATGGGCTTCCGAAAAAGAAGGAATTCCTTATTGATATGAGTAGTCTATCATCCCTAATAAGCCAGGCTATCACACAAACTCTGTACTAGGAGCTTGATTGACGTGGCCAAGCGCCTTGGTGCCTAGGCTAAGGTGATGGGCATGGACGACCCAGTCTTCTTGATTGGCAGTCACGAGGTCCCTAGCGCCAAGCTGGGACTCTTCTTCAACAAGCTGATCGAGAAGCTCAAGGTGCATGAAGGGGTGAGGGAAGGGCGCTTTGCGACCGAGTCTCGGAGGCTTTGCCCGCGATGCCCTCTTATGGTCCTGAGCAATTTCGCCTGCCGCCATCCGGATCATGATCTTGACGACGGGTTTAGGGCGCCGCTAGCAGGTGCCGACGTTGCGACCGCCAAGGAGAAGGCTACACCCTGGGCCGACAGGGTTCTTCAAGTCTGAACTGCTCCACCGGGTCACCAGTCCACTTGTCGGGCCGCTGCTGCCCTGTAATGAATCATAACATATATTTTGCGTTTAGTTACTCTATCTCTCATATTTGCATGGAACTGATAGCTCTAGTTGGATTCTGAATGTGTGTTTATCCCTTTGAGCTCTGTATGTGTGCGTTCGTAAGATCGATCCCTATGTATGCTTCGGATGCCTGCCGGTATCATATTGTCGCGATATTCGTAAGGGTCCAGCCCTTATCAGTCATCTTGGCGTGGAGGCATCCCGGTAGGTTTTTCCCAAGTAGTTCTCGATGAAGCCTCTTGTCCTGCGAGCATGGCTCTGGATAGAACGATGGTGCAATCAAAGAAACTAGCCTAGGTTCCATCGCACGAGGGTGGTCACAATACGAACGCTCATTAGAGTCGAGGGATAGACGATTGCAAAGTTCTGAAAAGTGGCAATAGGGTGAGGTATCATAAACTTAGCTTTCATCTTGAGCTTCCCTGCATCCTCCGCCGGGTCGCGCATCGGATTTGACTGCGCGGCCTGGAAGAGCAATCGGGTGGTCCTTCCTTCCTGGCAGGGACTGGTATGATTCTCTGATGATTGGTGGGTACCAGGGTGTTGTGTTGGGCTTCTCTTGTCCTCCCCACTTTTCTCCCTTCCTTTCGAATCAACCTAGCGGCTGCCATTGCAAGGACTGTGCCAGTGCAAGGAGCCTCGCCAAGGTATACTTTGATGGGGTATTCGTCAAC
This sequence comes from Secale cereale, assembly GCA_902687465.1. NCBI lineage: Eukaryota > Viridiplantae > Streptophyta > Magnoliopsida > Poales > Poaceae > Secale > Secale cereale. Next base: position 310,929,843 of record LR738709.1, on the reverse strand, counting down.
GGACTCATACCAGTGCTTCGCTCAGGATTACCCAACACGGGGGAAATACTTGGTCCGAGCGTCACACTGTAATCATCGATGTTGATGGTGCCGGGGCTACAGCAACTCGATTGTTGATGAAGAGAAGGGACGGGGTGGAGGAAATTCACGCTCGCGGACCTGGTACCCTTTCTCCAAATGGCGTCCGAATGACGGTTACGCCACACGGGCCGCCTGGGCAGATCCATCGCCACCAGTGATGATCTGTGCCGCGACCAGGGCCGTGGCAAGGCGCAGAAACCAATAATGAAACGCGGGGGCAAAACCGCATTGCCCCAGTGTCTTCATGGGTGCCATTGTCGATGGCGCCGTTGAAGATACGGACGGTGACGAAGATGGCGATGATGATGATGCGCTGCGCATGCTTTCAGGTTCGCGCAAGCGATCCCCCTACCTGGCGCGCCAAAGATATCGCGGGATATCCACGACCACCTATAGGACCAGGAGGCCCCTTGCTGGTTCAGCAAGGGGATGTCGCGTTGCACAAAGAGCAGACCAACGCACGGCAGCACGGCGGGGAGCACACAAGCAATTTACCAGGTTCGGGCCGCCGCGAGGCGTAAGCCCCTACTCTTGCTTTGGTGGATTGATGATGGAATGGTGGTGGTGGAGCATAGTACACTCGCCCGGCAAGGGTTGCCCTTGGGCAGTAGTGACTACGCGCATACGGTGGTGTGGGTTTCTCTATTTTCCAACCCTTTCTACGGTTGCCATGGGCCTCCTTTTATAGATCATGGGGCGACCACAGTGGCAAAGTAGTCATTATGCACTAACATGAAAGCAAATAGTGCTATCATACCTAACTCTACGGGCTAATAGGGTTCATTAAATGCACTGCTTAGTGTCACATCAATGGTTGCCCGGCAATGCTTGCCGGGCTATCTCGCCAGCTTTGCGTCTGTCTTCTTGACACTTCGCAGGACGGGTGTCATCTGTGGGTTCTTCTTGTAGGAACTGGCTGCCTTGTGGCTAAAGGCCGCCACTTAATAATATTGCGGCTTGACACCACATTGATTGTCGACCTGGGTCGCGCTTGAGTGCTTGGTGAGGTGGTTTGGCATCCGCCAGCCCCCGGCAGGCCTTGTCGGGGGTGTCTCTGCTATCTGGTTTTGGGGGTGGCCTCACCCCTGATACGTCTCCAACATATCTATTATTTTTTGATTGTTCCATGCTATTATATTATCTATTATGGATGTTTTATATGCATTTATATGCTATTTAATATGATTTTTGGCACTAACCTATTAACCTAGAGCCCAGTGCCAGATTCTGATTTTTTCCTTGTTTTTGAGTTTTACAGAAAAGGAATACCAAACGAAGTCCAATTGATGTGCCAGTTCTTGATGATTTTTTATGGACCAAAAGAAGCCCCCAGAGTAAAAGAGTTGGGCCAAAAGAGTCCCGAGCCGTCCACGAGGGTAGAGGGCGCGCCCTACCCCCTGGGCGCGCCCCTATCTCGTGGATGACTCAGAGACCCCCATGATGTGAGACCGACGCCAAAAATTCCTATAAATACAGAAACCCTCGAAAGAAACCTAGATCGGGAGTTCCACTGCCGCAAGCCTCTGTAGCCACCAAAAACCAATCGGGACCCTGTTCCGGCACGCTGCCGGAGGGGGGATCCCGCGCCGGTGGCCATCTTCAGCATCCTGGCGCTCTCCATGACGAAGAGGGAGTAGTTCACCCTCGGGGCTGAGGGTATGTACCAGTAGCTATGTGTTTGATCTCTCTCTCCCGTGTTCTTGATTTGGCATGATCTTGATGTCCCGTGAGCTTTGCTACTATAGTTGGATCTTATGATGTTTCCTCCTCTCTACCTTCTTGTAATGAATTGAGTTTTCCCTTTGAAGTTATCTTATCGGATTTGAGAAAACTTGATATATGTCTTGCATGTGCTTATCTGTGTTGACAATGGGATACTCACGTGATCTACTTGATGTATGTTTTGGTGATCAACTTGCGGGTTCAGTGACCTTCTGAACTTATGTATAGGGGTTGGCACACGTTTTTGTCTTGACTCTCCGGTAGAAAATTTGGGGCACTCTTTGAAGTTCTTTGTGTTAGTTGAATAGATGAATCTGAGATTGCGTGATGCATATCGTATAATCATGCCCATGGATACTTGAGGTGACAATGGAGTATCTCGGTGACATTAGGGTTTTGGTTGATGTGTATCTTAAGGTGTTATTCTAGTACGAACTCTAGGATAGATCGAACGGAAAGAATAGCTTTGTGTTATTTTACTACGGACTATTGAATAGATCGATCAGAAATAATAACTTTGAGGTGGTTTCGTACCCTACAATAATCTCTTCGTTTGTTCTCCGCTATTAGTGACTTTGGAGTGACTCTTTGTTGCATGTTGAGGGATAGTTATATGATCCAGTTATGTAATTATTGTTGAGAGAACTTGCACTAGTGAAAGTATGAACTCTAGGACTTGTTTCGAAGCATTGAAATACCGTTTGTGCTCACTTTTATCACTAGTTACCTTGTTGTTTTTATATTTCAGATTAGAAAAACCTATATCTACCATACATATTGCACTTGTATCACCATCTCTTCACCGAACTAGTGCACCTATACAATTTACCATTGTATTGAGTGTGTTGGGGACACAAGAGACTCTTTGTTATTTGGTTGCAGGGTTGTTTGAGAGAGACCATCTTCATCCTATGCCTCCCACGGATTGATAAACATTAGGTCATCCACTTGAGGGAAATTTGCTACTGTCCTACAAACCTCTGCACTTGGAGGCCCAACAACGTCTACAAGAAGAAGGTTGTGTAGTAGACATCAAGCTCTTTTCTGGTGCCGTTGCCGGGGAGGCTAGGTAAGCGGCACTCACATCCTGTCAACGAAGCTCTTTTCTGGCACCGTTGCCAGGGAGGTGAGTGCTTGAAGGTATATCTTTAGATCTTTCAATCGAATCTTTAAGATTCTTGTTTTATCACTAGTTTAGTTTATAAAAGAAAACTACAAAAAATGGAATTGAGGTTGCCTCATATGCTTCATCTTTTTAATATCTTTCGTGAAAATGATCGAAAGGAAAATTGTGCCGAAGTGCTAGACGATGAATAAATTAAAATGTTTTGCACTAAATACTTGAATGATGAGCATGATTGCAATGTTGTTAGTGTGAATCCTTTGAATATCCATGATGCTAATGATATGCAAAGGCCCAAGCTTGGGGAAGCTATGTTTGATGAAGATGATATTTTTAGTCCCCCAAGTTTTGATGTGCAAATTTCTTATGATGATAGCATGCCTCCTATTTATGATGATTGGACTATTTATGAAAATGGATTTGGAGAGGTCATGACTTTATTTGGTGATGACTCCACTATTTCGGAAGAGGTTCCAATTGATTATGAGGACAAAGTTGCTATTTATGATGATTATTGTGATGAATTGTATGCTGTTAAGAATAATGATAACCATGAAACTTGTGATCATGATTTTAGTTTTCAATTGGATTATGCCTCACATGATAATTATTTTGTTGAGTTTGCTCCCACTACTATTCATGAGAAGAAATTCGCTTATGTGGAGAGTAGTAAAATTTATATGCTTGGGGATCATGAAAATAATACTTTATGTGATGGTTATATTGTTGAATTCATTCATGATGCTACTCAAAATTATTATGAGGGAGGAATATATGCTTGTAGGAGTTGCAATAATATCAAGTTTCCTCTCTATGTGCTTAAAATCTGGAAGTTATGCTCACTTTCCCTTCCGATGCTAGTTGATTCTTGCTCCCATAAAATGTTTGCTCACAAAATCCCTATGCATAGGAAGTGGGTTAGGCTTAAATGTGTTAGTCATATTCTTCATGATGCCCTCTTTATGTTTCAATCCTTATCTTTTATGTGAGCATCATTGAAATCGTCATGCCTAGCTAAAAGGCATTAAAGAAAAGCGCTTGTTGGGAGACAACCCAATATTTACCCTTACTGTTTTTGTGTGTCCACATGATTAAGATATTGTAGTAATCATTTTTTATAGCTTTTATTTAAACAAAGTGCCAAATAGAACCTTTGGGAAGACTTGGGTGAAAGTTAATGTGACCTTGCTGTAAAAAACAGAAACTTCGCACCCATGAGATTAGCTACCATTTTTTTACAGAAGAGTGATTTTGAGTTGATTCTTTTTGCATAAGATTAATAGAAAAATTCCTCATGTCCACCAATTTATTTCAGAATTTTCTGAGTGACAGAAGTATTCGAATGTTACAGATTGCTACACACTGTTATGTTTTTGACAGATTCTGTTTCCATTGTGTTGTTTGCTTATTTCGATGAATCTATGAGTAGTATCGGAGGGTATTAACCATAGGGAAGTTGGAATACAGTAGATATAACACCAATATGAATTTAGAATGAGTTCACAACAGTACCTAAGTGGTGGTTTTATTTTCTTCTATTAACAGAGCTTAGGAGTTTTCTGTTGAGTTTTGTGTTGTGAAGTTTTCAAGTTTTGGGCAAAGATTCGATGGACATTGGAATAAGGAGTGGAAAGAGCCTAAGCTTGGGGATGACCAAGGAACCCCAAGGTAATATTCAAGGACAACCAAAAGCCTAAGCTTGGGGATGCCCCGGAAGGCATCCCCTCCTTCGTCTTCGTTCATCGGTAACCTTACTTGGAGCTATATTTTTATTCACCACATCATATTTATTTTGCTTGGAGCATCATTTTCTTTTATTTTGTTTTGCTTGGTGTTTGAATAATATCACAAGATCTGAAATTCTTAAAAGTTAGAGAATCTTCACATAGTTACATAATTATTCTACTACTCATTGATCCTCACTTATATCTTTTGGAGTAGTTTGTCGTTTGCTCCAGTGCTTCACTTATATCTTTTTAGAGCATGGTAGTTTTATTTTTGAAGAAATTGATGAACTCTCAGTGTTTCACTTAAATTATTTTGGGAGTCTTTTAGAATAACATGGTAATTTGCTTTGGTTATGAATTTAGTCCTAATATGATGGGCATCCAAGATGGGTGTAATAAAAAACTTTCATATAAAGTGCGCTGAATACTATGAGAAGTTTGATGCTTGATGATTGTTTTGAGATATGAGGATGGTGATATTAGAGTCATGCTAGTAGAGTAATAGTGAATTCGAGAAGTACTTGTGTTGTGGTTTGCAAGTCCGGTAGCATGCACGTATGGTAACCCTTGTGTAACAAATTTGAAGTATGAGCTATTTCTTTGATTGTCTTCCGCGATGGTTAACTCCTACCAACCCTTCCCCTAGGAGCATGCGTGTAGTGCTTGGTTTTGATGACTTGTAGATTTTTGCAATAAGTATGTGAGTTCTTTATGACTAATGTTGAGTCCATGGATTATACGCACTCTCATCCCGCAACCACTGCTAGCCTCTCTAGTGCCGCACAACTTTCGCCGGTACCATACACCCACCATATACCTTCCTCAAAAGAGCCACCATACCTACCTATTATGGCATTTCCATAGCCATTCCGAGATATATTGCCATGCAACTTTCCACCATTCCGTTTATTAGGACACACTCCATCATGGTCATATTGCCTTGCATGATCATGTAGTTGACATTGTATTTGTGGCAAAGCCACCATTCATAATTTTTTCATACATGTCACTCTTGATTCATTGCACATCCTGGTACACCGCCGGAGGCATCCATGTAGAGTCATATTTTGTTCTAAGTATCGAGTTGTAATCCATGAGTTGTAAAATAAATAGAAGTGTGATGATCATCATTATTAGAGCATTGTCCCGTGTGAGATAAAAAAAGGGAAGGGCCAAAGAAGCCAATGAAAAAAGGAAAAAAAAGAGAGGCCAAAGAAGCCAATGAAAAAAAAAAGAAAAAAAAGAGAGAGAAAAAAGAGAGAAGGGACAATGCTACTATCTTTTTTCCACACTTGTGCTTCGAAGTATCACCATGATCTTCATGATAGAGAGTCTCTTGTTTTGTTACTTTCATATACTAGTGGGAATTTTCATTATAGAACCTGGCTTGTATATTCCAACAATGGGCTTCCTCAAATGCCCTAGGTCTTCGTGAGCAAGCAAGTTGGATGCACACCCACTTAGTTTCTTTTGTTGAGCATTCATACATTTATAGCTCTAGTGCATCCGTTGCATGGCAATCCCTACTCACTCACATTGATATCTATCGATGGGCATCTTCATAGCCCATTAATACACCTAGTTGATGTGAGACCATCTTCCTCCTTTTTGTCTTCTCCACAACCACCACTCTATTGAAGGAAATATGCCCTAGAGGCAATAATAAAGTTATTATTTATTTCCTTATATCATGATAAATGTTTATTATTCATGCTAGAATTGTATTAACCGGAAACTTAGTACATGTGTGAATACATAGACAAAACAGAGTGTCCCTAGTATGTCTGTACTAGACTAGCTCATTGATAAAAAATGGTTATGTTTCCTAACCATAGACATGAGTTGTCATTTGATCAACGGGATCACATAATTAGGAGAATGATGTGATGGACTAGACCCATCCCTTAGCTTAGCACTATGACCGTTTAGTTTTACTGCTATTGCTTTCTTCATGACTTATACATGTTCCTATGACTATGAGATTATGCAACTCCCGAATACCGGAGGAACACCTTGTGTGCTATCAAACATCACAACGTAACTGGGTGATTATAAAGATGCACTATAGGTGTCTCCGAAGGTGTTCATGGTGTTGGCATAGATCAAGAATAGGATTTGTCACTCCGAGTGTCAGAGAGGTATCTCTGGGCCCTCTCGGTAATGCACATCATAATAAGCCTTGCAAGCAAATGACTAATGAGTTAGTCATGAGATGATGTATTATGGAACGAGTAAAGAGACTTGCCGGTAACGAGACTGAACTACGTATTGAGATACCGACGGTCGAATCTCGGGCAAGTAACATACCAATGACAAAGGGAACAACGTATGTTGTTATGCGGCTTGTCCGATAAAGATCTTCGTAGAATATGCAGGAGCCAATATGGGCATCCATGTTCCGCTATTGGTTATTGACCGGAGAGATGTCTCGATCATGTCTACATAGTTCTCGAACCCGTAGGGTCCGCACGCTTAAATGTTCGTTGACTATATAGTATTTAATGAGTTATGTTTGTTGCTGACCGAATGTTATTCGGAGTCCCGGATGTGATCATGGACATGAAGAGGAACTCCAGAATGGTCCGAAGATAAAGATTAATATATGTGATAATAGTGTTTGACCTCCGGAAGGTTCCGGAATTCACCGGAAGGGGTTCCGGATGTTTCCAGAAATGTTTGGGTACGAGAAGACTTTATTTGGGCCAAAGGGGAAAGCCCGCAAGGTTTTTGGAAAGCACAAAAGGAAGTTTTGCGGAGTCCAGGGGCCGAACGCCAGGGTCCCTGGCGTCTGGCCCTGGAGTCCGAGAAGGACTCTTGCCTTTCGGGTGAAACCGACTTTGTGGATGCTTTTACTCCAAGTTTCGACCCCAAGGCTCAACATATAAATAGAAGGGTATGTTGGAAATATGCCCTAGAGGCAATAATAAAATGGTTATTATTATATTTCCTTGTTCATGATAATTGTCTATTGTTCATGCTTTAATTGTATTATCCGGAAACAGTGATACATGTGTGAATACATAGACCACAACGTGTCCCTAGTAAGCCTCTAGTTGACTAGCTCGTTGATCAACCGATGGTTACGGTTTCCTGACCATGGACATTGGATGTCATTGATAACGGGATCACATCTTTAGGAGAATGATGTGATGGACAAGACCCAATCCTAAGCCTAGCACAAGATCGTGTAGTTCGTATGCTAAAGCTTTTCCAATGTCAAGTATCCTTTCCTTAGACCATGAGGTTGTGCAACTCCCGGATACCGTAGGAATACTTTGGGTGTGCCAAACGTCACAACGTAACTGGGTGGCTATAAAGGTACACTACGGGTATCTCCGAAAGCATCTGTTGGGTTGGCACGAACCGAGACTGGGATTTGTCACTCCGTATGACAGAGTGGTATCTCTAGGCCCAGTCGGTAGGACATCATCATAATGAGCTCAATGTGATCAAAGAGTTGTTCACGGAATGATGTGTTATGGAACAAGTAAAGATACTTGCCATAACGAGATTGAACAAGGTATCGGTATACCGACGATCGAATCTCGGGCAAGTACTATACCGATAGACAAAGGGAATTGCATACAGGATTGATTGAATCCTCGATATCATGGTTCATCCGATGAGATCATCGAGGAGCATGTGGGAGCCAACATGGGTATCCAGATCCCGCTGTTGGTTATTGTCCGGAGAGTCGTCTCGGTCATGTCTGCACGTCTCCCGAACCCGTAGGGTCTACACACTTAAGGTTCGGTGACGCTAGGGTTGTAGGGATATTAGTATGCGGTAACCCGAAAGTTGTTCGGAGTCCCGTATGAGATCCCAGACGTAACGAGGAGTTCCGGAATGGTCCGGAGGTAAATATTTGTATATAGGAAGTCCAGTTTCGGCCACCGGGAAAGTTTCGCTATTGTACCGGGACCACCGGAAGGGTCCCGGGGGTCCACCGAGTGGGGCCACCTATCCCAGAGGGCCCCATAGGCTGAGGTGGGAAGGGAACCAGCCCCTGGTGGGCTGGTGCGCCCCCCATGGGCCTCCCCCTGCACCTAGGGTTGGAAACCCTGGGGGTGGGGGCGCCCCACCAAACTTGGGGGGCAAGTCCGCCCCCTTGGCCGCCGCCCCCCTTGATATTGGATCTCTAGGGGCCGGCGCCCCCCTAGGGCCCCTATATAAAGAGGGGGGGGGGAGGGAGGGCCGCACACCCTATCCCCTGGCGCCTCCCTCTCCCCCCGCAACACCTCTCCCTCTAGCTGAGCTTGCCGAAGCCCTGCCGAGATCCCCGCTGCTTCCACCATCACGCTGTCGTACAGCTGGATCTCCATCAACCTCTCCTCCCCCTTGCTGGATCAAGAAGGAGGAGACGTCTCTCCCAATCGTACGTGTGTTGAACACGAAGGTGCCGTCCGTTCAACGCTCGGTCATCGGTGATTTGGATCACGACGAGTACGACTCCATCAACCCCGTTCTCTTGAACGCTTCCGCTCGCGATCTACAAGGGTATGTAGATGCACTCCCCTCTCCCTCGTTGCTAGATGACTCCATAGATTGATCTTGGTGATGCGTAGAAAATTTTAAAATTCTGCTATGTTCCCCAACAATGGTATGAGAGTTAGGTCTATGTGTAGTATCTTGCATGAGTAGAACACAAAGTAGTTGTGGGCGTCGATTTGTCCATTCTCTTGCCGTTACTAGTCTTATCTTGAGTCGACGGCATCGTGGGATGAAGCATCCCGGACCGACCTTACACGTACGCTTACGTGAGACAGGTTCCACCGACTGACATGCACTAGTTGCATAAGGTGGCTAGCGGGTGTCTGTCTCTCCCACTTTAGTCGGATCGGATTCGATGAAAAGGGTTCTTATGAAGGGTAAATAGAAATTGGCATATCACGTTGTGATTTTGGCGTAGGTAAGAAACGTTCTTGCTAGAAACCTATAGCAGCCACGTAAAAACTTGCAACAACAATTAGAGGACGTCTAACTTGTTCTTGCAGCATGTGCCGTGTGATGTGATATGGCCAAAAGGATGTGATGAATGATATATATGTGATGTATGAGATTGATCATGTTCTTATAATAGGAATCACGACTTGCATGTCGATGAGTGTGACAACCGGCAGGAGCCATAGGAGTTGTCTTATTTTATTGTATGACATGCGTGTCACTGAAAACGCCATGTAATTACTTTACTTTATTGCTAACCGTTAGCCATAGTAGTAGAAGTAATGTTTGGCGAGACGACTTCATGAAGACATGATGATGGAGATCATGGTGTCATGCCGGTGACGATGATGATCATGGAGCCCCGAAGATGAAGATCAAAAGGAGCAAAATGATATTGGCCATATCATGTCACTTTATTTGATTGCATGTGATGTTTATCATGTTTATTACATCTTATTTGCTTAGAACGACGGTAGTAAATAAGATGATCTCTCACTAAAATTTCAAGAATTGTGTTCCCCCTAACTGTGCACCGTTGCTAAGGATCGTTGTTCTGAAGCACCACGTGATGATCGGGTGTGATAGGCTCTTACGTTTGCATACAACGGGTGTAAGCCAGATTTACACACGCAATACACTTAGGGTTCACTTGACGAACCTAGCATGTACAGACATGGCCTCGGAACACGGAAGACCGAAAGGTCGAACATGAGTCGTATAGCAGATACGATCAACATGAAGATGTTCACCGTTGATAACTAGTCTGTTTCACGTGATGATCGTACACGAGCTAGTCGTTTCGGATCATGTATCACTTAGATGACTAGAGAGATGTCTATCTGAGTGGGAGTTCATTAATTTTCATTAGATGAACTTAATTGTCATGAACTTAGTCTAAAATCTTTACAATATGTCTTATAGATCAAATGACCCATGCTCATGTTGCCCTCAACTTCAACGCGTTCCTAGAGAAAACCAAGCTGAAAGACGATGGTAGCAACTATATGGATTGGGCCCGTAACCTGAGAATTATCCTCATAGCTACCAAGAAATCATATGTCCTTGAAGCACCGCTAGGTGATGCACCCGTTTTCCCGGCAGCCCAAGACGTTATGAACGCCTGGCAGTCACGTTGTGATGATTACTCCCTGGTTTAGTGCGGCATGCTTTACAGCTTAGAATCGGGGCTCCAAAAACGTTTTGAGCACCACGGAGCATATGAGATGTTCCAAGAGCTGAAAATGGTATTCCAAGATCATGCCCGAGTCGAGAGATATGACATCTCCGACGCATTCTACAGTTGTAAGATGGAGGAGAATAGTTCTGTCAGCGAGCACATACTCAAATTGTCCGGGTTGCACAATCGCTTGTCTCAGTTGGGAATTAATCTCCCAGACGAAGCGGTCGTTGACAGAATCCTTCAGTCGCTCCCACCTAGCTACAAGATCTTCGTGACGAACTTCAATATGCAAGGGATGGAGAAGTCCATTCCCGAGGTGTATTCAATGCTGAAATCAACGGAGGTAGATATCAAGAAAGAACATCAAGTGTTGATGGTCAATAAAACCACTAAGTTCAAGAAAGGCAAGGGTAAGAAGAACTTCAAGAAGGATGGCAAAGGAGTTTCCGCGCCCGGTAAGCCAGTTGCCGGGAAGAAGCCAAAGAATGGACCCAAGAAACTGAGTGCTTTCATTGCAAGGGAACGGGTCACTGGAAGCGGAACTGCCCAAAATACTTAGCAGATAAGAAGGTCGGCAACGTCAAAGGTATATATGATATACATGTTATTGATGTGTACCTTACCAGCGCTCGTAGTAGCTCCTGCGTATTTGATACCGGTGTAGTTGCTCACATTTGTAACTCAAAGCAGGAGCTGCGGAATAAGCGGAGACTAGCGAAGGATGAGGTGACAATGCGCGTCGGGAATGGTTCCAAGGTCGATGTGATCACCGTCGGCACGCTACCTCTACATCTACCCTCGGGATTAGTTTTAAACCTTAATAATTGTTATTTAGTACCAACTTTGAGCATGAACATTGTATCTGGATCTCGTTTAATGCGAGATGGCTACTCATTTAAATCCGAGAATAATGGTTGTTCTATTTATATGAGAGATATGTTTTATGGTCATGCCCCGCTGGTCAATGGTTTATTCTTGATGAATCTCGAACGTGATGTTACACATATTCATATCGTGAATGCCAAAAGATGTAAAGTTGATAATGATAGTCCCACATACTAGTGGCATTGCCGCCTTGGTCATATTGGCATCAAACGTATGAAGAAGCTTCATGCAGATGGACTTCTAGAGTCTCTTGATTATGAATCATTTGACACGTGCGAACCATGCCTCTTGGGCAAGATGACCAAGACTTCGTTCTCCGGAACAATGGAGCGAGCGACCAACTTATTGGAAATCATACATACCGATGTGTGTGGTCCAATGAGTGTTGAAGCTCGCGGAGGCTATCGTTATGTTCTCACCCTCACAGATGACTTGAGTAGATACGGGTATATCTACTTGATCAAACACAAGTCTGGGACCTTTGAAAAGTTCAAGGAATTTCAGAATGAGGTTGAGAACCAACGTGACAGAAAAATAAAGTTCTTACGATCGGATCGTGGGGGTGAATATTGAAGTCACAAATTTGGCACGCGCTTAAGGAACTGTGGAATTGTTTCACAATTGACACCGCCCGGAACACCTCAGTGTAATGGTGTGTCCGAACGTCCAAATCGTACTCTGTTGGACATGGTGCGATCTATGATGTCTCTCACCGACTTACCGCTATCTTTTTGGGGTTATGCTTTAGAGACCGTCGCATTCACTTTAAATAGGGCTCCTTCAAATTGAGATGACACCATATGAACTTTGGTTTGGCAAGAAACCTAAGCTGTCGTTTCTGAAAGTTTGGGGTTGCGATGCTTATGTCAAGAAACTTCAACCTGAAAAGCTCGAACCCAAATCGGAAAAATGCGTCTTCATAGGATACCCAAAGGAAACGATTGGGTACACCTTCTACCTCAGATCCGAAGGCAAGATCTTCGTTGCAAAGAATGGATCCTTTCTGTAGAAAGAGTTTCTCTCGAAAGAAGTGAGTGGGAGGAAAGTAGAACTTGATGAGGTGACAGTCACCCCTTCCGAACCAGAAAGTAGCGCAGCACAGGAAATTGTTCCCGAGGTGCCTGCACCGACTAGGGAGGAAGTTAATGATGATGATCATGAAGATTCAGATCAAGTTACTACTAAACTTCGAAGGTCCACAAGGACACGTTCCACACCAGAGTGTGATACGTCCAAAATGCATCACTATTTTGTATCATAATTTATCCTTATTCATTGATATATTTCACGTTACGATGATGTTCTTATGTTGTTTTGGTCTATTTTACACAGTTTGCAAACTCTCCGATGCCGGAACAGCAGACGCATGATTCAGCAGTAAAAAGTGGACGCTGAGTTGCTGAAGAAGAATACCTCCAAATTACCTGAAAATTGACGGGAGATATTTTTCAGATGAATCACGAAGACACGCAAAAGGGGAGCCAGAGGGGGGCCACAGGGTGCCCAGGCGGCCTGGGGGCGCCCCCCCTGGCCGCGCCGGGGGGGCGCCTGGAGCCCCTGGCCCACCTCCGGATGCCCCCTTTTGCCTATATACTCTCCGTTCTCCGAAAACCCTAAAAATAAGACTTTTTACGGAGTTCCGCCGCCGCTTCGAGGCGGAACCCTACGGAGAAGAAAAGGGCATCTCCGACGGGCAGATTCCGTCGGGGAGATCACCTCCCGGAAGGGGAGATCGTCGCCATCGTCATCATCATCGTCACGTGCATCATCGAGATCATCATCAACATCATCCCCAACACCAGCACCATCTCCATCTTCATCCAAATCTCATCTTACAATCGTAACTCGTGTTATAACTCGTATTACCTATCATCTCTACTCCATCGGTGTTGATTACTACTTTGTGGTGAATGCTATTGAGTTTTGTTGGAGAAATATTATTATGTCCAGATTGTTTATCACATATTTATCCCCACTGATCATGATCTCTTTTATGTCTCGTGAGTAGTTACCTTAGTTCTTGAGGACATGGGGAAAGTCTTGTTGTTAGTAGTCATATGCTGTTGAAGTAATATGTGTTGTTTGATACTTAAGTTGCGTTGTCATTCTACTAGTGGTGTTGTGTGAGTCGAACACCCAACACTTCGCCTTATTAAGGACCTAGGAGAATACATTGTGTATAAAGAATGCTTATGGTGGGTTGCTGGAGTGACAGAAACCTGAACCCCAGTTCGCACGCTTTTGCATAAGGGAATAATGGATCCTCGATCGTATTGCTATGGTTAGGCTTTTGCCTTAAATTCTATCTTGTATTTGCGGATGCTTGCAAGGTGTTTAATCATAAGAGTGCATTCATCTTAGTCTAGAGAGTGCACTAGCATAGATCCACCCACTCAACACTTATCAACACATAACATAGTATCGATACGAAATATGGTGAAAGCACATGACTACCTCTCCCGTGTGTCCTCAAGAACACTTTAGTCTTTATAAGTTCAGTTTCTAGGCCTCTCCTTTGCTAAGAAAGGATTGGGCCACTTGTTACTCTCAGTACCTTTTACATTAATTGCTTTTACTTTCCTATTGCTTATACCGAGAAAACCACTAAAAGTTATCTTTCAGTGTTTGCAGTAATTTCTTGCTCAGAATCGCTTATCAATACATTCTGCTCCTCGTTGGGTTCGACACTCTTACTTATCGAAAACGCTGAAATAGATCCCTTACGGTTGTGGGTCATCAAGTACCGTTTTCTGGCGCCGTTGACGGGGAGCGTAGCGCTATTGGTAAAGTGAAACTGGTAAGAAAGTTTTTTATAATTCTGTTTTTATTTTTTGCTATTTGCTGCTCCTTGTCCTTATGGACAACCCTATTATTGGATCGTTGCTTTCAGGAAGACGCCCCACATATGTGGTGGTTGATCCTCCCCCTACTGAAATTGTGCCTTATAAAATACCAGCTGGTATTATCGATTATGTTTTGGCTAATCGATACGCAGGAGACAGACATCCCGGCAAACACTTGCTATATCTGTCACAACTATGTTCATTATTTAAGCTTGCAGGTGTATCGAGGGAGTTTGTCATGAGGAAATTGTTTGTCGTATCACTTATAGATAAAGCTTCAGATTGGTATGGGCTTCTCGATAACTCACACTTTCTGGACTGGCAGGAGCTTATGTCTCTCTTTTATACTAAGTTTTATCCTCTTCATGAAATTCGTCGAGACATGAATTATATCTATTACTTTAGGTCTCGTGACAGAGAAAGCATTGCTCAAGCTTGGGGGAGATTGAAGTCCCTAATGCTCAAATGCCCTATTCATAAGCTTCCCAAAGAAATTATACTTACAAATTTTTATGCCAGGCTTTCTCGTCGGGATAAGGAGATGCTGGATGCCTCCTCTAGTGGGGTATTTCAGAAGAAGAGTGTTGAAGAAAGGTGGGATCTCCTTGAAAGGATCCAGAGGAATACCGAAGATTGGGAAATTGATAAAGGTATTGAACCCGCTATAAATTACGAACATGATTATATTGAGAGCTATGTGAAAACTGATTACTTCAATACTTTTTGCTCTAAGATTGGTCTTGATTCCCATCTAGTGATTGATTTGTGTAAGAATTTTGCATCTCATGTTGATTCTTTTAAAAAGAAGAGAGACCAGTACCATGAACCTTTAAAAGAACCACCTATTGATATTTATGTTGCTGACCCTATTTTGCCTGCAGTTATATATGAAAAGCCTCCTTTTCCCACGAGGATAAGGGAGCACTCTCTTGTGACATGCATAATAAATAAAAGTGAGAGAAGAGTTGATGAGCCTGAGGACCAGATCAGGGTCGATCCTCAAGTTGCATTGATTAAAGACCTTGCTACTAATGATGTTTTGGATTCCAATATAACTTTTTGTGCTGTTTCCACTAACCTTGTCACAGCCAAGAATAAAGGCCCAATTTCAGGTACTCCAGTGGTATCTATTAAAATAGTAGATCACAATTATTATGGGCTATGCAATTTGGGATCGAGTGCAAGCGCTATCCCCTATTCACTTTATGAAGAAATCATCGGTGAGATTTCCGCTTGTGAACTCGAAGAAGTTGATGTTACTATTCATCTTGCAAATAGAACAACTATCTCTCCTATCGGAATTGTGAGGGACGTTGAAGTCCTATGTGGAAAGGTAAAATACCCTACCGACTTTCTAGTACTTGGTTCAAAGAGGGACAATTTTTGTCCAATTATTTTTGGTAGAACTTTTCTTAGAACTTGTGGAGCTATAATAGATTGCAAGTAAGGTAAAGTTTCTGTTGAATTCGATGGTGAGCCATATGAATTTAATTTTTCTAAGTTCTCTAGGCAGCCTCGTGGTACTGATTTACCTAGTGATGATAAGATTATTGAAAGTATTGCCTCTATTGCTATTCCCCCTAATGATCCTTTGCAGCAATACATGGAGGACCGCGAGAATGATTTGCATATGCAGGAAAGAAATGAACTAGATGAAATATTCTTGAGGCAGCCTGCTATCCTGAAGCACAACCTTCCGGTTGAACCTTCGGGAATTTTATCAAAACCGAAAGAAGACCCGATGTTCGATCTTAAACCTCTTCCCGATACGCTCAAGTATGCTTATTTAGATGAAAAGAAAGTATATCCTGTTATTATCAATTCTAACCTTTCAGGATATGAAGAGGAGCGATTATTGGAAGTACTTCGTAAACACTGAGGCGCAATTGGCTACACCCTTGATGACCTTAAGGGGATTAGTCCATCTATCTGTCAATATACTATCAACCTTGAGCCTGATGCTAAACCAGTTGTTGATCATCAACGACGATTGAACCCGAAGATGATGGATGTCGTGAGAACTGAGATTCTCAAGCTTCTATCCGCAGGTATTATCTACCCTATAGCTGATAGTAAGTGGGTAAGTCCGGTACATTGTGTTCCTAAGAAAGGAGGTACAACTGTGGTTCCTAATGATAAAAATGAATTAATACCTCAAAGAATTATTATTGGATATAGAATGTGTATTGATTACAGGAAGTTGAACAAGGAAACCAGGAAGGATCACTATCCGTTGCCGTTCATCGACCAAATGCTTGAAAGGTTATCCAAAAATACCCACTTTTGTTATCTCGATGGTTATTCTGGCTTCTCTCAAATTCATGTTAACACTGTCGATCAAGAAAAGACCACTTTTACTTGTCCCTTTGGTACTTATGCTTACAGGCGTATGCCTTTTGGTTTATGTAATGCCCCTGCTACTTTTCAAAGGTGTATGTCTGCTATCTTTCATGGTTTCTGCGGGGATATTATGGAAGTCTTCATGGACGATTTCTCCGTCTATGGAACTTCTTTTGACCATTGTCTTCACAACCTTAATAAAGTTTTGCAAGGATGCAAGGAGACAAATTTGGTACTCAACTGGGAAAAGTGCCACTTTATGATTAATGAAGGAATTGTTCTTGGTCACAAGATTTCCGAAAGGGGAATTGAAGTGGACAAGGCCAAGATCGAAGCTATTGAGAGGGTGCCCTATCCAAGGGACATCAAAGGTATTCGCAGTTTTCTCGGTCATGCAGGTTTTTATAGAAGATTTATTAAAGACTTTTCTAAAACCTCGAGACCCCTCACTAATCTTCTCCAAAAGGATGTTCCTTTTGTATTTGATGAAAGTTGTAAGGAAGCTTTTGAAGTCCTTAAGAAAGCCTTAATAATTGCTCCTATAGTACAACCACCTGACTGGAATTTACCTTTTGAGATTATGTGTGATGCAAGTGATTTTTCTGTTGGAGCTGTTTTAGGACAAAGAGTTGATAAGAAATTGAATGTTATACATTATGCTAGTAAAACCCTTGATAGTGCTCAAAGAAATTATGCTACTACTGAGAAGGAATTCTTAGCTGTAGTTTTTGCTTGTGATAAGTTTAGGCAGTATATTGTTGATTCTAAAGTTATTATTCATACTGATCATGCTGCCATTAAGTATCTTATGACAAAGAAGGATGCCAAGCCAAGGCTTATCAGATGGGTACTCCTTCTTCAAGAATTTGATTTGCAGATTGTTGATAGGAAAGGGGAAGACAATCCGGTGGCGGACAATCTTTCAAGGATGGAAGATATACCGCACGACCCCATCCCAGTTAACGATAGTTTTCCAGACGAGCAACTTGCCGTTATAAAAGTACAATCTCTTTCCGATCCTTGGTATGCAGATTATGCTAATTTTATTGTTGCAAAGTATTTGCCTCCAGGTCTAACATTTCAGCAAAGGAAGAAGTTCTTTCATGATTTGAGGCACTACTTTTGGGATGACCCACATCTTTTCAAAGAAGGTCCCGACGGGATCGTGAGAAGATGCATTCCGGAACATGAGCAGAAGGACATTCTCAGACGGTGTCATGATAGTCCCTATGGAGGACATCACGCCGGTGAGAGGACTGCACATAAGGTTCTTCAATCAGGTTTTTATTGGCCTACTCTCTTTAAAGATGCTAGAAATTATGTTTTAGCCTGTGATAAATGTCAGAGAGTTGGTAACATTAGTAGAAGGAATGAGATGCCTATGAATTACTCACTAGTGATTGTTGGGGTTTTGATTTTATGGGTCCTTTTCCTTCTTCGCACAAGTACACTCACATTTTAGTAGCTATTGATTATGTGACCAAGTGGGTTGAAGCAATCCCCACTGAAAGTGCTGATCACAAGACATCTTTGAAAATGCTTAAAGATGTAATATTTCCCAGGTTTGGTGTACCAAGGTATCTCATGACTGATGGGGGATCACACTTCACGCACAGAGCTTTTAGAAAAGCTTTGGCTAAATACGATGTTAATCATAGAATTGCTTCATCATATCATCCTCAAACTAGTGGGCAAGTTGAGCTCACCAATAGAGAGATTAAGTTGATCTTGCAGAAAACAGTAAACAGAAATAGGAAGGATTGGTCAAACAAGTTAGGAGATGCTTTGTGGGCATATAGAACTGCTTACAAAAACCCCATGGGCATGTCTCCCTATAAGATGGTGTATGGCAAGGCTTGCCATTTGCCATTAGAATTAGAGCACAAGGCTTTCTGGGCTGTTAGAGAGCTTAACGCTGACCCAAAACTAGCTGGTGAGAAGCATCTCATGAACTTGACTTCTCTAGATGAATGGAGAAGTGAAGCTTACGAGAGCGCTAAAATGTTCAAGGAAAAGGTAAAAAAGTGGCATGATAGGAAGATTCTGAAACGTGAATTTAATGTTGGTGATAAAGTTTTGTTGTTTAGATCCCGTTTCAGGTTTTCTCCAGGTAAACTACTTTCCAGGTGGGAAGGACCATTTCATATTGAAGAAGTTTATCGGTCTGGTGCAATTAAGATTAACAATTTTGAAGGCACCAAACCTCAAGTTGTGAATGGGCAAAGACTTAAACATTACATAGCAGGAGACCCTGTCAATGTTGATGTGAATATAATATACACAAAAAGCCATGAAGAACATGTTGCAGCCCTGTTTCAGACGCCAGCAGAAGCAGAATAAAGAAAAGGTATGTAGTACGGTAAGGAAACACCACAAACCATCATAAAAGTTCCGTATTACGAGTTTTTGCAAAATTAGTAAAATTCCGAGTCTAAGTGGAGCCGGAGATGACCTCCAGGGAGTCCAGGCGCCCCCCTGGCGCGCCCCCCCCTGGGCCGCCCCGGCAGGCCGCCTGGACACCCGGGAGCCCGTCTCCGACCCCGCTTTGGTCCGTTACCTTCCTTTCTGTGCATAATGTTTTCCTATATATTTGCCCGGATTGTTCCGGCAACGTATCTTGCGATTTCGCGTGTTTTCTCTTCGATCTGTTTCTGCCAGGGAATCTTTCAGCTTAATTTAGGTGCCATGGCTTCTCCAAGTTCCCCCAAGGACAAGTTCGTCGTCAACGTCATCAACCCTTACCTCGCTGAGGTGAAGAAGCACCCTCAGGTTGTTCGGATGGAGGACGGTGTCCTTCATCAAGAAGATCTGAAGGGACCTATCAAGGAGGGGAGCATCCAGGCCAGGCTGGAAGAAGTGGAGCAAGAAGTCTTCGAGTACAAGAAGATGATCGAGCGTGGTGTCGAAGCTAACTTTGACATCACCAACGAGCTGAAGAACTACTTCCTAAAGGAGATGAAGGAGATGTGGGAAAGAATCGCCACGTCTGAAGACAGAATTATAGAACTCCAAGGGCAAATTAATGATCTACATAACCAGAACTGTGAGTATGAACTAAGGTTTCTGCGCATGGGTTTGGGTGCTGAATGCAGGATTCAGGAGACGAGATTCTCATATGAGACTGGAGAACCCCTTCCATGGAAGCGTTTCGCCAAGGACTACTTGATCAACGCCAACAAGGATGACGAGTGGATTCTCCTGGGGTAATGGCATTCCCTTGGCTTGTTCCAAGCTTGGGGGAGTGCCCGGTATCTTTATCTTTACCTTTTGTCTTTTAGAGTCAAGTAGAGTCGTATCATGTCTAGGGAGGTTATTATAAGAGATAGGTGTTTGCATTGAGGTCTATCACTCCTTCGGTGAGGAATTGTATCCGTGAGTGTGGAGTCGTTTATGATGGAATATTAATGAGAAGTTTATTGGTTCCTTTTGCTGCACTCAGTATTCTCTTCACGCAATCGACCTTATATGATGATTCTTATGGGGAGTATTGACCTTATGTCAGGTATGGCTATGAAACTTTATTTAATCTTGGCAAATATAGCTTTGGTCATAACAACAAGCATGATTTTCTTAAATTATCAACATAGCCAAAACTTTATGTTATTATGCTTGAAGTGTTATGCTGACAAGGAAGACAACTTGATGTGTTATGCTTATTTCGATGTTCATGCTTTATATTGCTTTGCATCTTAGTCATCATCAATTGTCTGTTCTTTCAAAACCTTTGCTAGCCTAACTCTGTACTAAGCGGTATTCTGCTTGTGCATCCATACCCTTAAGCCAATACCTTCCATATGAGTCCACCATACCTACCTACTCGTGGTATTCCGCTACCACCTCCTAAAAGTATATTATTTTATGTGTTATCCTCAAATGTTCAAAATCTTTTATTTTGTGCCTCTGTTCTAGCTCATGAGGAAGTAATAGCTAATTCATAGTCTTTTTGAGTTGGACAAGCTTTACCCCGGGATTGCATGTATAATGTGCAAACCCATAATACGAGAAGGAGCTGGCATAGAGTGCGCCCGGCTTAAAAATAATATAACAAACAAACCCTCCTTCACGCTTTGTTCACGAGAAATCAGAAAACTTTGGCAGTGATAAACAAAGGAGATTAAGAGGATGTTATCGTCCTCGTGCGGGAGCCGTTCCTAGAAACTTGTCCAGCTCAAAAAGCAATTGAGTTATCTATTAGCATTCGTTGACAAATCATGCACCCCTAAAAACTTGTTTTCATTCTGTTTGATTTGAGGATAGCACATGAGTTTTCCCTACTACCCTAGAGCAGGGCCTATCTTTTAATTTTAAGTTGAGTCAGTTACTTCTACTTCCTTCTATTTTTCAAAGAGAGCAGACGTTTGATGTTGATAAGGATTCATTCATATAAAGCTGCATTAAGATTTGTCATATCATATCCTTGTTGACATTATCATTCGATAAGTAAGTTGTTTGTCATGCCCAGCTAAGGCAAACATCTTCCTCTGTGTTAACACTTTCACTTCTTGCCTATTAACATGTTATTTTCAAAAAGCTTCAATTGATCTCATCAAATATAAGAGCAAAAGTTAAATCTATTGTTGTTCTTTGACCAAAGGACATGTTTGCCATGATATAATGAGTTTCCTTAGCCCTACTTTCGAATATAAGTGTTATCACTCTACCATAAGGGCCTTATGAGTTGAAGATTGCCGTTGAGGATATTTGAGTTGGTAAAGAAACTATGATGCTTCTTGTCCGTATTCTATTTATCGACACTTCACTCTCTAAACTTGTGGACAGGTTTACCGAGTTCATATTCGCTTGGGGACAAGCGAGGTCTAAGCTTGGGGGTGTTGATACGTCCAAAATGCATCACTATTTTGTATCATAATTTATCCT
Organism: Secale cereale; assembly: GCA_902687465.1. Classification (NCBI taxonomy): domain Eukaryota; kingdom Viridiplantae; phylum Streptophyta; class Magnoliopsida; order Poales; family Poaceae; genus Secale; species Secale cereale. The sequence goes on along the minus strand of LR738709.1, from coordinate 310,908,120 downwards.
TATTCATTGATATATTTCACGTTACGGTGATGTTCTTATGTTGTTTTGGTCTATTTTACACAGTTTGCAAACTCTCCGATGCCGGAACAGCAGACACAGGATTCAGCAGTAAAAAGTGGACGCTGAGTTGCTGAAGAAGAATACCTCCAAATTACCTGAAAATTGACGGGAGATATTTTTCAGATGAATCACGAAGACACGCAAAAGGGGAGTCAGAGGGGGGCCACAGGGTGCCCAGGCGGCCTAGGGGCGCGCCCCCCTGGCCGCACCGGGGGGGGGGCGCCTGGAGCCCCTGGCCCACCTCCGGATGCCCCCTTTTGCCTATATACTTTCCATTCTCCGAAAACACTAAAAATAAGACTTTTTACGGAGTTCCGCCGCCGCTTCGAGGCGGAACCCTACGGAGAAGAAAAGGGCATCTTCGGCGGGCAGATTCCGCCGGGGAGATCACCTCCCGGAAGGGGAGATCGTCGCCATCGTCATCACCATCGTCACGGGCATCATCGACATCATCATCAACATCATCCCCAACACCAGCACCATTCCATCTTCATCCAAATCTCATCTTACAATCGTAACTCGTGTTATAACTCGTACTACCTATCCTCTCTACTCCATCGGTGTTGATTACTACTTTGTGGTGAATGTTATTGAGTTTTGTTGGAGAAATATTATTATGTCCAAATTGTTTATCACATATTTATCCCTACTGATCATGATCTCTTTTATGTCTCGTGAGTAGTTACCTTAGTTCTTGAGGACATGGGGAAAGTCTTGTTGTTAGTAGTCATATGCTGTTGAAGTAATATGTGTTGTTTGATACTTAAGTTGCGTTGTCATTCTACTAGTGGTGTTGTGTGAGTCAAACACCCAACACTTCGCCTTATTAAGGACATAGGAGAATACATTGTGTATAAAGAATGCTTATGGTGAGTTGCCGGAGTGACAGAAACCTGAACCCCAGTTCGCACGCTTTTGCATAAGGGAATAATGGATCCTCGATCGTATTGCTATGGTTAGGCTTTTGCCTTAAATTCTATCTTGTATTTGCGGATGCTTGCAAGGTGTTTAATCATAAGAGTGCATTCATCTTAGTCTAGAGAGTGCACTAGCATAGATCCACCCACTCAACACTTATCAACACATAACATAGTATCGATATGAAATATGGTGAACGCACATGACTACCTCTCCCGTGTGTCCTCAAGAACGCTTTAGTCTTTATAAGTTTAGTTGCTAGGCCTCTCCTTTGCTAAGAAAGGATTGGGCCACTTGTTACTCTCAGTACCTTTCACATTACTTGCCTTTACTTTCCTGTTGCTTATACCGAGAAAACCACTAAAAGTTATCTTTCAGTGTTTGCAGTAATTTCTTGCTCAGAATCGCTTATCAATACCTTCTGCTCCTCGTTGGGTTCGACACTCTTACTTGTCGAAAATGCTGCAATAGATCCCTTACGGTTGTGGGTCATCAGAGTGGTACGGCAACCCTGTCATGGAAATCATGTTGTTAGACAACGGTGAACCTTCGAACTATGAAGAAGCGATGGCGGGCCCGGATTCCAACAAATGGCTTGAAGCCATGAAATCCGAGAGAGGATCCATGTATGAAAACAAAGTATGGACTTTGGTGGACTTGCCCGATGATCGGCACGCCATAGAAAACAGATGGATCTTTAAGAAGAAGAGTGACGCGGATGGTAATGTGACCATCTATAAGGCTCGACTTGTCGCTAAAGGTTATCGACAAGTTCAAGGGATTGACTACGATGAGACTTTCTCTCCCGTAGCGATGCTGAAGTCCGTCTGAATCATGTTAGCAATTGCCGCATTCTATGATTATGAGATATGGCAAATGGACGTCAAAACGACATTCCTTAATGGCTTCCTCAAGGAAGAACTGTATATGATGAAGCCGGAAGGTTTTGTCGATCCTGAGAATGCTAACAAGGTATGCAAGCTCCATCACTCTATCTATGGGCTGGTGCAATCATCTCCGAGTTGGAATATTCGCTTTAATGATGTGATCAAAGCGTTTGGGTTTATACAGACTTGGGGAGAAGCCTGTATTTACAAGAAAGTGAGTGGGAGCTCTGTAGCATTTCTCATATTATATGTGGATGATATACTGCTGATGGGAAATGATATAGAATTCTTGGAAAGCATAAAGGCCTACTTGAATAAGAGTTTTTCAATGAAGGACCTTGGAGAAGCTGCTTACATATTAGGCATCACGATCTATAGAGATAGATCGAGACGCCTCATTGGTCTTTCACGAAGCACATACCTTGATAAGATATTGAAGAAGTTCAATATGGATCAGTCCAAGAAAGGGTTCTTGCCTGTATTGCAAGGTATGAGATTGAGCACGGCTCAATCCCCGACCACGGCAGAAGATAGAGAAAAGATGAGTGTCATCCCCTATGCCTCAGCCATAGGTTCTATCGTGTATGCCATGCTGCATACCAGACCTGATGTGAACCTTGCCATAAGTTTGGTAGGGAGGTACCAAAGTGATCCCGGTATGGAACACTGGACAGCGGTCAAGAACATCCTGAAGTACCTGAAAAGGACTAAGGATATGTTTCTCGTTTATGGAGGTGACAAAGAGCTCGTTGTAAAGGGTTACGTTGATGCTAGCTTCGACACAGATCTGGATGACTCCAAGTCACCAACCGGATACGTGTATATTTTGAATGGTGGAGCAGTCAGTTGGTGCAGTTGCAAGCAGAGCGTCGTGGCGCATTCTACATGTGATGCGGCGTACATAGCTGCTTGCGAAGAAGCGCAGGAAGGAGTCTAGATGAAGGAGTTCATCACCGACCTAGGAGTCATTCCAAGCGCGTCAAGCCCGATGACTCTCTTCTGTGATAACACTGGAGTTATTGCCATTGCCAAGGAGCCCAGGTTTCACAAGAAGACCAAGCACATCAAGCGTCGTTTCAACTCCATCCGGAATTTCAACATGGAGACATAGATATTTGTAAAGTGCATACGGATCTGAATGTCGCAGATCCGTTGACTAAACCTCTTCCACGAGCAAAACAGGATCAACACCAGAACTCTATGGGTGTTCGATTCATCACAATGTAACTAGATTATTGACTCTAGTGCAAGTGGGAGACTGTTGGAAATATGCTCTAGAGGCAATAATAAATGGTTATTATTATATTTCCTTGTTCGTGATAATTGTATGTTATTCATGCTTGAATTGTATTATACGGAAACAGTGATACATGTGTGAATACATAGACCACAACGTGTCCCTGGTAAAGCCTCTAGTTACTAGCTCGTTGATCAACAGATGGTCACGGTTTCCTGACCATGGACATTGGATGTCATTGATAACATGATCACATCATTAGAAGAATGATGTGATCGACAAGACCCAATCCTAAGCCTAGCACAAGATCGTGTAGTTCGTAATGCTGAAGCCTTTCCAATGTCAAGTATCTTTTCCCTAGACCATGAGGTTGTGCAACTCCCGGATACCTTTGGAATACTTTAGGTGTGCCAAACGTCACAATGTAACTGGGTGGCTATAAAGGTATGCAACGAGTATCTCCGAAAGTATCTGTTGGGTTGGCACGAACCAAGACTGGGATTTGTCACTCCATATGACGGAGAGGTATCTCTGGGCCCACTCGGTAAGGCATCATCATAATGAGCTCAATGTGACTAAGGAGTTAGTCACGGGATGATGTATTACGGAACGAGTAAAGAGACTTGCCATGACGAGATTGAACAAGGTATCGGTATACCGACGATCGAATCTCGGGCAAGTACTATACCGATAGACAAAGGGAATTGCATACAGGATTAAGTGAATCCTTGACATCGTGGTTCATCCAATGAGATCATCGAGGAACACGTAGGAACCGACATGGGTATCCAGATCCCGCTGTTGGTTATTGACCGGAGAGTCGTCTCGGTCATGTCTACGTGTCTCCCGAACCCGTAGGGTCTACACACTTAAGGTTCGATGACGCTAGGGTTGTAGAGATATATGCACACGGTAACCCGAAAGTTGTTCGGAGTCCCAGATGAGATCCCGGATGTCACGAGGAGTTCCGAAATGGTCAGGAGGTAAATAATTATATATAGGAAGTCCAGTTTCGGCCATCGGGAGAGTTCCGGGGGTCACCGGTAGTGTACCGGGACCACCGGAAGGGTCCCGGGGGTCCATCGGGTGGGGCCACCCATTCCGGAGGGCCCCATGGGCCGTAGGGGGTGGGAAACCAGCCCATAGTGGGCTGGCGCACCCCCTTGGGCCTCCCCCTACGCCTAGGGTTGGGAACCCTAGGGGTGGGGGGCGCCCCCCTTGCCTTGGGGGGCAAGCCTCCCCCTTGGCCGCCGCCCCCCTAGGAGATCCCATCTCCTAGGGCCGGCGCCCCCTGGCCCCTATATATAGTGGGGGGGGAGAGAGGCAGCCGCACCCTTGCTCCTGGCGCCTCCCTGCCCCCCGTTACACATCTCCCTCCTCCCGCAGGTGCTTGGTGAAGCCCTACAGAATTTCCGTTGCATCCACCACCACGCCGTCGTGCTGCTGGATCTCCATCAACCTCTCCTCCCCCCCTTGCTGGATAAAGAAGGAGGAGACGTCGCTGCACCGTATGTGTATTGAACGCGGAGGTGCCGTCCGTTTGGCGCTGGGATCATCGGTGATAGAGATCATGACGAGTACGACTCGATCATCCACGTTCTCTTGAACGCTTCCGCTCGTGATCTACAAAGGGTATGTAGATGCACTCCTTTCTCCTCATTGCTAGATGACTCCTTAGATTGATCTTGGTGAAGCGTAGGAAATTTTTTGAATTCTGCTACGTTCCCCAACAATTGACTACGACAAGACTTTCTCTCCCGTAGCGATGCTGAAGTCCGTCCGAATCATGTTAGCAATTGCCACATTCTATGATTATGAGATATGGGAAATGGACGTCAAAACGGCATACCTTAATGGCTTCCTCAAGGAAGAACTGTATATGATGCAGCCGGAAGGTTTTGTCGATCCTTAGAATGCTAACAAGGTATGCAAGCTCCAGCGCTCAATCTATGGGCTGGTGACGCATGTCGGAGTTGGAACATTCACTTTGATGAGGTGATCAAAGCGTTTGGGTTTATACAGACTTGGGGAGAAGCCTGTATTTACAAGAAAGTGAGTGGGAGCTCTGTAGCATTTCTTATATTATATGTGGATGATATATTGCTGATGGGACATGATGTAGAACTCTTGGAAAGCATAAAGGCCTACTTGAATAAGTGTTTTTCAATGATGGACCTTGGAGAAGCTGCCTACATATTAGGCATCAAGATCTACAGAGATAGATCGAGACGCCTCATTGGTCTTTCACAAAGCACATACCTTGACAAGATATTGAAGAAGTTCAATATGGATCAGTCCAAGAAAGGGTTCTTGCCTGTATTGCAAGGTATGAGATTGAGCACAGCTCAATGCCCGACCTCGGCAGAAGATAGAGAAAAGATGAGTTTCATCCCCTATGCCTCGGCCATAGGTTCTATTATGTATGCCATACTGTGTACCAGACCTGATGTGAACCTTGCCATAAGTTTGGTGGGGAGGTACCAAAGTGATCCCGGTGTGGAACACTGGACAACGGTCAAGAACATCCTGAAGTACCTGAAAAGGACTAAGGATATGTTTCTCATTTATGGAGGTGACGAAGAGCTCGTCGTAAAGGGTTACGTCGATGCTAGCTTCGACACAGATCTGGATGACACCAAGTCACAACCGGATACGTGTATATTTTGAATGGTGGGGCAGTTAGCTGGTGCAGTTGCAAGCAAAGCGTCGTGGCGGCATCTACATGTGAAGTAGAGTACATAGCTGCTTCTGAAGCAGCGCATGAAGGAGTCTCGATGAAGGAGTTCATAACCGACCTAGGAGTTATTCCAAGCGCGTCGGGCCCGATGACTCTCTTCTGTGACAACACTGGAGCTATTGGCATTGCCAAGGAGCCCAGGTTTCACAAGAAGACCAAGCACATCAAGCACCGTTTCAACTCCATCCGGAATTATATTCAAGATGGAGACATAGATATTTGTAAAGTGCATACGGATCTGAATGTCGCAGATCCGTTGACTAAACCTCTTCCACGAGCAAAACATGATCAACACTAGAACTCTATGGGTGTTCGATTCATCACAATGTAACTAGATTATTGGCTCTAGTGCAAGTGGGAGACTGTTGGAAATATGCCCGAGAGGCAATAATAAAATGGTTATTATTATATTTCCTTGTTCATGATAATTGTCTATTGTTCATGCTTTAATTGTATTATGCGGAAACAGTGATACATGTGTGAATACATAGACCACAACGTGTCCCTAGTAAGCCTCTAGTTGACTAGCTCGTTGATCAACCGATGGTTACGGTTTCCTGACCATGGACATTGGATGTCATTGATAACGGGAGCACATCATTAGGAGAATGATGTGATGGACAAGACCCAATCCTAAGCCTAGCACGGGATCGTGTAGTTCGTATGCTAAAGCTTTTCCAATGTCAAGTATCCTTTCCTTAGACCATGAGGTTGTGCAACTCCCAGATACCGTAGGAATACTTTGGGTGTGCCAAACGTCACAACGTAACTGGGTGGCTATAAAGGTACACTACGGGTATCTCCGAAAGCATCTGTTGGGTTGGCACAAACCGAGACTGGGATTTGTCACTCTGTATGACGGAGAGGTATCTCTGGGCCCACTCAGTAGGACATCATCATAATGAGCTCAATGTGATCAAAGATTTGTTCATGGGATGATGTGTTACGGAACGAGTAAAGAGACTTGCCATAACGAGATTGAACAAGGTATCGGTATACCGACGATCGAATCTCTGGCAAGTACTATACCGATAGACAAAGGGAATTGCGTACGGGATTGATTGAATCCTCGACATCGTGGTTCATCTGATGATATCATCGAGGAGCATGTGGGAGCCAACATGGGTATCCAGATCCCGCTGTAGGTTATTGACAGGAGAGTCGTCTTGGTCATGTCTGCGTGTCTCCCGAACCCGTAGGGTCTACACACTTAAGGTTCGGTGACACTAGGGTTGTAGAGATATTAGTATGCGGTAACCCGAAAGTTGTTCGGAGTCCCGGATGAGATCCCAGACATAACGAGGAGTTCCGGAATGGTCCGGAGGTAAATATTTGTATATAGGAAGTCCAGTTTCGGCCACCGGGAAAGTTTCGGGGGTCACCGGTATTGTACCGGGACCACCGGAAGGGTCCCTGGGGTCCACCGGGTGGGGCCACATATCCCGGAGGGCCCCATGGGCTGAAGTGGGAAGGGAACCAGCCCCTGGTGGGCTGGTGCGCCCCCCATGGGCCTCCCCCTGCGCCTAGGGTTGGATACCCTGGGGGTGGGGGCGCCCCACCAAACTTGGGGGGCAAGTCCCCCCCCCCTTGGTCGCCGCCCCCCTTGAGATTGGATCTCTAGGGGCCGGCGCCCCCCCTAGGGCCCCTATATAAAGAGGGGGGAGGGCTGCACACCCTAACCCCTGGCACCTTCCTCTCCCCGCAACACCTCTCCCTCTCGCTGAGCTTGGCGAAGCCCTGCCGAGATCCCCGCTGCTTCCACCATCACGCCGTCATGCAGCTGGATCTCCATCAACCTCTCCACCCCCTTGCTGGATCAAAAGGGAGGAGACGTCTCTCCCAACCTTACATGTGTTGAACGCAGAGGTGCCGTCCGTTCGGCGCTCGGTCATTGGTGATTTGGATCACGACGAGTACGACTCCATCAACCCCATTCTCTTGAACGCTTCCGCTCGCAATCTACAAGGGTATGTAGATGCACTCCCCTCTCCCTCATTGCTAGATGACTCCATAGATTGATCTTAGTGATGCGTAGAAAATTGTAAAATTCTGCTACGTTCCCCAACAGGGTAGGGCTAGCACCCAGGACACATCAAGATACACCAAGCCGTGTGCCGACAACCCCGACCCTCTAGTTTATCCTCCGTCTAGTTTCTGTAGTGCTTGGCGAAGCCCCGTAGAGATTGTTCTTCATCACCAACCATTACCATGCCGTCGTGCTGCCGGAACTCATCTACTACTTCGCTCGTCTTGCTGGATCAAGAAGGCGACGACGTCATCGAGCTGAACGTGTGCTGAACGCGGAGGTGCCGTACGTTCGGTACTAGATCGGGACCAATCGTGAAGGTGTACGACTACATCAACCGTGTTGATAAACGCTTCCGCATTCAGTCTACGAGGGTACGTAGACACACTCTCCCCTCTCGTTGCTATGCATCTAGTAGATAGATCTTGCATGATCGTAGGATTTTTTTTTTGAAATACTACGTTCCCCAACAGTGGTGTCAGAGCCAGGTCTATGCGTAGATGATATGCACGAGGCGAACACAAGTGAGTTGTGGATGATACTAGTCATACTGCTTACCAGCATGTCATACTTTGATTCAAAGGTATTGTTGGATGAAGCGGCCCGGACCGACAGTACGCGTACGCTTACGCGAGACTGGTTCTACCGACGTGCTTCGCACACAGGTGGCTGGCGGGTGTCAGTTTCTCCAACTTTAGTTGAATCAAGTGTGGCTACGCCCGGTCCTTGTGAAGGTTAAAACAACACATACTTGACGAAAAATCGTTGTGGTTTTGTATGCGTAGGTAAGAACGGTTCTTGCTAAGCCCGTAGCAGCCACATAAAACTTGCAACAACAAAGTAGAGGACGTCTAACTTGTTTTTGCAGGGCATGCTGTGATGTGATATGGTCAAGACATGATGAGTTATACGTTATTGTATGATACGATCATGTTTTGTAAAGTTATCGGCAACTGGCAGGAGCCATATAGTTGCCGCTTTATTGTATGAAATACAATCGCCATGTAATTGCTTTACTTTATCACTAAGCGGTAGCGATAGTCGTAGAAGCAATAGTTGGCGAGACGACAACGATGCTACGATGGAGATCAAGGTGTCGCGCCGGTGGCGATGGTGGTCATGCCAGTACCTTGGAGATGGAGATCAAAAGCACAAGATAATGATGGCCATATCATGTCACATATTTTGATTGCATGTGATGGTTACCTTATTATGCTTCTTATTTTGCTTAGATCGACGGTAGCATTATAAGATGATCTCTCACTTAATTTCAAGGTATAAGTGTTCTCGCTGAGTATGCACCGTTGCGAAAGTTCATCGTGCCAAGACACCACGTGATGATCGGGTGTGATAAGCTCTACGTTCACATACAACGGGTGTAAGCCAGTTTTGCACACGCAGAATACTCGGGTTAAACTTGATGAGCCTAGCATATGCAGATATGACCTCGGAACACTAGAGACCGAAAGGTAGAGCGTGAATCATATAGTAGACATGTTCAACATAAGATGTTCACCATTGAAAACTACTCCCTCTCACATGATGATCGGACAGGGTTTAGTTGATATGGATCACGTGATCACTTAGATGATTCGAGAGATGTCTGTCTAAGTGGGAGTTCTTTAGTAATTCGATTAATTGAACTTTAATTTATCATGAACTTAGTCCTGGTAGTATTAGCATATCTATGTTGTAGATCAATAGCTCGCGATGTAGCTCCCCGTTATTTATATGTTCCTAGAGAAAACTAAGTTGAAAGATGTTAGTAGGAATGATGCGGACTAGGTCGGTGATCTGAGGATTATCCTCATTGCTGCACAGAAGTATTATGTCCTTGATGCACCGCTAGGTGACAAACCTATTGCAGGAGCAGATGCAGACATTATGAACGTTTGACAAAGCTCGGTATGATGACTACTTGATAGTTTAGTGCGCCATGCTTTACGGCTTATAACCGAGACTTCAAAAATGTTCTGAATACCACGGAGCATATGAGATGTTCCAAGAGTTGAAATTAGTATTTCATACTCATGCCCGTGTTGAGAGGTATAAGACCTCTGACAGTACTCTGCCTACAAGATGGAGGAGGATAGCTCAACCAATGAGCATGTGCTCAGATTGTCTGGGTACTACAATTGCTTGAATCAAGTGGGAGTTTATCTTCCAGATAAGATAGTAATTGACAAAGTTCTCTAGTCACGATCACCAAGTTAGTAGAACTTCGTGATGAACTATAATATGCAAGGGATGACGAAAGTAATTGACGAGCTCTTCGCAATGCCTAAATCGGCGAAGGTAGAAATCAAGAAAAAGCATCAAGTGTTGATGGTTAACAAGACCACTTGTTTCAAGTAAAGGGCAAAGGGATAGAAGGGGAACTTCAAGAAGAATGACAAGCAAGTTGTCACTCCCGTGAAGAAACCCAAAGCTAAACTCAAGCCTGAAACTAAGTGCGTCTACTGCAAAGGAAATGGTCACTGGAAGTGAAATTTCCCTAGATACTTGGCGGATAAGAAGGATGGCAAAGTGAACAAAGGTATATTTGATATACAGATTATTGATGTGTACTTTACTGGTGTTCATATCAACCCCTGGGTATTTGATACCGGTTCAGTTGCTAAAATTAGTAACTTGAAACGAGAGTTGCAGAATGAACAAAGACTAGTTAAAGGTGAAGTGATGATGTGTGTTGGAAATGGTTCCAAGATTGATATGATCATCATCGCACACTCCCTATACTTTTGGGATTAGTGTAGAACCTAAATAAATGTTATTTGGCATTTGCGTTGAGCATGAATATGATTTGATCATGTTTGTTGCAATTCGGTTATTCATTTAAAGTCATAGAATAATTGTTATTCTGTTTACATGAATAAAGCCTTCGATGGTCATACACCCAATGAAAATAGTTTGTTGAATCTCGATCGTAGTGATACACATATTCATAATATTGAAGCCAAAAGATGCGAGGTTAATAATGATAGTGCAACTTATTTGTAGCACTGCCGTTTAGGTCATATTGGTGTAAAACACAAGAAGAAACTCCATAGTGATGGACTTTTGGAATCACTTGATTATGAATCACTTGGTGCTTGCGAACCATGCCTAATGGGAAGATGACTAAAACTCCGTTCTCCGGAACAATGGAGCGAGCAACAGATTTGTTGGAAATCATACATACTGATGTATGTGGACTGATGAGTGTTGAAACTCGCGGTGGGTATCGTTATTTTCTGATCTTCACTGATGATTTGAGCAGATATGGGTATATCTACTTGATGAAGCACAAGTCTGAAACATTGAGAAGTTCAAAGAATTTCAGAGTGAAGTAGAGAATCATCGTAACAAGAAAATAAAGTTTCTATGATCTGATCGTGGAGGTGAATATTTGAGTTACGAGTTTGGCCTTCATTTAAAACAATATGGAATAGTTTCACAGCTCATGCCACCCGGAACACCACATCGTAATGGTGTGTCCGAACGTCGTAACCGTACTTTATTAGATATGGTGTGACCTATGATGTCTCTTACCGATTTACCACTATCGTTTTGGGTTATGCATTAGAGACAGCTGCATTCACATTTAATAAGGGCACCATCTAAATCCGTTGAGACGACACCTTATGAACTGTGGTTTGGCAAGAAACCAAAGTTGTCATTTCTTAAGTTTGGGGCTGCGATGCTTATGTGGAAAAGCTTCAACCTGGTAAGCTCGAACCCAAGTCGGAGAAATATGTCTTCATAGGATACCCAAAGGAAACTGTTGGGTACACCTTCTATCACAGATCCGAAGGCAAGATATTCGTTGCTAAGAATGGGTCCTTTCTAGAGAAGGAGTTTCTCTCGAAAGAAGTGAGTGGGAGGAAAGTAGAACTTGATGAGGTAATTGTACCTTCTCCCAAATTATAAAGTAGTACATCACAGAAACTAGTTCTAGTGATTCCTACACCAATCAGCGAGGAAGCTAATGATGATGATCATGAAACTTCAGATCAAGTTACTACTGAACCTCGTAGGTCAACCAGAGTGCGTTCCGTGCCAGAGTGGTACGGTAATCCGGTTCTGGAAGTCATGTTACTAGACCATGATGAACCTACAAACTATGAGGAAGCGATGATGAGCCCAGATTCCACAAAATGGCTTGAGGCCATGAAATCTGAGATGGGATCGATGTATGAGAACAAAGTATGGACTTTGGTTGACTTGCCCGATGATCGACAAGCCATCGAAAATAAATGGATCTTCAAGAGGAAGACCGACGCTGACGGTAATGTTACTCTCTATAAAGCTCGACTTGTTGCGAAAGGTTTTCAACAAGTTCAAGGAGTTGACTATGATGATACTTTCTCACCCGTAGCGATGCTTAAGTCTGTCCGAATCATGTTAGCAATTGCCGCATTTTATGATTATGAAATCTGGCAAATGGATGTCAAAACTGCATTCCTGAATGGATATCTTAAAGAAGAGTTGTATATGATGCAACCAGAAGGTTTTGTCGATCCTAAAGGTGCTAATAAAGTGTGCAAGCTCCAGCGATCCATCTATGGACTGGTGCAAGCATCTCAGAGTTGGAATATACACTTTGATAAGTTGATCAAATCATATAGTTTTATACAGACTTGCAGTGAAGCCTGTATTTACAAGAAAGTGAGTGGGAGCACTACAGCCTTTCTGATAAGTATATGTGAATGACATATTGTCGATCAGAAATGATGTAGAATTTTCTGGCAAGCATAAAGGAGTGTTTGAAAGGAGTTTTTTCAAAGAAAAACCTCGGTAAAGCTGCTTACATATTGAGCCTCAAGATCTATAGAGATAGATCGAGACGCTTGATAAGTTTTTTTAATGAGTACATACCTAGACACGTTTTTGAAGTAGTTCAAAATGGATCAGTCAGAGAAGGAGTTCTTGCCTGAGTTGTAAGGTATGAAGTTGAGTGAGACTCAAAGCTCGACCTCGGCAGAAGATAGAGAAAGAATGAAAGTCATTCCCTATGCCTCAGCCATAGGTTCTATAAAGTACGCCATGATGTGTACCAAACCTGTTGTGTACCTTACCATGAGTTTGGCAATGAGGTACAAAAGTGATCCAGGAGTAGATAACTGGACAGCGGTCAAAATTATCCTTAGTTACTAGATGACTAAGGAAATGTTTTCTCGATTATGGAGGTGATAAAGAGTTCGTCGTAAAGAGTTACACAGATGCAAGCTTTACACTAATCCAGATGACTCTAAGTATCAATCTGGATGCATATTGGAAGTGGGAGCAATTAACTAGAGTAGCTCCATGCAGATCATTGTAGACATAGAAATTTGTGAAATACATACGGATCTGTATGTAACAGACCCGTTGACTAAACTTCTCTCACAAGCAAAACATGATCACACCTTATTACTCTTGGGTGTTAATCACATAAGCGATGTGAACTAGATTATTGACTCTAGTAAACCCTTTGGGTGTTGGTCACATGGCGATGTGAACAATGGGTGTTACTCACATAACGATGTGAACTATCGATATTAAATCACCTGGAGATGTGAACTAGATTACTGACTCTAGTGCAAGTGGGAGACTGAAGGAAATATGCCCTAGAGGCAATAATAAAGTTATTATTTATATCCTTATGTCATGATAAATGTTTATTATTCATGCTAGAATTGTATTAACCGAAAACTTAGTACATGTGTGAATACATAGACAAAACAGAGTGTCCCTAGTATGCCTCTACTAGACTAGCTCATTCATCAAAGATGGTTATGTTTCCTAACCATAGACATCGGTTGTCATTTGATCAACGGGATCACATAATTAGGAGAATGATGTGATGGACTAGACCCATCCGTTAGCTTAGCACTATGATAGTTTAGTTTTACTGCTATTGCTTTCTTCATGACTTATACATGTTCCTATGACTATGAGATTATGCAACTCCCGAATACCGGAGGAACACCTTGTGTGCTATTAAACGTCACAACGTAACTGGGTGATTATAAAGATGCTCTACAGGTGTCTTCGAAGGTGTTCGTGGTGTTGGCATAGATCAAGAATAGGATTTGTCACTCTGAGTGTCGGAGAGGTATCTCTGGGCCCACTCGGTAATGCACATCATAATAAGCCTAGCAAGCAAATGACTTATGAGTTAGTCACGAGATGATATATTACGGAACGAGTAAACAGACTTGCCGGTAACGAGATTGAACTAGGTATTGAGATACCGACAATCGAATCTCGGGCAAGTAATATACCGATGACAAAGGGAACAACGTATGTTGTTATGCGGTTTGACCGATAAAGATGTTCGTAGAATATGTAGGAGCCAATATGGGCATCCAGGCTCTGCTATTGGTTATTGACCGGAGAGATGTCTCGGTCATGTCTACATAGTTCTTGAACCCGTAGGGTCCGCACGCTTAAACGTTCGTTGATGATATAATATTTAATGAGTTATGTATGTTGGTGTACGAATGTTATTCGGAGTCCCGGATGTGATCACGGACATGAAGAGGAACTCCGAAATGGTTCAGAGATAAAGATTAATATATGGGATAATAGTGTTTGACCTCCGGAAGGGTCCGGAATTCACCGGAAGGGGTTCCGGATGTTTCCCGAAATATTTGGGTACGAGAACACTTTATTTGGGCCAAAGGGGAAAGCCCACAAGGTTTTTGGAAAGCGCAAAAGGAAGTTTTGCGGAGTCCAGGGGCCAGACGCCAGGGTCCCTGGCGTCTGCGTCCAGACGCCGGGAACCCTGGCGTCTGGCCCTGGAGTCCGAGAAGGACTCTTGCCTTTCGGGTGAAACCGACTTTGTGGAGGCTTTTACTCCAAGTTTCGACCCCAAGGTTCAACATATAAATAGAGGGGTAGGGCTAGCACCCAAGACACATCAAGTTGCACCCAGCCGTGTGCCGGCAACCCCGACTCTCTAGTTTATCCTCTGTCTAGTTTCTGTAGTGCTTGGAGAAGCCCTGCAGAGATTGTTCTTCATCACCAACCGTCACCACGCCGTCGTGCTGCTGGAACTCATCTACTACTTCGCCCGTCTTGCTGGATCAAGAAGGCAAGGACATCATCGAGCTGAACGTGTGCTGAACACGGAGGTGCCGTACATTCGGTACTAGATCGGGACGGATCATGAAGGTGTCCGGCTACATCAACCGCGTTGATAAACGCTTCTGATTTTGGTTTACGAGGGTACGTAGACACACTCTCCCCTCTCATTGCTATGCATCTAGTAGATAGATCTTGCATGATCGTAGGAATTTTTTTGAAATACTACGTTCCCCAACATCTATTACACCTATAGTGCTATGTCCATGGCTCACGCTCATGTATTGCGTGAAAGTTGAAAAAGTTTTAGAATACTAAAGTATGAAACAGTTGCTTGGCTGAAACCGAGGTTGTGCATGATTTGAATATTTTGTGTGATGGAGGTGGAGCATAGCCAAACTATATGATTTTGTAGGGATGAACTTTCTTTGGCCGTGTTATTTTGAGAAGACATGATTACTTTGTTAGTATGCTTGAAGTATTATTATTTTTATGTCAATATTAAACTTTTCTCTTGAATCTTGTGGATCTGAACATTCATGCCATAAAGAAAATTACATTGATAATTATGTTAGGTAGCATTCCACATCAAAAATTATGTTTTTATCATTTACCTACTCGAGGACGAGCAGGAATTAAGCTTGGGGATGCTTGATACGTCTCCAACGTATCTGTAATTTTTTATTGTTCCATGCTATTATATTATCTGTTTTGGATGTTTTATATGCATTTATATGCTATTTTATATGATTTTTGGGACAAACCTATTGACCTAGAGCCCAGTGCCAGTGTCAGTTTTTTTCCTTGTTTTTTAGTTTTACAGAAAAGGAATACCAAACGGAGTCCAATTGACGTGCCAATTTTTGATGATTTTTAATGGACCGAAAGAAGCCCCCGGAGTAAAAGAGTTGGCCCAGAAGAGTCCCGAGCCGTCCACGAGGGTGGAGGGCGCGCCGTACCCCCTGGGCGCGCCCCCTATCTCGTGGACGACTCAGAGACCCCCCTGATGTGACACCGAGGCCAAAAATTCCTATAAATACAGAAACCCTCGAAAAGAAACCTAGATCGGGAGTTCCGCCGCCGCAAGCCTCTGTAGCCACCAAAAACCAATCGGGGCCCTGTTCCGGCATGCTTCCGGAGAGGGGATCCCTCACCGGTGGCCATCTTCATCATCCCGGCGCTCTCCATGACGAGGACGGAGTAGTTCACCCTCAGGGATGAGGGTATGTACCAGTAGCTATGTGTTTGATCTCTCTCTCTCTCTCTCTCTCTCTCTCTCTCCCGTGTTCTTGATTTGGCATGATCTTGATGTACCACGAGCTTTGCTACTATAGTTGGACCTTATGATGTTTCTCCCCCTCTACCTTCTTGTAATGGATTGACTTTTCCCTTTGAAGTTATCTTATCGGATTGAGTCTTTACGGATTTGAGAACACTTGATATATGTCTTGCATGTGCTTATCTGTGGTGACAATGGGATATTCATGTGATCTACTTGATGTATGTTTTGGTGATCAACTTGCGGTTTCAGTGACCTTGTGAACTTATGCATAGGGGTTGGCACACGTTTTCGTCTTGACTCTTCGGTAGAAACTTTGGGGCACTCTTTGAAGTTCTTTGTGTTGGTTGAATAGATGAATCTGAGATTGTGTGATGCATATCGTATAATCATGCCCACGGGTACTTGAGGTGACAATGGAGTATCTAGGTGACATTAGGGTTTTTGTTGATGTGTGTGTTAAGGTGTTATTCTAGTACAAACTCTAGGATAGATCGAACGGAAAGAATAGCTTCGTGTTATTTAACTACGGACTCTTGAATAGATCGATCAGAGAGAATAACTTTGAGGTGGTTTTGTACCCTACAATAATCTCTTCGTTTGTTCTCCACTATTAGTGACTTTGGAGTGACTCTTTGTTGCATGTTGAGGGATAGTTATATGATCCAGTTATGTTATTATTGTTGAGAGAACTTGCACTAGTTAAAGTATGAACCCTAGGCCTTGTTTCGAAGCATTGCAATACCGTTTGTGCTCACTTTTATCATTAGTTACCTTGCTGTTTTTATTTTTTTAGATAACAGAAACCTATATCTACCATACATATTGCACTTGTATCACCATTCTTCGCCGAACTAGTGCACCTATACAATTTACCATTGTATTGGGTGTGTTGGGGACACAAGAGACTCTTTGTTATTTGGTTGCAGGGTTGTCTAAGAGAGACCATCTTCATCATATGCCTCCCACAGATTGATAAAACTTAGGTCATCCACTTGAGGGAAATTTGCTACCATCCTACAAACCTCTGCACTTGGAGGCCCAACAACGTCTACAAGAAGAAGGTTGTGTAGTAGACATCAGCCCCCTGCCGGGCTCACCTGCCCTGCAAGGGAGGCCCTTCTCTTGGTAATGTCTTGCTTCTATGGCTCGGCCTTGGTCTCTCTACTTTGAGTTGGTACTCTGGATCTCTTGGTTTCTTGTACATCTTGGCTTGGCCTTGGATTTTCCGTGCACTTGTCAGGGGAAAACACATACCCCTGTCTATTTTCCCTGACAATTGTGTTAATGATATGCAAAACCCTAAGCTTGGGGATGCTAGTTTTGCTATGTCCACTACTTATTGCAATGATCATGATTGGGGTGATTCTTTTTATGATCTTGAAAATTTATTTAAGCCCCATGATGAATATGAGATTAACAATAATGTTTGCAATAGTATAGAAGTGGGTTTGGAAGAGTGTTAACTTTAGATCTCACATATCTGGAGAATGTTCAATCTTACGAAATTTTTGATGAAAGTGGGTTTGGAGAGGTCATGACTTTAGTTAATGTTAATACCACTATTTTGGAAGAGTGTCAACTTCGCATGCATGTGGATCGTGTTGAGAATATGTTATGTGATAGCTATATTGTTGAATTTGCTTATGATCCTACATGCAACTATTATGAGAGAGGAAAATATGGTTGTAGAAATTTTCGTGTTACTAAATTACCTCTTGTTATGTTGAGATTGCTATTGTTTCTTTCTTCTTCCTTGCATATGCTAGATCTTGCTTGTCTTGCTAGTTTGTTTTCCTATGAAATTCCTATGCATAGGAAGTATCTTAGACTTAGATTTTATTTTCACATGCTATATGATGCTCTTTTTGTGCTTCAAGTCATGTCTCATGTGAGCATCATTGAAATCTCAATGCCTAGCTAAAAGACTTTAATGAAAAGTGTTTGTTGGGAGACAACCCTATTTTTTATTTTATTTTCTGTCTTGCAAAAATACACACAATTACTTCTGTAGTAATTGTGTTTTGGTGTTTTAGTTAGCGTTTGAGCCAAGTAAGCCCTTTGTGATGGCTTACGGTGATCGTTGATTTGATTTTGCTAAAAAACAGAAACTTTTGCGCTTAGTACAGAAAATTCAAGAATTCTCTAGAATGTAAAAACTTCTGAAATTTTTACACAAAATTGATATACAAATTCCCCATGTCTTTATAATTTTTCAGAATTTTTAGAGTTACAGAAGTATGTGAAGTTTTTAGATTGCTACAAACTGTTCTGTTTTTGACAGATTTTGTTTTCTATGCGTTGTTTGCTTATTTTGACGAATCTATGGCTAGTATCGGGGGGTATGAACCATGAAAAAGTTAGAATGCAGTAGATATTACACCAATATAAAATTAGAATAAGATCACAACAGTACCTTGACTGGTTATTTGCTTTGTTTTACTAATGGAGCTTACGAGATTTCTGTTGAGTTTTGTGTTGTGAAGTTTTCAAGTGTTGGGTAAAGATTTGATGGACTATTTAATGAGGAGTGGCAAAAGCCTAAGCTTGGGGATGCCCAAGGCACCCCAAGGTAAAATTCAAGGACGGCCAAGATCCTAAGCTTGGGGATGCCCCGGGAAGGCATCGTGTTCATCCTTCGGTAACTTTACTCGAGGCTATATTTTTATTCACTACATGATATGTGTTTTGCTTGGAGTGTCTTGTATCATATGAGTCTTTGCTTTTTAGTTTGTCACAATCATCCTTGCTGTGCACACTTTTTGAGAGGGCACACTTCAATCGTGAATTATTAGAATACTCTATGTGCTTCACTTATATCTTTTGAGCTAGGCAATTTTGCTCTAGTGCTTCACTTGTGTCTTTTAGAGCACGGTGGTGGTTTTATTTTATCGAAATTGTTGAACTCTCTTGCTTCACTTATATTATTTTGAGAGTCATAAAGAACGGCATGGTAATTTTCTTGGGTTATTAATTTAGTCCTAATATGATAGGCATCCAAAGGAGATATAATAAAAACTTTCATATATAGAGCATTGAATACTCTGTGAAGTTTGACTCCTTGTAATTGTTTTGCGATGTTAAGATGGTAATATTAGAGTCATTCTAGTGATAGTTTGTGAGGTTAAAGAAATAATTGTGTTAAGGTTTGTGATTCCCGTAGCATGCACGTATGGTCTCCTAACTATGTAACCAAATTGGAGCACTTTGTATTTTGAAGTGTTTGTCTTTGCGTGAAGGTCGGGGGCGCGCGATGGTTAACTCCTACCAACCTCCCCCTAGGGGCATGCGTCGTAGTACTTTGCTTCGAGATCTAATAGATTTTTGGCAATAATTATGTGAGTTGTTTATGACTAATGTTGAGTCCATGGATTATACGCACTCTCACCCTTCCACCTTGCTAACCACTCTAATGCCGCACAACTTTCGCCGATGCATAAAACCCTCCTTGTACCTTCCTCAAAACAGCCGCCATACCTACCTATCATGGCATTTCCATAGCCATTCCGAGATATATTGCCATGTAACTCCACCGTTCCGTTTATGATGACACGCTTCATCATTGTCATATTGCTTTGCATGATCATGTAGTTGACATAGTATTTGGGGCAAAGCCACCGTTCATATTTTTCATACATGTCACTCTTGATCATTGCACATCCCGGTAAACCGCCGGGTGCTTTCATATAGAGTCATATCTTTGTTTTAGTATCGAGTTGTAAGTAAATAAAAGTGTGATGATCATCATTATTAGAACATTGTCCCCCATGCGAGGTTATCAAAATAAAAGAGGTCAATGAAGCCCAAATAAACAAAAGAGGCCGCCCACCAACAACGAGAGGCCAAAGAGCCCTGAATAAAAAAAATGAGAGAAAAAGAGAGAAGGGACAATGTTACTATCCTTTTCCACACTTGTGCTCCAGAGTAGCACCATGTTCTTCATGATAGAGAGTCTGCTATGTTATCACTTTCATTTATTACTAGTGGGAATTTTCTGTTATAGAACTTGGCTTGTATATTCCAACGATGGGTTTCCTGAAATGCCCCAGGTCTTCATGAGCAAGTGAAGTAGGGTGGAACCCTAATCAGCAGATCTTTCACGATTGGAGAATATCCCACGATGAACACGGAGAACACAAGGCGGAAACGGGGGAAAACACGAGAGGAAATACAGAAATCAACACAAAGATGATCACACAAGTACTAGATCCACGATACACATCGAGATACACGGTCCATAGTCAACGAGAGTGGTACAAAGATAGTCTTCTCCCGGAGGAGGTCTTGGATATCCCATAGGATCTTCCTCGATGTGGAGATCTTGAATCCGAGGTGGATCTTCTCCGAAGAGGCGCGCGGTCTCGTGGGAGAGAATCCACACAAAGGTCTGAAATGAGCTATCCAAAAGCTACCTCAAATGGAGGGAAGTCAACGAGTATATATTACATGGGTAGGCGCCGTCGGAGTGGACGTCCGCTGGTTACCAGACGTCCGGAGGTTCCGGAGGGAACGGACGTCCGGTAATCCTCGGATTTCCGCTATTTAGCTTCTGTGGTCGTTTTCACGGACGTCCGGTGGCTTTCGGTCGTCTGGGAGTGGCCGGATGTCCGGGGTCTTCCGGTCGTCCGGCGCCTGGAAGTCACCGGTCGTCCGGTGCAGGCCGGATGTCCGGTGCCTGTAGCATCTTCAGCCTTCCTTCTTCTTGTTCCCGACACTTGTCGAACTCGCCGTCTTGACCATTGTGCCGAGCTGTCCCGTGGCCTTCATTCAAGTACCTGAGTATGCACAGAGTTCCTGATGAGGGTAGAAGCCATGTCTCATGTATATCGGAAGGATTTAGAGCAAGGAGTGAAGTCACCTCGGTCTCGAGAGCTCTTGGACGGGCTCGATTCATTGGTCCTTTGGGCACATGATGAGGCGATGAAGGGTCCATGGGGATGACCTTAGGATGCTCCGCATCATCTCCCCTCCCTTGGGAAAGATCCGACCTCGGATCGAAATCTTCATCACCATGGAAAGGAGATAGGTCCTTGATGTTGAAAGTATCGCTCACGGAGTACTTGTCTCTTGGGATGTCGATCTTGTACGCGTTGTCGTTGTAGCGGGCTAGCACGTTGAAGGGTCCGTCGGCGCGAGGTAGTAGTTTGGACTTGCGCTCGTGTGGGAAACGGTCCTTGCGAAGATGAAGTCAAACAAGATCTCCCGGTTGAAACACCATTGGTGCCTTGTTGACATTGGGCTTGTTGGCG
The DNA here is from genome assembly GCA_902687465.1 of Secale cereale. Taxonomy (NCBI): domain Eukaryota; kingdom Viridiplantae; phylum Streptophyta; class Magnoliopsida; order Poales; family Poaceae; genus Secale; species Secale cereale. Next base: position 310,886,680 of record LR738709.1, on the reverse strand, counting down.
AGACGATGGACTTGTCGCTCGATCATTGCCCTTGTATCTTCGTGCACCTTCTTGAGATAGCTTGCTCGTGCACTTGCGTCCATGTTGATGCGCTCTTGTAGAGGTAGAGGTAGGATGTCCAATGGGGACAACCGGTTGAAGCCGTAGACTACCTCGAAGGGGGACTTGCCGGTTGTCGAGTGTCTTGCGCGGTTGTAGGCGTACTCGGCGATGGGCAAACACTGCTCCTATTCCTTGATGTTCTTCTTGATCAACACACGGAGAAGCGTCGAAAGCGTGCGGTTCATCACCTCCGTTTGGCCGTCCGTTTGTGGATGGTACACCGAAGAGAAGAGTAGCTTGATTCCGAGCTTGGCACATAGGGTTTTCCAAAAGTAGCTCAAGAACTTGACGTCCCGGTCCGACACGATCGTTTTGGGCACGCCATGTAGACGAATTATCTCCCTACAAAAGAGATTTGCAACATGTGAAGCATCGTCGATCTTGTTACAAGGAATGAAATGAGCCATTTTAGAGAATCTATCTACCACGACAAGCACGGAATCTTTGCCATTTTGAGTCCTAGGCAAGCCAGGTATAAAATCCATGCTTATGTCTTCCCATGGGTGGTACGGAATAGGAAGTGGCATGTAAAGACCATTAGATTGAGCTTTGGACTTAGCTTTGCGGCATGTAGAACATCGGTTGGTGAGGCGTGAGACGTCACGGAGCATCTTGGGCCAAAAATAGTTCTTAGAAAGGGTAGCAAACATCTTGTCGCGTCCAAAGTGTCCCATGAGTCCTCCTCCATGAGATTCCTGCAAAAGGAGCAAACGAAGCGAAGACTCGGGAATGCAAAGTTTGTTAGTTCTCATAAGATATCCATCCTTGATGTAGTAATGTTCCCAAGAAGTGTGAGTCAAGCACTTAGCATAAGCATTTGCAAAGAAAGGATCATGCACATATAAATCTTTTATGTGCTCAAAGCCAATCACATTCAACTCAAGTTGTGTTACAAGCATGCATTTGCGGGAAAGCGCGTCCGCCACAACATTTTCTTTGCCTTTGATGTACTTGATGACATAGGGAAAAGACTCAATGAACTCACTCCATTTAGCATGACGCTTGTTCAACTTAGTTTGACCCTTGAGATACTTGAGAGTCTCATGGTCCGTATGAAGAATGAATTCATGAGGTCTAAGATAATGTTCCCAAACACGTAAAACTCTCACCAAGGCATAAAGCTCTTTATCATAAATGGGATAGTTAAGTTGCGCTCCGGATAGCTTCTCGCTAAAGTACGCAATTGGGCGCTTTTCTTGCATGAGCACGCCACCTATGCCGGTACCACTAGCATCACAATGAATCTCAAAAGGTTTATCAAAGTTTGGTAGGGCTAGAAGTGGTGCGTGCGTGAGCAAGCTTTTAAGCTCATTGAACGCGGTGTCTTGCGAAGGACCCCAAATGAAGGGTGCGTTCTTCTTGCTCAGGGCGTGTAGAGGCATAGCAATGGTGCTAAAGTCCTTCACAAAACGTCGGTAGAAACCGGCTAGACCAAGGAAACTACGCACTTGCATGAGATTCGTTGGTTGAGGCCAAGTTTTAATTGCTTCAATTTTAGTTTCGTCAACGTGAACACCTTGTGAAGAAACGACAAATCCTAGGAAGACAACCTTGTCAACGCCAAAAGTGCATTTCTCCATATTAGCATATAAGCGCTCTTTCCGAAGGGTTTGTAAAACCAAACGGATGTGTGTCACATGGTCCTCTAGCGTCTTGCTAAAAACGAGGATGTCGTCAAAGTAAACCACTATAAAGATGCCTATGTAGGGTCGTAGACAAAAATGCATGAGACGCATAAAAGAACCGGGTGCTTCCGATAAGCCCATTGGCATAACAAGCCACTCATATAACCCAAACTTGGTTTTGAAAGCCGTTTTCCACTCATCACCCTCTTGAATGCGAATTTGGTAGTAACCACTTTTAAGATCAATTTTTGAAAAGATGGTGGCACCACATAATTCATCAAGCATGTCGTCTAAGCGTGGAATAGGGTAACGGTATCTAACGGTGATAGCATTAATAGGACGACAATCGGAGCACATGCGAAAACTTACATCTTTCTTAGGCACAAGAATAACCGGAACGGCACAAGGGCTTATGCTTTCACGTACATGACCTTTGTCGATGAGTTTTTGCACTTGCCGTTGTATCTCCTTTGTTTCGTCGGGGTTGACGCGGTAAGGAGCCTTTTTTGGAAGTGGTGCGCCGGGTATGAGGTCGATGCGGTGTTCGATTCCTCGAAGTGGAGGTAGACCCGGAGGTAGTTCATCGGGAAAGATGTCCGAGAATTCCTGCAACAAATTAGACAACACTAAAGGTAGAGGTGGTGAAGTGTTAGTAGGTTTGGCTTCCCCTTTGCATAAGAGCACAAGGTGAAAGACATTCGATGGGTTCTCACACACTTCTCTCATCTCACTTTTGGTGGCAAATAGCACTAGTTGCTTTTTGTCGCTCATCGTGGAGTCGCTCATATTTGGCTTGTGGCTCTCACTCTCTTTTTGGTGGCTCACTCTCTCACCAATCTCTCCACGATGGTTGGTAGGTAAAAATTTGTCGGAGGCTACTTGACTTGGAGTCATTGGTCGGAGCACGAATTCCTTGCCCTTCATCTTGAAGCTATAGTGATTTGTCCGTCCATTGTGTGTGACTCCACGATCATATTGCCATGGACGTCCAAGAATAAGGTGGCACACGGACATTGGTATCACATCACATTCAAGAGTGTCCTCGTAGGCGCCAATCTTGAAAGAGACTTGCACGGTGTGCTCGACTCGAAGAATTCCGGCGTCGTTGAGCCACTGGACCTTGCAGGGGTGAGGATGCTTTGTCTTGACCAAATGAAGCTTGTCGCATAGCTCTTCACTTGCCAAGTTGTGACAACTTCCTCCATCGATGATAACTTTGACGGAGCGTCCATTGATGCCGGCCTTCGTATGAAAAATGTGGCATCGTTGGTCGTCATCTTGTTGGTGTTGGAGTGTCAAGACTTTGGAGACAACAAGATTGGGGCTTGAGTCATTGTCACAAAACACTTGACGGTCTTCTTCTTCATTCACTTGGCGATGCATAGTGACATGCTCAAGTGCTTCCATCTCATCATCGCTCATGGAGTCATAAGATCCGTCGTTGTTGATGATCATGGTGCGAACGGTCTTGCACTCAAAAGACTTGTGGCCTCGTCCTTGGCACTTGAAGCATTTGATGGAGCTCGTCTTGTTGTTGTCTTCGGTTGGAGTTGTAGTTGAGGAAGCTCTTGGCTTGAAGTTGTTGGTAGAAGGTGGACGACGCGATGTAGTCGCATTCTTGTAGCTTGACTTGTCACCGAAGTTTGTAGATGGCTTGGTAGTGGTAGGAGGAGTAGCCGAAGTCATTGAAGCTTGGTTGTAGGAGCCGAAGTTCTTGGAGGTGAACTTGGAGTACTTGTAGTCCTCTTGAACTTGTCGCTCCGCTTTGGTTGCTTGATGTACTAGCTTGAGGAGATTGTTGTATGGTTGGAAGTCCGCAATCTTCTTGATAGGATAGTTGAGTCCATTCAAGAATCTCGCCATTGTTTGCTCTTCATCTTCTGTGATGTTTGCTCGTATCATGGCAATCTCCATCTCCTTGTAGTACTCTTCAACGGACTTGGTACCTTGCTTGAGGAGTTGTAGCTTCTTGAACAAGTCACGGTTGTAGTGAGTAGGCACAAAGCGTGCTCTCATTACTTCCTTCATTTGAGCCCAAGTGGTGATAGGAGGTTCGCCTTTTGCTTCTCTTCTCTCGATGATTTGCTCCCACCAAATGAGAACATAGTCTTGGAACTCAAGGGATGCCATGGCGATCTTCTTCTCTTCATCGAAGTTGTGAAGGCGAAAGATCTTGTCAACCTTCAATGCCCATGAGAGATAGTCTTCGGGATCAATGCTTCCGGAAAACTTTGGCATGGTGAATTTGAGCTTGCCATAGCGATGCTCATCATTGTTTCCTTGCCTATTTGGAGGGCGGTCTTGATTTTGGCGGTTGGCATTATCACGTTGCTCTTGCCGTGCTTGTTGTACTTCTTGAGGAGGAGCTTCTTCTTGCATTCTTGCTTGATGGCGTCTCTCTTGCACCTCATCACGAAGGAAATCCTCTTCTTGACGAGTGTGTCGAGTGCGGGCTTCCACATTGCGATGTGCATCTTCTAACGCTCGTTGCGCCTCCATAGCTTGAGCTTCTCGACGTTGTTGTGCTTGGCAATTAGCCTCGGCATCAAGTTCTTCTTGGTGTTGACGTGCTCGCTGTTGTTGTAGTTGGCGTAGTCGTTGCCGTTCTTGTGCTTGCTCAAGTGTAGCTTGGTTTTGACGACGTCGGCTTTCTTGCTCGTCGAATAGCTCTTGTGAACTCTTGTCATGAAGAGGCTGCCGGTTGTCATGTCGAGCTTGACGTGCGGCTTGACGAAGAGTGTTGGACGTAGGTGTACTTGAGTCTTGCGTGGAGTCGGAATGTCGACTTGAGCGGCTTCGTCTTTGAGAGGATGTTGAAGTAGAACGTCGATTGACTATCAATGTCCGGAGCTCGTTGAATTGAGTAGACATGTTGGTGTTGATGATGTCGAATTGTTCTTTTGTTCTTGCTTCAAATTGGCGCGCGTCCTCGGCGACTTGACCAATGTACTCGCGCATAGCTTCACTCTCTTGATGTAGAGCTCGTTGGACACCGAAGAGATGTAGTTTGGTGACGTAGTTGTTCGCTTCTTGGGGATCGTCGAAGATCGGGTTGGAAGACGTACTTGGCCTATCCATCATCACAAGCAAGTATGTGAGTTGGAGAAAGGAGAAGAAAATACCAAATGTACCTTAACCGAAGTTGAAAATGGATCAATGATCACTCGATAATGTAACCCGGAAATAGCACTATTGGTTCCACTTCGTGTCGATTCTCACACCTACACAAGTAAAGCTTTGAGAGGAGCTTGGTTAGGATGTGGCACAAATTCAATGCAATCGTCAAAGTGACTCAATGATGTTGAAAATGGTTCACAATTTGCGCATGCAACAAGTAGATCGCTAGCAAAGTAGCACACGGAACACACGCACGGATAGATAAATGTGGTTGTGCAACCAAGGGTGAGCGAAAAATGTGGAATCCACGGAAAATGCTCGTGTTGCACAACACTAGAGAGACGCTAACCGATTGCTTAATAGGCGGATACGCACTTGTGCACGACCTATAAGAGGCAAAACGTAACGACTAACTATCACAAGTATGCTATGAGTGTATGATGTGCATGACGTATGATCTCTCTTGATGCAAGGCGTATGATGCTATTGTCTTTTTGCTTTGGTTGGCTCTTTTTCTTAAAAGCTTGTGAGCTCTTTCTTTGGGTATTTATGCATGCTTCTCGGATCAAGGTAGCTATTGTGTATGCGGATCACTCTTGTGGCACACGGAGATATGATGATATGGTATGAAGTATCTATGACTATCACTAATGTGCACAAGTGTCGTGGCCCGGCAATACTCAAATGGCTAGTCTCAATGGGAAAGCTACGCAAAGATGGTTCATAGGGTGACAATGCAATTGCAAGGTAGAATGAACAAAGTGTCGTCGATGTTACCGTCCTTGCCGAAGTTGAGCGATGGTGTTGTCGAAGTCTTGCCGTTCCAAGGTAGCCTAAACATCCAAGGAAACGGTGAAACCACAACTCAAGTATCAAGGCAAAGGGTGACAAGATGTTCCAAATCGTAGCGGTTAATCGATGGTGGTTGCAGAAAGTGGGACGAAAAGTATGTGGTAGCGGAAGGTGGTACGGAACTGAACAGGTTCAGCTTCGTCAGGGTCTGTCGGACGTCCGGCAGGTACCGGTCGTCCGGTTGTCGGAAGGAGTCAGACGTCCGGAAGTTCCGGAAATCCGGGAAATGTTTCTGTAGGCGGGGTTCCGGTTGTCCGGTGTTTAGCGGACGTCCGGTGTCTCGTGAGGTGCCGGACGTCCGGTAAACGTCGGTCGTCCGGTAGGTCTGGGGCTAGGGTTGGGGGATCCATGGACAAATTGGTCAAACTTGCCCAAATTTGCGGAGGAAAATCGGTGAAAAGGTGGGGAAAAGCTAGATCCACTCATGGCACAGCAAATCCATGGAACAAAGTCAACAAAATCTTGCCAAATCAACAGATCACAAAAAAAAATTGGGCCTATTTTTGTGGGGAATTTTCGAAATTGGGAAGAACACAACAAAAACAAGCTAGAAAACAGGGTGTGGGGTTCCAAAATCGTGATCAACCTATGCTCTGGATACCAAGATGATGTAGGGTGGAACCCTAATCAGCAGATCTTTCACGATTGGAGAATATCCCACGATGAACATGGAGAACACAAGGCAGAAACAGGGGAAAACACGAGAGGAAACACACAAATCAACACAAAGATGATCACACAAGTGCTAGATCCACGATACACATCGAGATACACGGTCCATAGTCAACGACGGTGGTACAAAGATAGTCTTCTCCCGGAGGAGGTCTTGGATATCCCGTAGGATCTTCCCCGATGTGGAGGTCTTGAATCCGAGGTGGATCTTCTCCGAAGAGGCGCGCGGTCTCATGGGAGGGAATCCACACAAAGGTCTGAAATGAGCTATCCAAAAGCTACCTCAAAAGGAGGGAAGTCAACGAGTATATATTACATGGGTAGGCGCCGTCGGAGCGGACGTCCGCTGGTTACCGGACGTCTGGAGGTTCCGGAGGGAACGGACGTCCGGTAATCCTCGGATTTCCGCTATTTAGCTTCTGTGGTGGTTGTCACGGACGTCCGGTGGCTTCCGGTCGTCCGGTCGTCTGGGAGTGGCCGGACGTCCGGGGTCTTCCGGTCGTCCGGCGCCTGGAAGTCGCCGGTCCTCCGGTGCAGGCCGGACGTCCGGTGCCTGTAGTATCTTCAGCCTTCCTTCTTCTTGTTCCCGGCACTTGTCGAACTCGCTGTCTTGACCATTGTGCCGAGCTGTCCCGTGGCCTTCATCCAAGTAACTGAGTATGCACAGAGTTCCTGATGAGGGTAGAAGCCATGTCTCATGTATATCGGAAGGATTTAGAGCAAGGAGTTAAGTCACCTCGGTCTCGAGAGCTCTTGCACGGGCTCGAGTCATTGGTCCTTTGGGCACATGATGAGGCGATGAAGGGTCCATGGGGATGACCTTAGGATGCTCCGCCGTCATTGATATCGATTGATGGACATCTCCATAATCCATTGATTTTCCTTGTTGATGTGATACTTCCTCCCTCCTTTTGTTTATTACCACCCTCTATTCCACCCATAGTGCTATGTCCATGGCTCACGCTCAAGTATTGCGTGAAGAGTGGAAAAGGTTTGAAAAGTAGAGTATGAAAGCAATTGCTTGATTGACACCGGGATAGGCATGATTTATACTTTGTGTTAAGAAGAGGGAGCATAAATGACTATATGATTTTGTAGGGATAACTTTCTTTAGCCATGTTATTTTTGAAGCTTCATAGATTACTTTTTAGTATGCTTGAAGTATTATTGTTTTGATATTGATAAATTTTTATTTTTACTCTTATGGATTTGAATATTCATGCCACAATAAGGAATATTGCATTGATAAATATGTTGGGTAGCATTCCACATCAAAAATTCTATTTTTTATCATTTACCTGCTCGAGGACGAGCAAGAATTAAGCTTGGGGATGCTTGATACATCTCCAACGTATCTATAATTTTTTATTGTTCCATGCTATTATATTATCTGTTTTGGTTGTTTTATATGCATTAATATGCTATTTTATATGATTTTTGGGAATAACCTATTAACCCAGAGCCCAGTACCAGTTTCTATTTTTTCCTTGTTTTTGAGTTCCGTAGAAAAGGGATATCAAACGGAGTCCAAATGGAATGAAACTTTATGAGGATTTTTCTTGGACCTAAAGACATCAAGATGACTTGGAGTACACGCCAGGGGAGCCTCGAAGTGGCCACAAGGGTGGAGGGCGCGCCTTGGGGGTAGGGCGCGCCCCCTACCTTGTGCCCCCCCCCCCCCGAGACCCCCGTGACCTACTTCTTTCGCCTATAAAATCCCAAATATTCTAGAACCACCAGAACATCCATTGAAACCACTTTTCCGCCGCCGTAACCTTCCGTTCTCACGAGATCCCATCTGGAGGCCTTTTTTAGTACTCTGTCGGAGGGGGATTCGACCATGGAGGGTATCTACATCAACACCATTGCCCTTCCGATGAAGTGTGAGCAGTGTACCACAGACCTACGGGTCCATAGCTAGTAGCTAGATGGATTCTTCTCTCTCTTTGATCCTCAATACCATGTTCTCCTCGATGTTCTTGGAGATCTATCCGATGTAATTTTCTTTTGCGGTGTGTTTGCCAAGATATGATGAATTGTGGATTTATGATCATATTATCTATGAATATTATTTGAGTCTCTTCTGAATTCTTATATGCATGACTTGATATCTTAGTAATTCTCTTCGAACTATCGGTTTGGTTTGGCCAACTAGATTGGTTTTTCTTGCAATGGGAGAAGTGCTTTTCTTTGGGTTCAATTTTGCGGTGCTCAATATCAGTGATAATAGGGGACATGACATGTATTGTATTATTGCCATCGAGGATAACAAGATGGGGTTTTCATCATATTGCTTGAGTTAACTCCGCTACATCATGTCATCTTACTTAATGCGTTACCCTGTTCTTATAAACTTAATACTCTAGATCCAGGCAGGAGTCGGTCGATCTGTGGAGTAATAGTAGTAGATGCAGGCAGGAGTCGGTCTACTTGCTACGAACGTGATGCCTATATTCATGATCATTTCCTTAGATATCATCAGAACTTTGCGCTTTTCTATCAATTGCTTGGCAGTAATTTGTTCACCCATCATAATATTGGTTATCATGAGAGAAGCCTCTAGTGAAACCTATGACCCCCGGGTCATTTTACATCTTATAAGTTTCAGATCTACTATTTTGCAATCTTTTACTTTTCAATCTATAAACCAAAAACCCAAAAATATTTACTTTACTAGTAATCTATCTCTATCGGATCTCACTTTTGCAAATAACCGTGAAGGGATTGACAACCCCTTTATAGCGTTGGGTGCAAGTTCTTTTATTGTCTGTGCAGGTATTTGGCGATTTGTGCGTAATCTCCTACTGGATCGGTACCTTGGTTATCAAACTGAGGGAAATACTTACTCTACTTTGCTGCATCACCCTTTCCTCTTCAAGGGAAAAACCAACGCAAGTTCAAGAGGTAGCAGACTACTCCCTCCTCCTCATGGTGGCCGGTCGGATGATGAAGATGGCCACCGGTGATGATTTCCGTCTCCGGCAGGGTGTCGGAACGGGTCTAGTTTGGTTTTTCTTGTAATACAGAGGCTTGCAGCGGTGGAACTTCTGATCTAGGGTTATTTCTGATGGTTTCTCTATTTATAGGATGCGTCTGTTTCACGTGAAGATGGGCCTCGAGATGAGCACAACCCACCATGCCATGGGTTGGGCTCCAGGCGCGCCCTAGTGGGTTATGCCCTCCTTATGGCTCTTCTGGCCCTCCCACGAAGCTTCGGGGTCTCTTTTGTTCCAAAAATTCGTCAAAAACTTTCATCCCATTCCGAGAACTTTTATTTCTGCACCAAAAACAACACCATGGTAGTTCTGCTGAAAACAGCGTTAGTCCGGGTTAGTTCCATGCAAATCATACCAAAACCATATAAAATTGTTGTAAACATGGCATGAATACTTCATAAATTATAGATACGTTCGAGACATATCAGCATCCCCAAGCTTAATTCCTACTCGTCCTCGAGTAGGTAAACGATAAGAGAAATAATTTATGAAGTGTGAATGCTAGCATAGTGCACAAGTTTGATCAATGATAATTTCAATCACTTTTCCTAGCATCATAACAACAACTCTTTCTCATAAAACTCAACAAGTTAAAGTAGCAACCAATTCACAAGTTAAGGTTCAACCAATGACTTCTCTTGAAACTCAACAACCTATATTCTTAGTCACCAAACAATTGCAATTCAATTTATTCAACACATTCTAAGTAAGAGCTCCACATACTCAATCATCATATAGTCTTCCACGATTGCTAGTACTCAAAGCATATTCTTAGAACAAATGGCATCCATCGAACACACAGAAAGATAGGGGCTTAATATTTTGCCTCCCAATTCATTTATCATAGAGATAATTGTCAACAATAATAATTCATGATCAAATATATTTGACTGGTCATATGTGCCTAGATCTTTCCCCACCACATGATGCTTGCCAACTAGAGAATAAATGAGGTTGAAATGAGAATACATTCTATTGACTCTTGCATAAAAGTAAATACTAAAAAGTAAAAGATAGGCCCTTCGCAGAGGGAAGCAGAGGTTGTCATGTGCTTTTCATTTGGATGCCCAAGCTCTTAATGCAAAGGAACGTCACATTATAGTTCCCTTTGTGATAGCAACCTTTATTATGCAGTTCGTCGCTTTTATTACTTTGCCATCACAAGTTCATACAACACTCAATTTTCCCTTACAATAAAAGATCAAACATATTTAGGAGCAATTTTTATTGCTTTTACGCACTGATGACAACTTACTTGAAGGATCTTATTCAATCCATAGGTAGGTATGGTGGACGCTCATGGCAAGAAACTGGATTTAAGGGTTTTTGGATGCAGAAGTAGTATCTCTACTTAGTACGAATTTTTGGCTAGCATAAGATCCTAGGCAAACACCACATGTTGGAGGATCCATGACAATATAACTTCTATGCTAATATACACAACTTAATTAATGGGTATTCACAATCATAGAAGATGTCCAAGATAATATATTTGCATGTGAAAGTTCTCTTCCTTATACTAATCATTCATGAATTGCTTGTATGACCAAAATTGTGTTTGTCAAGCTTCAAAAGATTTCAATTTCTAAACCCAATGTGAAGCTACTACTAGGCATAATATCAACATATAATTTCCTACTTCATGATATTCAATTCCATCAACAATTTACTCATAGTATATAAGTGAAGCACAAGAGTAATTGATGAACTACTCCAAAAAGATATAAGTGAAGATCAAGTGAGTAATTATGTAAATAGATAGCTATGTGAGGACTCTCTCCCATTTAAAACCTTTCAGATCTATGTATTTATTCAAACATCAAGCAAAACAAAAATAAAATTACATTTCAAGAATGGCACATATCATGTGAAGAAGCAAAAACTTAGGCTCAACCGATACTAACCAATAGATGTTGATGAAGAAAGGTGGGATGCCTATCGGGGCATCCCCAAGCTTAGATGCTTGAGACTTCTTGAAATATTATCTTGGGATGCCTTGGGCATCCCCAAGCTTGAGCTTTTGTGTCTCGTTAATTCCTCTCATATCACGGTTTCCTAAATCTCAAAAACTTCATCCACACAAAACTCAACAAGAACTCGTGAGATAAGTTAGTATAAATCAATGCAAAAAACTTATCATTCTCTACTATAGCAAATCACTAAAATTATTATTAAACATTGCATACTAAATGCCTCTGCATATTTAATACTCCTATCCTCAAATAGAATCATTAAACACTCAAACATACGCAAACAATGCAAACATAATAGCAATCTGTCTGAACATGGCAGTCTGTAAAGAGTGCAATTTTCCTCATACTTACCTAGCTCAAAAAAATCAGAAAAATTACCACGTTATAGAGAACTTACTAGTGCTCATTGTGTAACTATGATAAGATTTTATCACGTTCTGACTATCCTGAAGAATTCAGAGAATGATAGAAAACTTTCTGGTTTCAAACAGCAACATGTAGACTTGCAAAATAAGCATGGTAAAGGCCATACTTGACATTTTTATTGAAATATGAAAACATTATTCTAAATACCAGCAAGCAAATCAAAACAAAACAAAATGACGCTCCAAGAAAAATTTGTGATGAATTAAAATATAGCTTCGAGCGAGGTTACCGATAATGTTGGAGACGAAAGAGGGGAGGCCTTCCAGGGCATCCCCAAGCTTAGTTGCTTGGGTATTCCTTGAATATTTCCTTGGGGTGCCTTGGGCATCCCCAAGCTTAGGGTCGGTCACGGTGGCCGGTCGGATAATGAAGATGGCCACCGTGATGATTTCCTCCTTCAACAGGGTGCTGGAATGGGTCTAGATTGGTTTTTCTTGGAATACAAAGGTTGCGGCAGCGGAACTTCTCATTTAGGGTTATTTCTGATGGTTTCTCCATTTATATGATTTTATGGCGTCGGTTTCACGCGAAGATGGGCCTCGAGGTGAGCACAACCCACCACGCCACATGTTGGGCTTCGGGCGCGCCCTGGTGGGTTGTGCCCTCCTCGTGGCTCTTATGGCCCTCCCACGAAGCTTCAGGGGTCTATTTTGTTCCCAAAAAAATCGTCAAAAAGTTTCAGCCCATTCCGAGAACTTTTATTTCTGCACAAAAGACAATACTACGGTAGTTCTCCTTAAAATAGCGCCAGTCCGGGTTAGTTCCATACAAATCATACCAAAACCATATAAAATTGTTGTAAACATGGCATGAATAGTTCATAAAATATAGATACGTTAGAGACATATCAACTTCTATCATATTTTTTTCTCCAAAGGGGAGTTAGGGTCAGCAAAGCCTCGTGGGCCCCACTACCCACCAGGGCGCGCCAGAGGGGAGTGGCGTGCCTTGGTGCCTAGTGGGTGGCTGGGCCCCCTCCAATGGGTCTTGGTTCTAGTATTTTTTATTTATTGCAAAATAATTTTCCAAAAAGTTTTGTCCATTTTCGTGAACTTCTATTTCTGCACACAAAGAACACCATAGTTTCATTAAACTCATGCAAATTAGTGTCCATAACAAGAGAAAAAACATTAGAAAAAGTAGATACAATGGAGAGTTATTAGGGCAGCGCAGGCAACGGACGCTGGGGCTGGACGTAGAGAGGTCGGCACAGTGTTGCCTAGAAATATTGGAGGATTTGTGTGAGAGAACCGGAAGAGCTGGAGTTGTGTCTGCTATTGTATAAAAGAAGGCTAATGCTAATTTTGCTCCACTGTTGTTTGTTGGTCCAAGAACTAGATGATTCTACTCGGGGGAAGCTGATGCTATTTTCCCGTTCTACTATTTGTTATTGTGTAGATGAAGAAAAGATATAATTTGCTATCCAGATAATTTGTTATAGTTGTATTGCTATTGTTTTTGATAGATGATGACTCTCGCAGTGGTACGTGAGTTCAGGAGCAGCTCTTGTTGATGTTGTGTATGCATGCTCGGGAAAGAGGGAAAGAAGACATAAATTAAAAAAAATTAATGGAGACGACACTATTAAAAAAAGATGGAGACGAGAGAGTTCTGTATTGTTGTATTGGCTACTATCTATTGCTATTTACCTTTGTTTTAATTCCCCCGCGTTGACAAAATTATATAAATTGATGTAGATTTTGTGAGCAGCCGAACAATGGCAGTATGAACTTAGACCTTCCTATCAGATTGAATGACCTGAACTAAAGTGGTCGTCCCCTATCAATGGAAATGAACAAAACAAATTCAAAAGAGATCCACCATTTGCATCATAACCCTACAAATGTTTGGTACAAAATATTGTTGAAATGAGGAAATAGATTGAAATATATGTTAGTGGGACATTGGGGAGAGATTTCGAGGGACTGTTCGAGTTTTAAACAATCAGGCGAGTACCTTTTTAGGCAATCCTTCTATGGAGCTTTAGGCAAAGTTTCAAATTGCTGGAGAAACAATTTCGAGGCACTTCTCCCAACTGCAATAGTACATTATAGCGGGCACTTTTTCAGCTAGAAAAGAGGATTTGTGTTTGTTGTTGCAGAGTTTGGCGCTATTTAGAGGGGTATTGGGAGGATTTGGCACGCCGGCTATAGAGTAGAAGGGAGGCTCCATAGCGCTATAGCCCCAGGATAACGATAATTTAACCCATGATTTAATGATTTTATTGGAGATGTCCAAGGAGAACCATTTGACTTTCCCTTGCCGTTGTGGTGGCCGAGTTTAGAAAGCGTGTTGTGCCATCTGACGGACGACATAGGCGCATGTTGATTAGGAGAGTGTTTCGCGCCTGTGATGGACCGCCGACATCATTTCTGCACTGATAATCCTACAAGTATGTAAAAGCTACTTAAGCCTACGTACCTTTCCTAGCTAACTTTTCTCTTCTCCTCCCACCTGATTTGCAAGGGGGTGGACCTTCCCCCCTTGATATAATCCCATCTTTACACGTTCTTTGTTACGTGAAAACTATAAGTAAGTTTACGTGGATCTAGCATTACTCTTTCTACACTTTGCTCTGCATTGGCTTCCTCACTACGGAGTGTCAGAAAATGGATACAGTAAATGTAGCTCTGCAAATGATGATCTCGTTCGCCATGAACCACCAGCCCAGGTGCTTGCTTTAACTTCGCGCGGTCATATGTGGTTGGATGTTGCATATGGTGTCTAGCTTGTATTGCTTCCAATTTGATTAAATTGCATCTGCTTACTTTATAGAGTATACCTTTGATAATGACATGCCTTCCTGTTCTTGATACATTCTACATCTGTCTATTGACCATGTTCTCACATTAAACTAATGCTCTTGTGTATCCCTCATCAATCACTTATGACGAGACAGTCAGGCCAGTGGGTTACTGTGAGACGCGCTACTCTTTTAAAGAGTGGAGTTTCACCTTCCTCACATGATTCTCAAGAAAGAACAAGGCTAGATGAAGATAGTCAACGTAGCTCTATAGTTGATGAACGCATTTCCCCTACACCACCATCGTAGGTCCTTGCTCTTACTTGGCAGTGTGATATGTGGTTGCATGTTGCATATGGTGTCTACCTGGTATTGCTTCTAGTTAGTGTAAACTACATTTTCTTTGTTAACACATTATACCTGTGAAAATGACATGCCTTCCTGTTTTTGGTACATACTATGTCTTTCTATTAACCATGTTCCTACATCAAACTACTTTTCTTATGGACCCCGCATCAATCACCTTCAAATTGACAGTGTGATATTGGTTGCATCTTTGTATATCATTCCAAGTATGTACTGCCTCTAATTAGTTGAAATGCCACTTATGTTGAGACACTTTTAACTTGGTACAATGATTTTAGTTGGATCTTTTATATGGCGTTGTAGCGCCCAATATGCGATTCTATCCCGATCACGTGATGAATTCATGATTGGGGCGCAACCATATTTCGAGCGCTTAGCAAAGTCGATATCATTACAACATACCATGTACTGAATAGAGGGGAATACGAGATAAAGGCTTACACTCGCCACAAGTTACAACGTGAATACATCAATACATCAATACATAGCAATCATCATGCAGAAGAGCAGGATCCGACTACGGATGACATCAAATGAAAAAGAAGAACGACATCCACCCTAGTAATCCCAGGCTCCGGACCCGGAACCTATCCCTTAAGAAGTAGAAGAACTCCAAAAGCAATAATGCATCGCTCTCTTGTCGGGTATCAAGACTAGCAAAGCTAATGGGTATGGAAAGGATATGTGGTGAGATTGCAGCAAGCGACTAAGCATTTATGTGGTGGCTAACTTATGAGTTCAAGAGTAAGAAGAGAAACTATGCATAGCGGCCGCAAACTAGTAATGATCAATAAGTGATCCTGAACTACTTACGAGTCAAACATAACCCCATCGTGTTCTCTTCTCGAACTCACTTGAAAAGAGATGGTCACGGTTACACACATGGTTGGTGTATTTTATTTCGGATCTGGTGTCAAGTTCTCTACAACCGCATTTAAAGAATTTCGAATTTGCCACATAACCGTGGGCACGGCTTTCGAAAGATCAAACCCTACAGGGGTGTCCCAACTTATTCCATCACAAACTCTCATGATCCGCAGAGGTAAAACCTCCATCTTGGAGATAACCCGATCAGACTCGGAATCCCGGTGCACAAGACATTTTGACAATGGTAAAACAAGTCCAGCAAGACTTCCCGACGTGCCGACACCCTGATAGTAGCCGCGCGTATCTCGTCTCAGGCCACGATCGGATATGTTAGCCTACAGGTTTATAGCAATCCTCGGGTTGCCCCGTGGTGGCCCCGCAGTCTGCCCGTTTGGGACCAACACCATCAGCACTCCCCCCGTATTATGTTGAATTTAGAATCCCCGGGGATGCGACCCCCTATGCAAATTAATTAATTAGTAGTATTATTATGTTGTCCAATTAAAACCAAAGTTGGGCCTTGCTGGAGGAATTTTATTCAAAGCGAACTGTCACAGGAGGCCCATAAACCCTGATCGCATTAGGAACGCAAAACCAAGGGACATAAGACCGGCTTAGCTAGAGTGGCAAGAGTGGAACAAAACACCAGGCAAAAGGCCGAGCCTTCCACCTTTTACCAAAGTATATATGTGCATTAATTAGATAAGAGATATTGTGATATTCCAAGATATCCGTGTTCCAACATGGAACAACCTGCAACTGCACCTACAACTAGCAATGCTATAAGAGGGGCTGAGAAAAGTGGTAACATAGCAAAACAACGGTTTGGTGGGATGGTGAAAAGATTAGAGGCTGGTTCATGGCATATTGGGAGGCTTGATAAACAAGTGGTAGGTAGCGCGACATAGCGATAGCATTGAGAAAACTAGCATAGCAAAGATAGTAGCGAGATCCAAGGTGACGGTCATCTTGCCTGAAATCCCGCTAGGAAGAAGACCGAATCCATGAACAAGACAAACGGGCATAGTCGAACGAATCCTCACAATCCGCAACAAAACCGGAACTAAGAAGCAACACCGGAAAGAAGCAAACAACATGGTAAACACACATATCATAACCATGGCATGATGCATAATCAAGTATGATGCATGTCTGGTTTAATGATTCATGGCATGGCAAGTGCACAAACAATACTACAAGTTAAGTGGGGCTCAATATGCAACGAGTTGCATATTGACGAAACACCACATCCAATTATTTAGTTCACTCTCATTTATGAACAATACAAGATTAAATGTTGGTTAACATGGCAAGAGGTGAAGCACAAATAAACAACACTATCTAAGCAATTTAAATGGGGCCGGAAACAACAAACAACAGCTCCGGAAAATCCCCATGTACATATGTTTAATTTAGTACTGTTCTGCCTAAAAAATATTTTAATGTTACTAAACAGCAAAATAAAGTGCACCAAGTTATTATATGCATTTTTCTACCCCATTTACATATAAAGTTTATTTAATTCGAACCTAAGGTTATTTAGTTATGAAATAAACCATTTTAACATGTTATTTAAGCAAATTAGACAAATATCAAGTTTAAACATTCTAAACAGGGATGAAAGTTTGTTATTATTAAACTAGATGAAATTCTAAGCATTTTACATATAAAGTTTGTTTAAAACCGATGCATGGTTGTGAAGTTATTAAATGCATGAACATTAAGGGGTTTTTTCTGAAAAACTGCGTTCTCTCGATAATTAGACAAATTCATAGAACAGGAAAAAAACATGACACGGGTCGAATCTAGCTAGCCCAACATGAGCATGGGTGCTTGAAGCTCACCATGGGCCATTGGCCCGGCTTGGCAGAGGAGGCCGACACGTAGCACTGGGCTGGTCAACGCACAGAGGCGATCGGTCGAACTGGGAATGAACGAGGGCGCCTGGCCCATCCTTGATGCAGAGGAAGTAGGGAGCGGTGGCACTGGACGGGAAGGCAGCAGCGGGGTCCGGCGAGGCAGGGGACCTCGGTGGGACGACGGCGATGGAGTGGACGTACAGATCAGGCCCTAGGGAGCCAATCTGACCGGAGGCGAGGCGTGGAACGAGGCACTGACGGAGCTTTAGGTTCGGGCGGCCATGGAAGTCTCCTGCCACGGCAAGTACAAGGAGACAGAGAGATGAGAAAGAGCATCAGGGAATGGAAGATGCGCGGGAGAAAGGAGAGGGATGACCTGGGTGCTGGTCTTGGCCACCGATGGCGATGTCTTTAGGTTCGGGCAGCGGACGGAGCGGCTCCGGCGACGAGCTGCCAGTGGCGGCGCGAGGACGTTAAAGGAGGGGGCTGGCATCCCCAGGAAGAACGCTGGCTGGGAGGAAGGACGCGCACCGTCGGGGTCGCGTGGGAGATGGCTGCTGCTGGCGCTGGGGTTCTGGTTGGAGGAGAAGCTTGGGCCGACTGGGGCTTCGGGCGCGAGCGGGATGACGCTGGAGGCGCAACAGCTAGGGTTGTGCAGAGCTTTGGGAGGCCGTCGCGTGGTGGCTCAGGTAGGAGAAGATCAAGGATCGGGAGGAGTTGGGCTGGTAGGTGGCTTCTGTGATCTGGTTGGGTTGACATGGACCGGGAGAGATCCCGAGGAAGTACAGGAGTGGGTGACTGGCGGCGGCGCGATGGGACAAGGGTTCTAGGGTTGCATATGATATTTATAGCAGGTGAATTATGGTAGGGGCTATCTTATCCCTATTATCGCAGTCTGAGGGTTGAGAAATATAGGCTAGGGAAATCCTAATAAAGAACTGAAAGTATTTTAGGGGTGTTTGGGGATGATCCGGACCCATTGGTGATGAAAGCCCGGGTCAGGTTCGGGGAAGTTTCAGACAAGGGCAAGGGGTCGATAAAGAGAAAGGGATCTGACAAAAGGTCAACAGAGAGAAGGCAAGAAGCGACAACTATGAACGACTACGATTTTTATGAAAACATGCGGATGAATTGCACATGATGCCATGATGAAATGCAACAAGCAAAAATAAAATCACATGGCGAAACTCGGCATACATGGAAGGCATCTGGAGTGTTTGTCTTGGGGCGTCACAACTCTGCCACATTAACAGAGGATCTCAACCCGAGATCCTAGAGATGGCACCAGATAGAAGAGGAAAAGGAAGAGGTAAAACAAAGTTGCTTCTTGGACAAACGAGTGAAACCATGAACCTTGGGAAGTTAAATAACTTGAAATAAATAATACAATGGAGATGAACAAGATTGCAAATAGTCAGTTGGACAAGAGGAACAAGTAAAACGACGAGAATGAAGAGCTTAGGTGAAAATATAGACATTGAAACCACTCTGGTTAAAACAAGATAGAGAAGGAATAAGAATGAAATAATTCGGACAACACTCCGACTAAAATTGGAAGGAATTTAACATGTACTTGAGAAGATGGGATGATACTTGATGAAATCAACAACACACCACCTCCGGAACTATTGAAAGAATGGCACAAGGGGTAAGAAGGGTTTCAGACAACACTCCGGTTGAAAAGAGAGGCAAAACTTGATAAGAGGACATAACTTGAATGGAGGACACAACACTCATGTTAACTGGACCAGAAAGGAAAAGAACATGATCTTGATATGACAAGATGATGGTTTGAGGAGAGCAATATCACAATGCCTCCAGAACAAATGAAATAATGGACTGAAAAGAATGGAGAATAAAAAATATTCTTGCACAAACGAATTTGAAAAGCATCCTTACAAAGAAGGGTTGAACGGAGTTGTTGAAAATTCTCCAATCAAATGATATACTCCTCGTGGACTTATGAAAACATCTCAAAACTAGAGGTGAAATTCTGCCACTAATGGGAAACAATTTCTTGCTTGAGATCAACGAAGAGATGAGAACTTCTTACACCAAAGAACACAAAGAGAACTTGGGTCGTTTATAATCACCACATATAGCAACAATCCTCAGGGAAAGCTTTTAGGTGAGATACAACCCAAGATTACTCCGACAAATAATAGAGCGGTTGACAATATCTCCTGAACAAAGAAAATGATGGTTTTAAATATCTCACTCCTTAGAACTTATGCATCATGAAACATGAAGGAAATTGTCAAGAATGACATAACACCACCTCAAAAGATAAGGTAGAAAGAATTGTACTTTGGAATACAAGACAGAGAATACTTGAGCTCCTCCAACAAGAATCTTGAAGAACACTTCGAGGATGAATTAAATCATGATGAACCACCATGAAGAACTCCGGTAACAAAAGGATGAGAAGTGAAGGATGAAAAGAATAAGATTGAAGCTTTGCAATGATTTAGATGGAGCTTCGTAATAAGATAACGAGAAAACTTGAACTCCATAAAGAAAGATGAACAACTTGAAACCGAGAATTTATTCCTCATGAACCAACTCCGGAAGAAGGAATTAATCACTTGGAAGAAACAAGAATAAGAATTATGTTATGCGCATCCTTCACCAATTTAAATTGATGAGAAGCACTGGATTTGGCATACTACTTATTCACGTTGAAAATGATTAAAGAGAGATATAGCGCAAACTTGAGAAAATTCTTGTACGACTCACTGGTAGGATTTCGAAAATAACAAATGAATTGATATGGTAACAAAGCAAAATGAATCTTGAACGAACCACCGTGAGAATTGAAACAAATGAAGAAAAGATAATGAATCGTAGGGAAGAATTAGAAACGAACGAAGATACTTGAAGCAATTTAAATACATGAGAACGAAGAGATGACAAGCTGCCTAGAGAATGCTTGAATGATGCACCGGTAAGAGTTTGTGAAAAAGAGTAGAACATTGAGAATGAAAATTCTGAAATAATGACCTCCATATAAACAACACAAAACAGTCCTGAAATGCTTCAGATGGGTGTGAAAAGAATTCCTCACGATCGGAACAATTATGAGGATGGCATGAAGCTAGAACCATGCATCTTCAAGAGAATGGGCAAGATTTGGAGGAAAACTCTTCTTCGGCCTTCAAAATCTGAGAATGACGAGGAGATACACCACCATGAATTGTTGAGGCACTCCGGAATGAAGAATTAAAAGGTTGAAGCAACGATAATAAGAATTTGAAAGCAAACTTGGAGAAGGCTTATGACTTATGGAATACATTTTTATGTCACATTTTGAAAAGAATTTGACAATACTCCAGAAAATTAGAAGAGTCGGGTGTGATCTTGGGAAAAGACTTGTGGGTTAGCGCCCACTCAAAAGAAACACCGTCGGAAAAGACTGTTGAGAGATATTGCACCGGTTGAATTAAATTGCTTGAATGGGATAACAACCACAAAATAGCTTGAATGGATTAAGAATGGAAACACGAATCTTGCAAATATCTTCAGCACTCCGGAGAAGAATTAGAGAGAGTTAAATAAACAAGAGAGACTTGGATAAAAATTCCAACATGGAAAAATGTGTGAAACAATAGAAAGAGATATGATCAACACTGAAGCTTGAATTTAGACCACCGGAGAAGAAAGGAGAACGGAGAATGTTAAACTTGAAGCTTCCTTAGCGTCTTCATGAAAATCACCGGATAAGAATATTGAAGGAAAAGAATGAAGAGACTTCACATGAATAAAATGGATACTTGACTTGAGATTTCTGACTCCTTGAAGAAAATGGGTGGGGTGGTGAAAAAATAAAGACAATTTGGGATGAATGGAGTGAACACCGTTGAGAAAAGACTGAGAGTGGATCTTGCAAATGATGAAGAGATCGGATTATCTTGAAGAGAAGCACGCCGGTTGAGAATACTTTACAAGACATTCTCGATGATCAAGAAGGATTAGCACTTCCATAGAAACATGAGAACACCATTTACGAAAGGTATGGATCAACATTTGACATTGAAGCAACTCGAATACCACAAATCAAAACAAAACAAAGGATTTGGCATGCGAAAGAAGCCGAAACAAACATATGATAGAGATTTCGTCCAAAGTTTTCGTTATGAGGCCTCCCGGGCACGACATTAAAGCGGGCATGATGAATGACAATGAAGCGCCCCCGAATTGGCATAGCCAAGGATTCTTTAAGGTGCAACGAGACCACTATAAAATCGACCATGACAAGCGAACCACTAGACATTGGACCCCAACCTAACATCATGCATTTGTAGGAAAGATATCCTAGGTAACTACTTGAATTCCCATCTAAGAACTCCTGAAACTTTCTGGTTATGCAATCTAGTGTTGGGGATATAGGGAAGCATAAATATCTCACACAACTAACAAGCCCAACAATCCAACTGTATCCATCCGTCAACACATAACCAAGAAAACCACGGAAATCGTGTACCTCAGACCTTTGAAAAACATCTGATATACTAGCTGTGGCAATACATCTGATCGCTCTCCCCAGTATTGGGTCGCGCTAAACTACTCTCACCACAAAGAGTATAGAAGCGTTTTTATGTCGGCCACCTCTGGTATTCCGGAACTAAAATGATACACACTGTGATGACAACACCTTGGAGCTCAACTCCCTGGGTCCAATCCATACAATCGGGAGGCACCAAGACAAAATTCTCGTCACAATGATATCGGACCGATCCCAACAATACCCGCGTGATCCTAAATAAATAAATAAATACATTTCAAGGGGAAGAGTAGTGGAATAAAAAGACCCATGTCACAAATCCTCACCAGAGTGACGAAGGGGATGAGGAGTAAAAAGAATTCCTACTCCCCGATATATAACTAGACTCAAAATAGTTTTTTCTACATTCAACAACATTTCGATCAATCAAGGGGGCTCCTGGGGCCGGTAAGGCTCTAATACCAACTTGTAGCGCCCAAGATGCGATTCTATCCTGATCACGTGATGAATTCATTATTGGGGCGCAACCACATTTCGAGCTCTTAGCAAGGTGGTTATCATTACAACATACCATGTACTGAATAGAGGGGAATAGGAGATAAAGGCTTACACTCACCACAAGTTACAACATGAATACATGAATACATCAATACATAGCAATCATCATGCAGAAGAGCAGGATCTGACTACGGATGAAATCAAACAAAAAAGAAGAACAACATCCACCCTACTAATCCCAGGCTCCCGACCTGGAACCTATCCCTTAAGAAGTAGAAGAACTCCAAAAGCAAACATGCATCGCTCTCACGTCAGATCATCACATTACCTGTACCTGCAACTGTTGTTGTAGTAATCTGTGAGCCATGATGACTCAGCAATCCCATTACCATGGGTATCAAGACTAGAAAAGCTAGTGGGTATGGAAAGGATAAGTGGTGAGGTTGCATCAAGCAACTAAGCATTTATGTGGTGGCTAACTTACGAGTTCAAGTGTAAGAAGAGAAACTATGCATAGCGGTCGCAAACTAGTAATGATCAATAAGTGATCCTAAACTACTTAATAGGATAGGTCAGCCTATAGGATTATACCAATCCTCGAGTTGCCTCGTGGTGGCCCCGTAGTCTGCCCATTTGGGACCAACACCACCAGCACTGGCCTCCCTGTATTATGTTGAATTAAGAATCCCCGAGGACGCGACCCCCTATGCAAATTAATTAATTAATAGTATAATTATGCTGGCAAATTAAAACCAAAGTTGGGCCTTGCTGGAGGAGTTTTATTCAACACGAACTTTCAAGGGGGCCCATAAACCCCGATCGCGTTAGGAACGCAAGACCAAGGAACATAACACATGTGTAGAAGAAACTAGGGTGGCAATAGTGGAACAAAACACCAGGCAAAAGGCCGAGCCTTCCACCATTTACAAAGTATATATGTGCATTAATTAAGTAAGATATATTGTGATAATACAAGATATCCGTGTTCCAACATGGAACAACCTTCAACTAGCAACACTATAAGAGGGGCCGAGCAAAGCGGTAACATAGCCAAACAACGGTTTGCTCGGATGGTGAAAAGGTTAGAGGCTATTTTATGGCATATTGGGAGGCTTGATAAACAAGTGGTGGGTAGTGCGATAAAGCGATAGCATCGAGAAAACTTGCATAATAAAGATAGAAGTCAGATCCAAGGTGACAATCATCTTGCCTGAAATCCCGCTAGGAAGAAGACCGAATCCATGAAGAAGACGAACGTGCGTAGTCGAACGAATCCTCACAATCAGCAACAAAACTGGAACTAAGAAGCAACACCAGAAAGAATCAAACAACATGGTAAGCACACATATCATAACCATGGCATGATGCATAATCAAGTATGGTGCATGTCCGGTTTAATGATTCATGGCATGGCAAAGTGCACAAACAATACTACAAGTTAAGTGGAGCTCAATATCCAACGAGTTGCATATTGACGAAACACCACATCCAATTATTTAGTTCACTCTCGCTTATGAAAAATACAAGATTAAATGTTGGTTAACATGGCAAGACGTGAAGCACAAATAAACTACACTATCTAAGCAATTTAAATGGGACCGGAAACAACAAACAACAGCTCCAAAAGATCCCCATGTGCATCTGTTGAATTTAGTATTGTTCTGCCTAAAAATATATTCTAATGTTATTAAACAGCAAAATAAAGGGCACCAAGTTATTCTATGCATTTTCTACCCCATTACATACAACGTTTATTTAATTCGAAGCTACGGTTATTTAGTTATGAAATAAACCATTTTAACATGTTATGTAAGCAAATTAGACAGATATCAAGTTTAAACATTCTAAATAGGGTTGAAAGTTGGTTATTATTAAACTAGATGAAATTCTAAGCATTTTACATATAAAGTTTGTTTAAAACTGATGCATGGTTGTGAAATTATTAAATGCATGAAGATTAAGGGGTTTTTCTGAAAAACTGCATTCTCTCGATAATTAGACACATTCATAGAACAAGAAAAAAAAACATGACACTGCTCGAATCTGGCTAGCACAACATGAGCATGGGCGCTGGAAGCTCACCATGGGCCATTGGCGTGGGTCGGCAGAGGAGGCCGACGCCTAGCGCTAGGCTAGTCAACGCTCGGAGGCGCTCGGTCGAACCGGGGAATGAACGAGGGCACTTGGCCCATCCTTGATGTAGAGGAAGTAGGGCGTGGTGGCACTGGACGGGAAGGCAGCAGCGGGGTCCGACGAGGCAGGGGACTTCAGCGGGACGACGACGATGAAGCGGACGTGCGGATGAGGCCCTAGGGAGACAATCTGACCAGAGGGGAGGCGTGGAACGAGGCATTGAGAGAGCTTCAGGTTCGGGCGGCCATGATAGTCTCCTACTACGGCAAGTACAGGGAGAGAGGTAGATATGAGAAAGAGCACCAGGGAAGGGAAGATGCGCGGGAGGAAGGAGAGGGATGACCTGGGTGCTGGTCTTGGTCACCGACAGCGGGGTCTTTTGTTCGGGCGGCGGACGGAGCAGCTCCGGCGATGAGCTGCCGGTGGCGGCGCGAGGTGGTTTAGGAGGGGCTGGCATCCTCGGGAAGAACGCTGGCGGGGAGGAAGGATGCGTACCGTCGGGGTCACGGGGGAGATGGCTGCTGCTGGCGCTGGGGTTCTGGTTGGAGGAGAAGCTTGGGCCGGCTCAGGCCTCGGGCGCGAGCGAGATGAAGCCAGAGGCACAATAGCTTAGGGTGGTGCAGAGCTTGGGGCGGCCGTGGCATGGTGGCTTGGGCAGGAGAAGGCCAGGGATCGGGAGGAGTTGGGCAGGTAGGTGGCTGCCGCAATCTGGTTGGGTGGAGATGGATCGGGAGAGATCTCGAGGAAGAAGAGGAGTGGGTGACTGGCGGCGGCACGATGGGAAAAGGGGGCTAGGGTTGCATCTTATATTTATAGCAGGTGAATTATGGTAGGGGCTATCTTATCCCTATGATCGCAATCGGAGGGTCGAGAAATATAGGCTAGGGAAATCCCAATAAAGAACCGAAGATATTTTAGGGGTGTTTGAGGATGATCCGGACCCATCGGTGATGAAATCCCGGGTCAGGTTCGGGTAAGTTTCGGACACGGGTGAGGGGTCGATAAAGAGAAAGGGGTCTGGCAAAAGTTCAACAGAGAGAAGGCAAGAAGCGACAACTATGAATGACTACGATTTTTATGAAAACATGCGGATGCAATGCACATGATGCCATGATGAAATGAAACAAGCAAAAAATAAATCTCATGGCAAAACTCAGCATACATAGAAGGCATCTGGAGCGTCGGTCTTGGAGCGTCACAGGCGTATAGCTTGCATTGCTTCTAATTTGTTGAAATGCCTTCTGCTTAGCGTTTTTCATACATATTCCATCCTCCTACAATGTGGTTCCCTTAGATAAAAGGTGTATTCATTAGTATCATGCATCAACGAATTTGGAAGAGAGAATTTCATTCCTTTTTCTTGTGGGTTTGACTTGACAAGGCAAAATCTAAAAGGAAGAATGCACAGAATGATGGTGGTCCTCTAGAGCAACCGAAACAGATGATTTCTTCAGATTCTCCTGCTACTCCTACCGCAGCGCAAGTTCTAAATCTCATCTCCCCTACTCCACAACCCCAGTTGCATATGGTGCCTAGCTTGTCTTGCTTCTAATTTATTAAATTGCATCTCCTTAGCTTAAACATTATACATGTGAATATGACACAGCTTCCCGTTTTTGGTACATACTACATCTGCCTATCACACCATGTTCTTACATCAAACTATTGTTCTTGTGTGTCCTGCATCTATCACTTGTGATGAGACAGTCACGCCCATGGGTTAGTATGAGACACGCTACTCTTATAAAGAGTGCACTTTCATCCTCCCCACATGAATATCAAGAAACAACAAGTCTAAATGAAGATATTCAATGTAGCTCTATAGTTGAAGACCCCATTTCCCCTACACCACCATCGCAGGTGCTTGCTCTAACCTTGCAATGTGATTTGTGGTTGCATGTTGCATATGGTATCTAGCTTGTATTGCTTCTAATTAGGGTAATTTGCATCTTCTTAGTTTACACATTATACCTGTGAATATGACAAGCCTTACAATTTTTAATACATACTTACATCTATCCATTAACCATGTTCTTACATGAAACTACCGCTCTTTGTTATCCTGCATCAATCACTTACGATGATACACCTTTATTCGTTACATATTGCATATGATTTCTAGCATGTTGCGATGTTGACATGTGTTTCTTCTAATTTGTTGAAATACCCTTATGAGGCCACCCTTTTAATTTGGCAGAGTGATATTGGTTTCATCTTTCATATGGTGTCTAGCTTGCACTGCTTCTAATTAGTTCAAATACCTTCTGCTTAGTTTACACTTTCCACATCATACATGTCAATATGTCATGATGTCTTGTTTTTCATACATATTCCATCCTCCCATCATGCGGTTGACTTACATCAAAGTAGTGTTCATCATTATCATTCATCAATGAGTTCTGAAGAGGAAATTTTATTCTATTTTCTTGTGGGTTTGACTTGACAAGGCAAAATCAAAAAAGAGGAAGGATAAGAGTAAGGACGGCGATGATGGTGGTCCTTTGCATCAACTTAAATGGAGCATCTGTATGGATTCTCCTCGTTCCACTAGTGCATCACAAGTTCCAAGTCTCTGCTCCTCTACTCCACCATCCCAGGTGCTTGCTCTAACTTGGCAATGTGATATCTGGTTGCATGTTGCATATGGTGTCTAGCTTGTATTGCTTCTAATTAGTGTAAATTGCATTTGCTTAGCATACACATTATATGTGTGAATATGACACACCTTCCTTTTTTGGGTACATACTATATCAGTCTATCACACCATGTTCTTACATGAAACTACCGTTCGTGTGTATCCTGCATCATCCACTTATGATGAGACACCTTTAAGTTGGGAGTGTGATATTGGTTGCGTCTTGAATATGATTTCTAGCATGTACTATTTCTAATTTCTTGAACGCCACCTTTGATGAGACAGTTCTAACTTGGCAGAGTGGTATTGGTTGCACCTTCCATATGGTGCCTAGCTTGCAGTGCTTCTAATTTTTTGAAGTGCCTTCTGCTTAGTTTCCACATCATAGGTTTGAATATGTCATGCAGTTTAGTTTTTCATACATATTCCATCCACGTGGCATGAGTTTGCCTTTTATCAGAGTAGTGTTCGTCTGTATCATGCATGAATGAGTTCTGAAGAGCGGATTTTATTCCTTTTTCTTGTTGGTTTGACTTCACAATGCAAAATCAATAAAGCAGAAGGGAATTTGTAAGGCATTGGATGATGGTGGTCCTTCCGAGCAACTGAAACAGAGGGTCTTTATTGATTCTACTCTGCCATCCTCCCAACAAGATTCGCAGGACAACACAAGGCTAGATAGTCAACGTAGCTGTGTAGATGATGAACACATCTCCCCTACTCCACCAGCATAGGTGTTTGCTCTAATTTGGCACTCCTTTGTTTGCATGTTGTGCATGATGAATAGCTTGTATTGCTTCTAACTTTGTTGTATTGTATCTACTTACTTTACACATTATACCTGTGAATATGACACATCTTCCTGTTTGTAGAACATACTATATCTGATCAGAACATGTTCTTACATCAGACTACTGTTCTTGCGTATCCCGCATCAGTCACTTATGATGAGACACCTTTAAGTTGCCACTGTGATATTGGTTGTGTCTTGCATATGATTTCTAGCATGTACTGCTTCTAATTTGTTAAAACACCAGACAATTTTAAGTTGGCAGACTGATATTGGTTGCATCTTTCATATGGTGCATGCATCGATTGATGCAGAGGCCGGAGGTCAACCTCCTTTTCTAAAAAAAGGTCTAGCTTGCAGTGCTTATAATTTCTTGAAATGCCTTCTACTTAGTTACCCCATCATAGGTCTGAGTATGTTACGCTGTCCTATTTTTCGTACATATTCCATCCTCATATCATGTGTTTGCCTTTCATCCGCATAGTGTTTGTCAATATCATGCTTGAATGAGTTCTGAAGAGCGATTTTTTCCTTTTTTATCGGTTTGACTTCGCAATGCAAAATCAATACAACAGAAGGAAATTATTAAGGCAGTGGATGATGGTGGTCCTTCGGAGCAACTCAAACAGAGGGTCTCTATAGATTCTACTCTGACATCCTTCCAGCAAGATTCACAAGACAACACAAGGCTGGACAGTCAACGTAGCTGTGTAGATGATGAGCACTTCTCCCCTACTCCGCCATCACAGATTCTTGCTCTAACTTGGCACTATTATATATGGTTGTCTTCCGTATGATGTCTAGTTTGTATTGCTCATAATTTTGTTGAATTGCATTTGCGTAGCTTACAACTTATACCTATCAATATGACATGTGTTCCTGTTTCTAGAACATAATAAATCTGTCTAGGGCAGACCGTAATCGCCCCTCTCTTGCTGAGTTAGGCACTAGAATGGAACCAGTACATCTCCAAGTCGATGCTCAAGCCCCTAAACCCACCGTCCAGCCACCGCGCCGCCGTAATCGCTCGCCGAACTTATTCCATCCGCGGCAATCGCCTCGGGCCGGCTATATAAAGCGCCCCCGAGCTCGCTCTCGAGCCCGCACACCTCCACCATCTCTCTAGACCACGCCTAGCCTCTGGAAGAGCCTCGGGAGGCCCTTCTTCCTCAACTTCGGACAACTCCGTCCGCCTCGGGCTCCAGCAACGTTCTCTTCGAAGGTCTCTCCGACAAGGCCCACGACCACCCGAGCCGCCGTCCGCCGGAGACAGGGTCGCCGTCGACGTGGGGCTCGCCGACGCCCAACTCCACCACCCACCGACACGGAAGAACACCAGGAAGTTGTACGTACCACTCTCTTCCACTACCTCGTCGTGGATCGGCGTCGGCGACCACCGCAGCTTCTGGCGCCGGCGCGACTCCGTTTCAGCGTTTAAACCCGACGAGTGGGACCCTCTCGTCAGCCTCTCGTTTCCCACCGAAACGTTTTTCTGGAAAGCGCCTTCGGGCAAAGTACGTCTTCGTATTCAGTTGGCGTAGTGCGTACCGGTTCGCTTTTCTGTTTTCTATTCTAAACCCTGGAAACTTTCTGTTTCATTACAGATGAGTCCCTGGATAGAAACTCTAATATCTTTTTAACTAAAGATGATTTTGAGTTGATTCTTTTTCTGTCCTCTTTAGTTTTCTGTCTAGTTTTTTTTGTCATATTTATTTGAAAATATTTGGAGCAGCTTTATTTGCACGCGCGGTATTTATATTAGTACCCATTTTGTTTAATACGTAGATACCGAAGGACGTGACGGAGCCGCGAACCTCACCGAGTTAGACTCCGACTACTCTGAACCAGGCAAGCATGTTTGAACCTTTGATATGATGGATGTGTTGCATGTTTTCTCAAGTAGTTCTTTTCATAGCATGGTCATATAAGCATTTGTATATGGTTATATTTCATGCAAGCAAGCTTCGGGTAAGCCCCGTGTGATAATGGTTGAACCACCTCGATCATGTGGTGACATGATGGGTGGTGTACTAGTATTGTTGGAGCATACCAGTAGATGGTTAACTTAGTATCAGCGTGGATCAAGTCGTGATTCCGCTCATCTCCTTTTTGGTACTGTCATATGCCGTCTGTTATGATTACGGTCTAGTCAGTTGCAAACCACTTTCCGAGTACACACCAAGTAGAGGGGCCGGGATGAGGGTTCCATTGCCCTGGATTAAAGCCCGTCATCCGGTCAGGGGCATGGGTGTTTCCGGTTGGGACCGAGAGGGGGCACCCCTTAGAGCGCGCATACATAAATTTGTCCCATGCTATTCGAGGTTGTAGCCTCCCCGTCTTAAAGTTTTTCGTGAATGTTGTCACAGGTGATTTCGGACAGCAGGATGTGAAATGGGTGTGTACTGGTCAGTTGGGTTTCTGCTAAAACACCGTAGACGGAACTAGTCCCTGTGGCTAGTAGAATCCGTTGGCTGTGATTTAATAGTACAAGCTCTGCAGAGTCAAATCTTCCGAGTAGCCATGGTTATGGCCTAGGGTCAATCTTCGTGTCAACCCCGGTGACCGTCTCCAGTAAATTCTTGATAGTAACCATAGTGGTGATTTTGTCAAGTTTTTTTGAGTAATGGAACTAATCAGCTATCTCTGTATTGCTTACTACACGGAATATTTCACTGTTATACTACTGCTTATATAAGCCCTTTCTGTGATGTCGCTCAGACGTCCGACTGTGGCATTCTTGTTATTTATTTTCATTATAAGCCCTTTATGTGATGTCGCTCAGACGTCCGACTGTGGCATTCTCATTATTTATAAGCCCTTTGTGTGATGTCGCTCAGACGTCCGACTGTGGCATTCTTGTATTTATTTTCATTATAAGCCCTTTATGTGATGTCGCTCAGACGTCCGACTGTGGCATTCTTGTATTTTCATTATAAGCCCTTTATGTGATGTCGCTCAGACATCCGACTGTGGCATCATTATTATTTATAAGCCCTTTATGTGGTGTCGCTTAGACGTCCGACTGAGGCATTCTTGTCATTTATTTTCCTATTAAGCCCTTTATTTGGTGTCGCTCAGACGCCCGACGGTGGCATGTTTCCATTTATTTATTCCTCATGAGGCGTCATTCAGACACTCGTTTGGTTTCCTTCTATCTATCTTATGGATTTCGGGAGGATTACCACCCGACTTCTATTTTTACATACAGCACAGAAATATTATTATCCGGTTGCATTTTGCTAGAATACTCACATGCATCATGCTTGCTTTTATTATATCTTAAGTCTGAACTGTCTTGCGAGTACATTCAAAGTACTCACCTGGCTTGTTGATTTGGCTAGATGTGGACGAAGGCAATCTCATGGATGAAGAGTTCGATAGCGAATCCGACGTCTAGTGGAGTCCCAGTCAGTCTCTTGCGATCCTGGAGTCGATCACTGTTATATAACCTTTTCCGCCAACCACCAAATAAATTCATCGGGTCTCACTCCGACACTCGATGAACTGTATTATATTGGAGTCACGTCACCCACTACACTGTGACATATCCATCACCTTTTTATTTTGAGTTAGTAGTATGCCACCCTACCATTGTGTCATATCCGCCTTTATGTACTATATTGGCGCACTTGTAATAAATTGTTGAGCAACCTTAGCTCAACCTTGTATAATATTCAGTATTCTGGAACTCTGTATCAAGGAATTGTCTATCGGCAAGAAGTATTCTTCCTTGCTGGTTTAATAAAAAGGTCGGTCTTTCGGTAATTATTTTACTAAAAAACCGGTCCTGACAATCTTGGTACCAGAGCCAGGCTGACTGTAGGAAGCCACTAGGTGCGATCACTAATCGGTTATTAGCGTAATAATTGCTATTCAGCATTTCTTGCATTTGTAGCAATTTTCTGTTAGTCATCATAAATTTATGACTTGACTATTCAGAATTTTTGTCTACTTTTGTAGATGGCCAGCGGCGACTATGATGCACAAGTGTTCGCAAACATTCCTGAGGGGTTTGTCAAGCTCCTCTTCGCCATCACCAAGGTCGCGATTGGGCCATCAACCCGTCCAGAGTTTACACTCTACCGTCACAAGCTCAAAGACAGCGTGTCGATGCACCAGGCTGTGGTGCACTTCAAGGGAGGGCGTTCTGAAGCGCGCCGCCTCCGATTTGTGGGCAGAGCCATGCCTACGGAGAGGCATGCCATGCAAATGGCTGCCCTTGAGGCGATAGCTCGTCTCCGGGATATTCTTCCCTCAATGAAGACTCGTCGCTACCGTTACCTCCCATGCCACGTGCCCTACACGTGCCACTATGCGTTTGCTTGCGCAAATGGGGAACGTGATGAAGCAATCGAATCAATGGTTGAGTACCTCAAGGCAGTTGAGGCAGCCTTTGATAATCTTGTGGACGACTTGGTGGCCACTCGTATGGACTTGGTCCAGAGTGGCTCCACCAACAGGAGGGAGCTACTCCATACTGCGCCACAACTGACGTTTGTCTCGTCCGCCGCATCCTATGCACCTTCCATCTTAGCCACCGCTCGCCGTCTACCTACCACTGAGGAGTTTGACCAGATCATTGCTCCTACCACAGTCAGAGCTGCACCACCTGCCGCACCTGCATCAACACCCCGTACCAGTACTCCACGTCTGGAGCCTATTAGTGAGGAGGAAGTTGAGTCTCCATCACCACTAGGCCTTACCCTCGGCAGGCCGAGGGAAATCTTCAACATCTCCGACTAGTGCGTCTATCCGTGACGCGTTGTGCTCGCTTGTATTATATGTGTGATATGTAAAATAGGTTGATGGGAAGTAGTCTGTTTGCGCATCATGTAGGAACTTGGAGAAGTGCACTAGCAAATAACATGTCAGGAATGTGTACGCACATCCTGAGTGACGTATGTATAATTACGACTCGCGTGTAAGATATGTACTAAGTGGTTCTTCTCCGTGCGCAATCAAGTTTTTTTTTAAAAAAATCTCTGGAGCTCGTGTTTTGCTGCTTTTGCAAGTTTTGGTTTATTTTTGCTGCTCAGACCTTCTCATGATTTCTGCAATAATACCCCAGAGTAAGAAATGACTCGTCCCTGGACGCGTTCCATGCCAAGTCCGCCAGAGGAAAATTATGGCACTCAGACGGGTAACAATTTCACACAGGGGCAGTCAAGTCAGCAGGGCAGCGAAATAGCATTTTCTCATGTATGCCGTCCTTACGAGCAAAGTCAGCAACAGTATCAGGAAATGATGAACCATGTCATTAACATGGGAAATCACCGTGAGCCATACCAGCAGCATTCAAAATTATCTGAATTTCAGAAGACTCGTCCGCCAACATTTTCTCACACAGACAGACCTCTTGAGGCCGATGATTGGCTTCAAGACATTGAAAGAAAATTAATTGTGGCACAATGCTCAGACCCTGAAAAGGTAATTTACGCACCACATTATCTTACTAGAGCAGCCGCATCATGGTGGGAGAATTTTCTGCATATGCACCCCAACATAAATGATATCACCTGGGAAGATTTCAAAGAAGGCTTTCGTGGGGCGCACATCCCTAAGAGCATTATGAAGATCAAAAAAAGAGAGTTTGATAACGGAGTACAACAGCCAGTTTACTCAATTATCTCGTTATGCCAACGAAGAGCGTATGACTGAAAATAAGAAGATGGAAAAATTCCTGGACGGACTGGCACCGGCACTTAAATGCCAGTTAGTCGTACACACTTTTCCAGATTTCAAGACACTGGTGGACAAGGCTATTACGTTGGAAAATGAACGTCGCAGTCTGGAAGACATTCGCAAGAGAAAAAGGGATCAGACCAACCACCCTCGCAACAACAGGAATAAGATAAATTTCCAGAAAAATGGGGCGAACAAATCCATGACAAATGACACACATCCAAGCAAGAATTTTCATGCAAGGGACAAGGATTTCACGTATCGCCCAGGTGTTACTTGCTACGCATGTGGAGAAGAGGGACACTATGCTAAACAGTGCCCAAAGCTAAGAAACTCAGCACCGAAGCCAAACAGCAACGGAAACAATTCCGCGCCCAAGCGTAACAACTTCAACCCCAATAACAATCACAAGAAAGGCCACCTGAACCATGTGACCA
Organism: Secale cereale; assembly: GCA_902687465.1. NCBI lineage: Eukaryota > Viridiplantae > Streptophyta > Magnoliopsida > Poales > Poaceae > Secale > Secale cereale. The sequence goes on along the minus strand of LR738709.1, from coordinate 310,852,406 downwards.
AGGAGCAAGCACAGGATGCCCCGGATATCGTACTCGGTACGTTCCCTGTCAACACAATACCTGCCACGGTTTTGTTTGATTCTGGAGCTTCGCATTCATTCATTTCGAAGAGTTTTGCTTTGCAACATGGTTTTTTGATGCTTCCCTTGGGAAAGTCAATGACCATCAAGTCCCCCGGAAGTAAGCAGACCACTCAGAATTACTGCCGAGGTTTAACCATTGAAATTGAAGGGTTAAAGTTTCACGCAAACCTCATCGTGTTGGAAAACAAGGGACAGGATGTTATCCTGGGTATGGACTGGCTAACCACCAACAAAGGAGTTATCGACTGCTTCAACCGGACTGTGATTCTTACTCATCATCACGGAAAGACAATAAGAGTCGCAGCTCAAGAAAGACCAATGTCGCGGCAACCTAAATTAAACAAGGTAGACACTTCTGAGTTAAGCAAAGTTCCAGTAGTATGTGAATTTCCGGACGTATTTCCCGAAGAACTACCAGGCATGCCACCAGACAGAGAAATAGAATTTATTATTGAACTAGCGCCTGGAACCACCCCCATATACAAGAAGCCATATAGAATGGCACCATCCGACTTGGTTGAACTAAAGAAGCAAATAAAGGAATTGCTGGACAAAGGATTTATACGGGCCAGCTCCTCACCTTGGGGTTCGCCGGTATTATTTGCCAAAAATAAGGATGGGACTATGAGATTGTGTATAGACTACCGAGCGCTCAACATGGTCACTATCAAGAACAAATATCCGATGCCACGGATAAATGATTTATTTGACTAGCTCGCGCAAGCCAAGGTTTTCTCAAAAGTTGATTTAAGGTCGGGTTATCATCAAATAAAAGTACGGACAAAAGATATCCCGAAAACAGCATTCACCTCCAGATACGGACTATATGAATTTATAGTAATGCCGTTTGGACTGACCAACGCCCCCGCATATTTCGTCCACCTCATGAACAAAGTATTTATGAAATTCATGGACAAATTTGTGGTGGTATTTATTGATGATATCTTGGTATATTCAAAGACACCAGAAGAGCATGTTGAACATCTCCGTATTGTACTGGGAGAATTAAGGGAACATCAACTATACGCCAAATTCAGCAAATGTGAATTTTGGTTAAGACAAGTTGGTTTTCTAGGACACGTATTGACACAAGAGGGAGTTGCTGTGGACCCGGATAAAGTTAAGGCTGTACTTGGTTGGAAGTCACCGGCCAATGTAACGGATATATGAAGTTTCCTCGGTATGGCTGGATATTACCGAAGGTTTATTGAAGGATTTTCCACCATAGCCAAACCAATGACACAATTACTCAAGAAGGATAAGAAATTCGTATGGACCGAGGCGTGTGAGAAAAGCTTCCAGGAACTCAAAAAGAAATTAACCACAGCCTCAGTATTGGTTGTACCAGACATACACAAGGGTTTTGAAGTATATTGTGACGCATCCCGGAAAGGCCTCGGATGCGTACTAATGCAAGAAGGCAAAGTATTCGCCTACGCTTCCCGGCAACTACGGAAACATGAAGAAAATTATCCTACTCACGATTTGGAATTGGCTGCAGTCATTCATGCACTCAAGGAGTGGAGGCACTTTTTGCTTGGGAATCGTTGTGAAATATATACGGACCATAAGAGCCTCAAATATATTTTCATGCAACCAGAACTCAATTGACGACAACGACGCTGGCTGGAACTGGCAAAATATTATGACATTGGCATCCACTATCACCCAGGAAAAGCAAATGTGGTAGCAGATGCTCTCAGCCGTAACCCCAACCCGGAAAATGGCAGCCTACAGAACCTGAGACCCGAATTTCAGCGAGAATTCGCCAAACTCAACCTAATGATGGTCACTGAAGGCGTAGTGTCAAATCTGGAAATACGGCCTACGCTAATAGAACAAATAAAGAAGGCTCATCATGGACACCCCAGCATCGAAGGAAGAAAAAGAAAAGTAAGTCCGGGCAAGGCCTCAGAATTCACCATAGACGGCGATGGAATATTATGGTTCGGAGACAGGCTTTGCGTACCAAATAGCGAAGACCTTAAACAGAAAATTCTAGCAGAGAGCCACACCGCTCCGTACTCAATACACCCTGGAGGGACTAAAATGTACAAGGACATTCAGGAAAGGTTTTGGTGGCACGGTATGAAGAGGGATATAGCCACATATATTGCATGCTGCGATTCATGTCAAGCATTAAAGCCGAGCACCAAAAACCCGCGGGACTGTTACAGCCAAACAAGATACCAGAGTGGAAATGGGATGATATTGGGATGGATTTTATTGTTGGACTGCCACGGGCACAGCACGGAAATGATGCCATATGGGTCATCACAGATAGACTGACCAAGGTGGCACACTTCATTCCAGTCAAGACAACCCACACCACCCAAAAGCTTGCCAAGCTTTACCTCGCACGTATAGTATGCCTACATGGGGTTCCAAAGACTATAATATCCGACAGAGGCACTCAGTTCGTCTCCAAATTTTGGGATCAGTTGCAGCAAGCCCTCGGAATGCAACTAACATCCAGTACAGCTTATCACCCCCAGACTGGAGGACAAACGGAACAAGTAAATCAAATACTAGAAGACATGCTAAGGGCATGTGTCCTCACCTATGGGACCAGTTGGGAGGCAAGCTTACCATATGCCGAGTTTGCATACAACAATAGTTACCAAGCTAGCCTGCAGATGGCACCTTTCGAAGCCTTGTACGGACGAAGATGCCGTACTCCACTAAACTGGTCAGAAACAGGGGACAGTCGTATCTTCGGCCCAGTCATGTTAAAAGAAGCTGAGGAAAAAGTTAAAATAATACGGGATCGACTCAAGACAGCCCAAAACCGACAGAAGAGCTACTATGATCAAAAGCATCGGAAAGTAAGTTTTGAACTCGGTGAAGATGTGTACCTACGTGTATCTCCTATGAGGGGACTACAGAGATTCAAGGTCAAAGGGAAACTAGCACCACGATTTGTCGGACCCTTTCATATAGTTGCATGAAGAGGCACAGTGGCCTACCAGTTGAACCTTCCCAAGGAACTGTCAGACGTCCACGACGTGTTCCATGTTTCGCAACTACGGAAATGTGTAAGCAACCCTAAGAAGCATGTGTCACATGAAAATCTCGATGTGCAACCAGATCTCACCTACCGGGAACACCCAATAAAAATATTGGAGGAGTCTGAAAGGAGAACCCGTCAGAAGACTATTAAATTTCTCAAGGTTTAGTGGAGTAATCATACAAAGGATGAGGCAACGTGGGAAAGGGAAGATTTTCTTCGGACAGAACACCCACACCTATTTGAGGATCAGCTGAAATCTCGGGGACGAGATTTTTCCTAAGGGGGTAGGTGTTGTAACACTCCAAATTTTTGGTTTGGTTTTTCTTCCAAACTTTTGGTCTTTTGGAAGGGGGGTGTTTGATCTTCTCTTGAAACCCTTCTAAAATCTCTTCTGGCCAAAGTTTGTGTGTTATTTCTCAAGCTTGATTTTTTTTGGTCTTGAAAGTTCTTCTTGTGTTAGCTCAACATAAGTTGTTTTCTTAGGGGTTTGTTTGATTCTTTTCCCCTTCTTGTTTTAACCATCATAGGTTTAACCTTGGGCTTATCTTCCTCTCCAACTTTCATCTTGCCTTAACACCCAACAGAAATATTTCTCTCCAAGACCTCCTCTACACATTAGGACAAGTCTCACATTAATTCCAGTGAGTTTCAACCTTATTGGAATTTTTTTCCCTATTTATTTTTCTCCAAAAACAATTTATGTCCATTAAAGTAAACCTTGGTGATTTACAAAGGAACCACCATGTCCACCTTGTTATTTGATTCCAAACTAACTTCCCTGGATAGTCCTTAGTACCCACAACCTAGATCCATCTTGTTTCACTGGTCCACAGTTCAAAAAATTTAAATTTCACCTGCTGCAAGTTTGGACCAGATTTGCAAATTTTGGTGAAATTCATATTTTTCTTCTTCCAAAAATTCTGTGAAAATTCAGGCAGCCTCTAGATGCATCAAGAGGCCACTCCCCCAAATATCAGCCCCAGAATCATTTCCCACATGCCAGAATCATTTCATCATACACCTGGCGTGCACTGTTTCTGTCAGTTTCAGAAACTGATAACTAAACTTTGCAGGCGACAGTGCAGTTCGTCAGTTTCGTCAGTCAGCATCGTCAATCTCGCCAGTGCTCGCCTTGGATCGATGCTCACTGCACCTCCTTCTTATCCAGAGTGCCGCACGCTTGCTTGGCCGCTTCTTGGTGTCGGTGGCGCCCTGGCCCGCCCACGCCAGCGTCTTCCGCGGCGGCAGAACCTCCCGTGGCGGCCGACAGGAGGCATCCTGCGGCACAACGCCATTTGGCACCGCCCAAGCCACCTGAGAGCTCCGCGTGGCCTTCTCCACCGCCAGTGCACGCCTGCAGCTCCATCGTCGTGGCCAGGCGCGCATAGGGCGCGTTCTCTGACGCTGTAATGCCCAGGATGGGACTATATCTCCTACGTGACGAGGCACGACTTAAAGATATAAGCCCATTCTGGAATGATCTCAAGTTTGGTATCTTTGCACGACTCATGTAAAAGAGGGATTAAATTGCAAAAGGAGATAGTTGGCTTACACTCGCCACTTCACACAATACATTACATAAGCAAACATCATTCAAAACATCACAACCCGACTACGGGCGAAGATCCAAAAGAAAGATACCAAAAACAACATAAAGCCACAGGTCCGGATCGAATCCTAGTAGAAACCACTACTGATCGTCGAAAAACGTCACAAGCATACGGCCACTCTCTTCATCGAGCTCCCAGTGTAGAACTTGAACCAGCTCCTGCATCAAACTCGGCTGAACCTGCATCTGGTGTTGTAGTAACTGTGAGCCACGAGGACTCAGCAATCCCATAACCATGGGTATCAAGACTAGCAAAGCTTTGTGGGTAGGAAGAGGTAAAGTGGTGAGGTTGCAGCAGCGGCTAAGCATAATATGGTGGCTAGCTTACGAGTACCAAAATAAGATGAGCATCTACGCAAACGGTCACAAAAGTGGTGATCGCTAAAGATCCTGAACTACATACGAGTCAAACATAACCCCACCGTGTTCTCTTCTCAAAGTGAAAAGAGACAGTCACGGTTACTCACACAGTTGTGTGTTTTACTTCCGATCCTCTGTCAAGTTTTCTACAACCGGACATTAACAAATTCCAATCTGCCACATAACCGCGGGCACGGCTTTCGAAAGATCATAACCCTGCAGGGGTGTCCCAACTTAGCCCATCACAAGCTCTCACGATTAGCTGAAGTGATAAATATAATATCATCACTCCTTATCTTAGGGAAATCCGATCATGCTCGGCATCCCGGTAGCACAAGACATTTCGACAATGGTAAAACAAGTCCAGCAAGACCTCCCGGTGTGCCGACACCCTGATAGTAGCCGCGCGAATCTCGTCTCAGGCCACGTCCGGATGAGCAGTACGTACAGCAACCAAAGACCCCAGATAACTGGGTGGCACCGCAAGTGGCCCTAGTTTGGGACCAACACCATCAGCACTGGCCCCCCCTGCTATGTAGAATTAAGAACCCGAGGGTGCGACCCCCTATGCAAATTTAATTATTTAATTAAGTTATTATTATGAGCAAATTAAAAACCAATGTTGGGCCTTGCTGGAGGAGTTTTATTCAAAGTCGAACTGTCAAGGGGTGTAATGCCCAGGATGGAATTATACCTCCTACGTGTCGAGGCACGACTTAAAGGCATAAGTCCATCCTAGAATGATCTCAAGTTTGGTAATCTTTGCACAACTCATGTAGAAGAGGGATAGTAAACTGAAAAATAGTTGGCTTACAATCGCCACGTCACAGAATAACAGTACAAGTCTCAAACATCATACAATAAGATCACTACAACCCTCTAAGGGCAAAAGCCAAATGTCAAAGTACCAAACTCAGATAACAAGAACAACCACAGGCGGATCGAATCCTAGTAAGAGACTCCACTACTGATCGTCCGGGTAGCGCACGTAGTAACGACTACGCTCCTCGTCGTACTCCCAATCCAGCTCGGTGCCATCACCTGGATAGCTCACAGCTGGACCTGCATCTGGTGTGTGAAGTAACTGTGAGCTACAGAGGACTCAGCAATCCCGTTCCCGGGTAACAGAACTATCAAAGCCTTTAGGTGAGGAAAGGCTGAAGAAAGAAATGAGGTGAAGGAACAACAAAGAGTCTGCAGCAGCAACTAGCACTAACTTACGCGCAGCAAATAGCACTAACTTACGCAAGAGAGAGCGAGAAGAGAAGGCAACGCGAGAAGTGATCACGAAGTGATCCTAGCTACAAGCTCACAAACATAACCCCTCCGTGTTCAACTCCCGGATCCCTATTCGGAAATTGACAGTCACGGAACACACGCTGGTAGTGTATTAGTATCATTGTGTCAAGTTTTCTACAACCGGAATTAACAAGCTCCCATCTGCCACATAACCGCGGGCACGGCTTTCGAAAGTTCAAACCCTGCAGGGGTGTTCCAACTTGACCCATTACAAGCCCACGATCCGCGGAGTCGCAACTCCAAAGTGGGAAGACCCGAGTATCCTCGGAATCCCGTGCTCAAGATATACCGAGCTAAGGTAAGGCTAATCCAGCAAATCCTCCCGGCGTGCCGACACCCTGATAGTAGCCGCGCGTATCTCGTCTCAGGCCACGACCGGATGAGCACAGCGTACAGTGGCCGAAACCCAAGTTGCCAAGGGGGGCCCCGCACACGACTCTAGTTTGGACCAACACTCAAATCGAGCACTGGCCCAGGGGGGTTGAATTAATTAAGCCTCGGGTTAATTACTCCCTCGGAAAGGTTTTAGTTGTGTTAGGCGAATAGTACCAATGTTGGGACTTGCTGGAAAAGACTTAGCACTTAGCGGTTTATCGAGGGGGTCCCATACACCCCAACCGTGTTAGGAACGCATAATCAAGGAACATAAAACCGGCTTATACGGATCCTAACGGCATGAGTGGAACAAAACACCAAGCAAAGGCTTAGCCTTCCACCCTTGCCAATATATATGTGATTTCAATTAAAGCATTTATATAGTGTGATATAACCCAACCAAACTTCAACATGGAGCAAGCATCTTCACTTCACCTGCAACTAGCAACGCTATAAGAAGGGCTGAGCGAAGCATACTTAGCCAAGCAACGGTTTGCATAGGTAGGGTGGTTAAACAAGGCAATTGGTTACAAGTAGGAGGCTGACAAGAAGAACATGGGCATCGAGGCAAAAACTATAGATCGAGACTACTAGCAATAGGCGAAGATAGTAAAGTTATCGGGGTTCGGTCATCTTGCCTGAAGAGAAGACGTTCGGATCGAAAGAAGGGTCCTCGTGCTCAAACTCGTTGGAAACCTCGTGCTCAACCTCGTTGGAAAACTCGTGCTCAACTTCCGGCTCTAAACAAGACAAACACACCAAGCACCAATCAACACGATGCAATGCGCACTCGAAAAACATGAATGCATGAAGGATGCACTAAAGATGCACATGGGGCACGGAAAACATCACTCAAGCAAAACACCTCAAAACAAGATAACAACCTGATATTATTAATCTACACAGAAAATCACCCAAGTTTGATATAAGATTCGCTGAAATTGGAGTTACGGGCTAAAAGTTATGCCCGAAACAAGATTTGAGCGAAAACTGCGAATTACAGCAACATAGCATCTTTGGAGCTCAAAATAATTAATCTACAGCACCCAAAAAGCATGGCAAAGGACTTGAACATAAACTAGATATAATGTACAGCAACTAGGTCCAAAGTGCACCCCCAACGGAGTCACGGATCACTAGCAATGATCTTGGACATATTGAACTTTGAAATAAAATTCTGGCAGCAGAATTTTATTGAAAGTTTGGAGCAAAAGATAAGCATGCTACAGCCACTCAAATGGACATGTGAGGACATGGATGGAAAGACAACAATATATACTTCATGGAACAATCAAAATCCACCCCAAAACTATCATGCTTTGTCCTACAACATCACACGAACATGGCATCGGAACGTTACAGATTTCAGACTTAGTGAAATTTCACTAAGTCCTAAAACAGCAACATCATCATAGCATCAAAAAGAGCATGTTTAAGACACCTCGAAACTAAACATGGCAAAGGGTAAGCACCTCATCAAAATACATATGACGGTGATCCCAAAACACACAAGCAAGCATCATTGTGGTGAACACACCGATTGCAACGAGCTCAACAAGATGGCATTTCATAACAAGTGAAAACACAACATGTGAACATGGCATCTTGCAACGAAGATAACAAGGAAACAAAACATCTACCATGCAACCTATCACACACAACACGTAGTTCGTGGCAAGACGAACACGTGGTCATGTCATTTGCATCGTTTGGACAAACGAGCTAAAAGATATCACATGTCAAAGGTAGCACAAAAATAACACATAACAGCAGTTTATATCAAGATGCCCTCTTGCAACAGCAAAACAAGTGTCAAGATGACATCTAACATGCATGACTACAACAGGTAAAACGTAGAGGGCATCTCCACGAACATCTGGACATGCTACACGCGCAAAACGGAGCAACAGGCACAAAGTTAGGGCAGTTGGAAGATTGCATCTCAGATCAGGAATAAAAGGACTTAGGGAAAAAAATTAGGTCAACCTCAGATCAGATCTGGCGGATGAACAGTGCGGGCTCGGCCCGGATGAACAGTACCGGCGCGGCCCGGATGAACAGTACCGGCGCGGCCCGGATGAACAGTGGAGCGGCGGCGGCCCACCGCGGCGCTGGAGGCGAGCTGGGCCGGTCGCGGGGTGGAGGCGAAGCCGGCCCACGCGAGGTGAGAAGGCGGCGGCGCGCGCGGCCTGCGGGAGCTGGCCCGGTGGCGCGGCGGCCCGGGGCGCGGAGGAGCAGGCCTGGTCCGGTCGGAGGCCGAGGCGCTGACGAAGTGCTGGCGAAGTGGTCCCGCTCGGGACCTGCGGCGGGACCTGGAGCGGTCGGTGGCTGGCGAAGACGCGGTGGGCCGAAAGGGGGCGGCCCGGCTGAGCGAAGGGCTGGAGCGGTCGGCGCCTGGGCCGGGGACGAAGTACGGGCCCGATGCGGTCGGCGCCGGGGATGCGCCCGGCCTCGCGGGCGATGTGGTCCCTGGGACCTGGCCCAGGGCGATCGACGACGGAACCTCCTGGCGCGACGCGGCGCGTTGACCGGTCGAGGGACCTCGAACGTTGCGGCGGCTTCGATCCAGTAGGAGAAAAGAAATAGCGGCGGCTGATGGATCCGGGCAGGTTTCTCGGATCTGAGGAAGAAGGGGAAAAAAAAGAAAATGGATCTAGAGGAGGAAGAAGAAGGAATAGGGAGGCCCAAAAATAGACTAGGGGTCTATATATAGCAGTTTTTAGACTAGGGTTTGGATACTAGGGTGTTTAGGAGCCCTCCGATCTGATCCAACGGATCCGATCGCGGGGATGATTTAAAAGGACCAGACGGAGATAAAAGACTGCAGCAGGGGTATTTCCGGGACACGAAGTAAGGGCACTTCGGACCCACACGGGCAACGGAGGGAAAAGTCAACGGAGTCCAAACGAGACGAGATTTGAGAGGCGGGTTGCACACAACAAAACAACAACACACAACACAACCTCGCGGCACACCGGTAACGAAAAACGCCCGAACAACAAAGTAGGCCTACGGGACGTCACGGACACGTGAGGGAGCTCCGGAACGCGAAACGGACAACGGGAAGGAACGCGACGAACCGGATGCAACCCACAACACAAATGCAATGCAATGCACATGTCTACATGATATGAATGAATGCCACACACTCACACAACAAAACGACGAAAGCCCGAAAGACAAGAACCCGAAATGGAAATAGATGAAGCCGGAGATTTATTATAAGCCCAAAAGGGAAAGATATTACATCCGGGGCATTACAAACTCTCCTCTACTACAAAAAGATCTCGTCCCGAGATCTAGGACTGGAAAAAGGAAGGGTACTCGGAACGAAGATGATCTTCTCGTTCCCAGGTAGCTTCTCGGTCTGTGTGATGTGACCACTTGACTTTCAGAAACTTGATTGACTTGTTGCGAGTCTTGCGTTCGGTTTCTCCGAGAATTGCAACTGGATGCTCTCGGTAGGAAAGGTCTTGTTGAAGATCAATCTCCTCAAACGGAATCATGCGCTCAGGTGCCTTGAAGCATTTGCGCAGCTGAGACACATGGAAGACATCATGAACATTTGCAAAGTTGGAAGGGAGCTCGAGCTGATAGGCTAGATCGCCTCTTTTGCCAAGAATTTTGAAAGGCCCGACGTATCTAGGAGCAAGCTTTCCTTTGATACCGAACCTTTGGGTTCCTTTCATCGGAGACACTCGGAGATAGACATGATCACCGATGTCGAAAGCCAAATCACGATGCTTGCCGTCATAGTAGCTCTTCTGACGCGACTGAGCGGCCTTGAGATTCTCACGTATGACTTTGCACATTTCTTCGGCTTCAGAGATCAAATCATTGCCAAGAAGTTGGCGTTCACCTGTTTCAGACCAGTTGAGAGGGGTACGGCACTTTCTGCCATAGAGAATTTCAAACGGTGCTTTGCCTGCACTTGCTTGAAAGCTGTTGTTGTAAGAGAACTCTGCAAATGGAAGACAGTCCTCCCATTTCATGCCGAAGGAGATGACACAGGCTCTGAGCATATCTTCTAGGATCTGATTCACACGCTCGACTTGACCACAAGTCTGAGGGTGAAAGGCAGTGCTGAATCTGATCTTCGTGCCCATGGCGGACTGAAAGGAGTCCCAGAACCTTGATGTGAACAAGCTGCCACGGTCTGAGGATATCACTTGAGGAATGCCATGTAGGGACACAATTCTGGAAGTGTACAACTCTGCAAGTTGAGCTGCATTGATTGATTCTTTGACTGGAAGAAAGTGAGCAACTTTGGTAAGCTTGTCAATCACCACAAAGATAGCATCATTGCCTCGCTTGGATTTAGGAAAGCCAGTGACGAAGTCCATTTCAATGTGGTCGAACTTCCACTCAGGAATAGGAAGAGGTTGGAGAAGACCGGCTGGACGTTGATGTTCTGCTTTCACTCTTCTGCATACATCACATTCATTCACGAATTGGGCAATTTCCCTTTTCATGCGTGTCCACCAGTAAGATTGCTTGAGGTCTTGATACATCTTGGAACTGCCAGGATGAATGGAAAGGAGAGAATCATGAGCTTCTTCCATTATGAGCTTCCTGAGATCACCTTTGGGAACAACGAGTCTGTCCTCGAAGAACAAGGTATCTCTCTCATCAACACGGAAGCACTTATATTTTGGAGTGCCCTTTGCAATGCCATGTTTCACCTTCTTCACCATGGTATCACTGAGCTGGGCCTCACGGACTTGATCTTCCAAGGTAGGAGCAATTTGGAGATTTGCAAGAAAACCCTGCGGAACAACCTAAGGTTGAGCTTCCTGAAAGCTTCACAAAGCTCAGGCTGGTGTGGCTTGATAAGAAGGCTGTTGCAATAAGCCTTTCTGCTCAAAGCATCTGCAATCACATTCGCCTTGCCTGGAGTGTACTCAATGCTGGGGTTGTACTCTTGGATCATCTCGACCCAACGAGTCTGGCGGAGGTTCAGATGCGGCTGTGTGAAGATGTACTTCAAGCTCTTGTGATCAGTGAAGATGTCGACCTTTCTGCCCAACAACAGATGTCTCCACGTAATCAGAGCATGTACCACAGCTGCTAGCTCGAGATCATGTGTGGGATAGTTCTTCTCAGCTGGCTTTAGCTGACGTGAAGTGTATGCCACAATTCTCTTCTCTTGCATAAGCACACCACCAAGGCCTTGAAGAGAAGCGTCACAGAACACTTCATAGGGCTTGGATTCATCTGGAGGAATCAGAACTGGAGCTGAGACAAGCTTCTCTTTGAGGGTTTTGAAAGCCACTTCACACTCGGGAGACCAAAAGTATTTGACATTCTTCTGAAGGAGGTTGGAAAGAGGCTTGGCAATCTTGGAGAAATTCTCCACAAACCTTCTGCAATAGCTGGCCAGACCCAGAAAACTGCGGAGCTGCTTGACGTTCTGAGGAGCTTCCCAGTTGACAATTGCTTCAACTTTCTCGGGATTAACCGCAATACCGTCAGCTGAGATGATGTGGCCCAGGTAGAGAACCTTATCGAGCCAAAACTCGCACTTTGAGAACTTGGCATAGAATTTATGCTCTCGGAGTCGATCAAGAACCAGACGCAAGTGCTTTTCGTGATCTTCTTCATTCTTGGAAAACACCAGAATATCATCCAGATACACTAGCACAAACTCGCCTGTATAGGGGTTGAAGATGTAATGCATCATCCTTGAGAAGGTAGGAGGAGCATTGGCGAGACCGAAGGACATGACGGTATACTCATATGAACCGTAGCTCGTTCTGAAGGCCGTCTTGGGAATGTCTTGCTTTGCATAGCGAGCGAGGTTTTGGAACTTGACATTATACTGATAGACTGACATGGAGCCCTGCTTGAGGTTCCGGAATTGCTCACGCATACCCTCGATAACACTTGTAGGAATGTGATGCGAGCGGAAATCCTTGCAGAAATTCTCCCACGAGATCACTTGACCCGGCCTTGAGTCTTTGTACTGCTGCCACCAATCAGCTGCTTGATCTTTCAGTTGGAAGGCTGCAAACTTCACATAGTCATCTTCTTTCACGTTACTGCACTCAAAATGCTTCTTTATGTCGGTCAACCAATCCTCAGCATCAAGAGGGTCGACACAGTAACTGAAAGCTTTAGGATTGTTGGCCAAGAACTGGTTGAGGGTAGCATGGTGCTGCTGGAAGAAGTTGCCTTGGTTCATTGGAACGCCCTGATTAGCTTGATTAGCTTGCATAGCCTGCATTTGCTGCATCATCTGCATCATCAACTGAGTGTTCTGAGCTGTAGTCTGCATAATTGCTCTCCAAGCCTCAGGCGGAGGAGGAGGGGAAGGAGGACGTTCTGGAACCTCTTCCACCTCTGGGTTGGCATTCGGAACCTTTTTCGGAGCCATCCTGTAAGAGATGACCACGAATCAGCAATTGATTGACAAAAGGAATAAGCTGAATCAATGGAATGAATTGCAACAAGTCTTCACAATAATCATTCGAACAATAAGAACGAATGAAATCATCCGAACAAGAGGAACGAATGAATTTCTTAGTTAATTGATAACATCAGTCTTCACGAGAAGCCACATAGGGATCAAAAAGGATAAAATAATAAAACAACAAGGTACGGAAAAGAACAAACACAAGAGAGGAGTTTCGTTCTAACATATTTGTGCTGAAAGCATATGAACGCATTACGAAAAGGTTTTGCAATCCCCGGATCAGCATAGCCAAGGACCCTTTAAGATGCAACTCCTGATAGTAACATCGATCATATAACTCCTTCACTCAATGTCGAACCCCGAACTCACTAACCTGCATTCGTTGGAAGAATGCCTACGATCTACTGGATAAAACCCACCTATAGTTTTCTGAAAGATTCCAGTTATGCAATCAGGTGTTGGGGATACACGGGAAGCACCGCGCAATCAACTCTAACCTACATCCAGGTGTATCCATCCTTCAACACATAACCAGTCTTTCTCGGAAACTGTGTACCTCGGACCTTCGAAAAGCATCCACTATAACAAGCTATGGCAACACATAACCTGGCTCTGATACCAACTTGAGATCATTCTAGGATGGACTTATGCCTTTAAGTCGTGCCTCGACACGTAGGAGGTATAATTCCATCCTGGGCATTACAAGGTGTCCCCATCCACCCATCGTGTAAGGAACGCAAAATCAAGGAACATAATGCCGGTTTATCGGCGCCTAAGGTGGCATGAGTGGAACAAAACACCGAGCAAAAGGCCAAGCCTTCCACCCATGCCCAGTATATAGGTGTGTTAATAATAATTATAGATATTGTGATATACCAACAACAAGTTCCCTCCTGGAACGATCTTCATCTTCACCTGCAACTAGCAACGCTATAAGAGGGGCTGAGCAAGCGGGTAACATAGCCAAACAGTGGTTTTGCTAGGAAGGTTTCAAGGTTAGAGGTTTCATGGCAACAAGGACAGGCTGACATAAAAGATGGGTAGCGCGACATGTAACGATAGCATCGAGACAACTAAGCATGGCAATGGTAGTAAAGGTATCCAAGGGTATGATCATCTTGCCTGGGATTCCGCAAGGGAGAAGAACGGATCCATGAAGAAGACGGAGCAACATAGTCGAGCGAATCCTCACAACTCCGGAACGAAACCGAAGCTAACAAGAGAAGCAACCGGAAAGAAACAAGTAACACGGTAAACACTCAAGCATAAACATGGCATACGATGCACATCCAAGTATGATGCATGTCCGGTTTAATTATGCATGGCATGGCAAAATGCACAAACAAAGCTACAATTTAAGTGGAGCTCAATATGCAACGAGTTGCATATTGATGAAACACCACATTTAATTATTTAATTGACTCTCGTTTATTTACAAGACAAGATTAAATGTTTGTTAACATGGCAAGAGGTGAAGCATAATAAAACTACACTATTTAGGCATTTCAAATGAGGCCGGAGATAACAACAACAATTCCGGAAAATCCCCATGAGCATGTTTAGCAATTATAAGCAACAACAATTTAAACAAATTAATGTTGTTAACATGATGCGGATGACATGATCAAGTTTATGCAATTTTTATTAAAAGGTTAACAAGAGAGATAAGAAGCATTTGTCACCGTGGTGGAAGGAAAAGGTGCCACGGCAACAATTCCGAAAATGATGCCACGGCAACATATCGGTTCCGGTAACTCGTTGAGAGTCAGGTGCAAAAGGAAAGATGGCGTGAGCGAGTCACACGAGATGAAAGGTGGGGTGATCCCGGCTTCCGGGTTCCCACGAGTCGGCGACGAGGCAACCGTGGAGCACGACAAAAGATGAAACGGCCACGGAGCACACAAGGGCAACCATTTCAAACAACACATGCAAGCATCCACGGGTCACGTCTCGGGGTTATACCTTCGAAGCGATCGTTCTCGGGGCGGTTCGAGATCGTAGGAGAAGTAGCGGAAGTAGAGGAAGTAGTCGTTCACGGTCATCGGTAGGGGTACTCGTTCCGTAGTGGGAAGTAGTTGTTTCGTTCGGAGAGGTACTTGGCGAATCCCTCGTTTCCGGGGCGACGGTAGTCGTTCACGTTGGCGACGGTAGTGGAAGTAGTTGTACTCGCGGTCTTCGGCGACGGTACACGTTCATGTTGCGTAGATGTACAAGTCGTCGGTAGAGGAAGTAGTCACTCGGGCGTCGAGGTACTTGGCGCATCGTTGCACTTGGCGTAGTCGAACTTGACATATCCGAAGGGGTACTTGGCGGGTCGTCGTGGGAAGTAGTGGTACACGTTCGTAGTCGTTCACGGAGCTCGTAGCCGTTCGGTCGTCGTGGTACTTGGTCGTATCGGAGAGGAACTTGATGCATCCGAGAGGTACTTGGCGGTCTTGGGGGTCCCTCGTTCGACGAACTTGGCGTCCACGGCAGCAAGCAAAAGAGGCGCGGCAACATGGCAGCAAACAAAAGCAGCAGCTGGCCGGAAGAGACGCTGGAGGAGACGAGGCGCTGACGACGGCAGCTGGTGGAGGAGATCCTCGCGCGGCTGGACGAGGGCGAGGCCTCGAGGAGGTGACCGGAGGAGAAGGAGGGGCATGACCACTGCGGTGCTGCTCCGGAGAGGAGGTCGACGGGGCGACCCTGGCGTTCGCGAGGAAGAAGGGCGAGGGAGCGGTCGGCTGCCGGCGCTGGACGGCGCGCTCCTGGCCGGACATTGCGACGGAGGGACGGGCGCGGGCCGTTCTTTGCTGGAGAGGCGGGGCTGGACGCGCAGGACTGAAGGACGGGCGCTGGAGGACGGGCGCTGGAGAAGTGGCGCGGCGCGCGCTCGGCCTGGAGGGCGCGCAGAGGCGATGCGAGGAGGAGCCATGGCGAAGACGAACGGGGCGGCGCAGACGAGGCTCGCCGGTGGCGCTGGACGGACGCGGGCGGCGGAGGGGCTTGGTGTGCGGCCTGGAGGGCGCTGACGAGGGACGGGCGGCTCGGCTCCTGGCCGCCGGGCTTGCTCGAGGGCTGACGCGAGGAGGGACGAGGAGGGGCGCTCGAGGGGAGAGAGGGAACGGGATCGGGGCGCTGTTCGGGCGAGAGAACGAGAGGGATGCGGGCGATGGGATCGGGCAGAGGGGACGATGCCTGGCGGCGCGAGGGGATGAGACGGGAGCGAGCGAGGGAAACTGTGCGGCGCCGAGGGATCGAAGCGCTAGGGTTTGGGTGCGCTGGAGTTGGGCCAGGAGGAGATGGCCAGGGAGGGATGGGCCAGGGAGGCCGAAGGGCCTGCGGCTAGGAGTGAGGTGTCTGTGGGTTGGAGGCCCAAGTGGCTGCGGGGGCTGAGAAGGCTGCTGGGCTTCTCTCTTGCTGATTTTTTACAAAGCTGTTTTCCAAAAAAAAACCACAAGAGGAAAGAAAGAAAAGAGAAGTTAGGAAAAGGCTTAGGGCATAGGGTAAAATTCCCTGGACTCACAAAAAATGTGAGGAATTTAATTAAAATGGTTGGAGGGTTTTTGGAAGGACCTCGAAAAACAGGAAAAGAAAATATAGGGAAGGTTTGAGGCAAGGAATGCGAAAGAGAAGGCATGGGGAAATTATGCAAGTGTGTTGCGGTTAATTCCAAACAAATGGAATATTTATAATATAGCTCCCTAAATATTGGGAGGATATGTTATAAAGAGAAGTCACACTTCCCTTGATTTAAATGGACCGAAGGTCCACACGATTTATTTAAGTTGAGATGCAAAATATTAAAGACATGATGGCATGATGACATGATGCAATGCAAAATAAATAAAGCAAGCACAAAAACACACGGGAGAACCCGGAACATCTGGAATCTCTGGAATCTTCTGGGATCTTCTAGGACGTCGGTCTTCGGGCGTCACAGACGCCGACGTGTCGCACGGCCGTTCCGTCGAGGGCAGACCGTAATTGCCCCTCCCCTGCTGAGTTAGGCACTCGAATGGAACCAGTACATCTCCTAGTCGATGCTCAAGCCCCTAAACCCATCGTCCAGCCACCGCGCCGCCGTAATCGCTCGCCGGACTTATCCCGTCCGCGGCAATCGCCTCGAGCCGGCTATATAAAGCGCCCCGAGCTCGCTCTCGAGCCCGCACACCTCCACCATCTCTCTAGACCACGCCTAGCCTCTGGAAGAGCCTCGAGAGGCCCTTCTTCCTCAACTCCGGCCAACTCCATCCGCCTCGGGCTCTAGCAACGTTCTCTCCGAAGCTCTCTCCGGCGAGGCCCACGACCACCCGAGTCGCCGTCGACGTGGGGCTCGCCAACGCCCAACTCCACCACCCACCGACACGGAAGAACACCAGGAAGCTATACGTACCACTCCCTTCCCCTACCTCGTCGTGGATCGGTGCCGGCGACCACCACAGCTTCTGGCGCCGGCGCGGCTCTGTTTCAGCGTTTAAACCCGACGAGTGGGACCCTCTCGTCAGCCTCTCGTTTCCCTCCGAAACATTTTTCTGGAAAGCGTCGTCGGGCAAAGTACGTCTTCATATTCAGTTGGCGTACTGCGTACCGGTTCGCTTTTCTGTTTTCTATTCTAGCCCCTGGAAACTTTCTGTTTCATTACAGATGAGTCCCTGTACAGAAACTATAATATCTTTTTAACTAAATATGATTTTGAGTTGATTCTTTTTCTGTCCTCTTTAGTTTTCTGTCTAGTGTTTTTTTACATATTTATTTGAAAATAATTGGAGCAGTTTTATTTGCACGCGCGGTATTTATATTAGTATCCGTTTTGTTTGAATACGTAGATACCGAAGGACGTGACGGAGTCGCGAACCTCACCGAGTTAGACTCCGACAACTCTGAACCAGGCAAGCATGTTTGAACCTTTGATATGATGGATGTGTTGCATGTTTGCTCGAGTAGTTCTTTTCATAGCATGGTCATATAAGCATTTGTATATGGTTATATTTCATGCAAGCAAGCTTCGGGTAAGCCCCGTGTGATAATGGTTGAACCACCTCGATCATGTGGTGACATGATGGGTGGTGTACTGGTATTGTTGGAGCATGACAGTAGATGGTTAACTTAGTATCAGCGTGGATCAAGTCGTGATTCCGCTCATCTCCTTTTTGGTACTATCATATGCCGTCTGTTATGATTACGGTCTAGTCAGTTCCAAACCACTTTCCGAGTACACACCAAGTAGAGGGGCCGAGATGCCGGATGTGAAATGGGTGTGTACAGGTCAGTTGGGTTTCGGCTAAAACACCGTAGACGGAACTAGTCCCTGTGGCTAGTAGAATCCGTTGGCTATGATTTAATAGTACAAGCTCCGCAGAGTCAAATCTTTCGAGTAGCCATGGTTATGGCCTAGGGTCAATATTCGTGTCAACCCCGGTGACCGTCTCTAGTAAATTCTTGATAGTAACCATAGTGGTGATTTTGTAAAGTTCTTTTTGAGTAAAGGAACTAATCAGCTACCTCTGTATTGCTTACTACCCGGAATATTTCACCGTTATACTACTGCTTATATAAGCCCTTTCTGTGATGTCGCTCAGACGTCCGACTGTGGCATTCTTGTTATTTATTTTGATTATAAGCCCTTTATGTGATGTCGCTCAGACATCCGACTGTGGCATTCTCATTATTTATAAGCCCTTTCTGTGATGTCGCTCAGACGTCCGACTGTGGCATTCTTGTATTTATTTTCATTATAAGCCCTTTATGTGATGTCGCTCAGACGTCCGACTGTGGCATTCTTGTATTTTCATTATAAGCCCTTTATGTGATGTCGCTCAGACGTCCAACTGTGGCATTCTTATTATTTATAAGCCCTTTATGTGATGTCGCTCAGACGTCCGACTGAGGCATTCTTGTCATTTATTTTCCTATTAAGCCCTTTATGTGGTGTCGCTCAGACGCCCGATGGTGGCATGTTTCCATTTATTTATTCCTCATGAGGCGTCATTCAGACACTCGTTTGGTTTCCTTTTATCTATCTTATGGATTTCGGGAGGATTACCGCCGGACTTCTATTTTTACATACAGCACATAAATATTATTATCCGGTTGCATTTTTCTAGAATACTCACATGCATCATGCTTGCTTTTATTATATCTTAAGTCCGAACTATCTTGCGAGTAAATTCAAAGTACTCACCTGGCTTGTTGATTTGGCCAGATGTGGACGAATGCGATCTCATGGATGAAGAGTTCGATAATGAGTCCGACGTCTAGTGGAGTCCCACTTAGTCTCTTGCGATCCTGGAGTCGATCACTGTTATATAACCACTTCCGCCAGCCACCAAATAAATTCATCGGGTCTCACTCCGACACTCGATGAACTGTATTATATTGGAGTCACGTCACCCACTACACTGTGACATATCCATCACCTTTTTATTTCGAGTTAGTAGTATGCCACCCTACCATTGTGTCATATCCGCCTTTATGTACTATATTGGCGCACTTGTAATAAATTGTTGAGCAACCTCAACTCAACCTTGTATAATATTCAGTATTCTGGAATTCTGTATCAAGGAATTGTCTATCGGCAAGAAGTATTCTTCCTTGCCGGTTTAATAAAATGGTCGGTCTTTTGGTAATTATTTTACTGAAAAACCGGTCCTGACAGATGAGCAGCCGGTGCAACTGTTCAAATGAGCAGTAGGAGAAGCCAAATTGCGAAGCCAGCTGCGGCGACGGCGCTGGGGATGCATCGTAGGAACGGTGAGTTGCCCTCCTTCCCCACCAGCGATGAAGTGACCTACTCGGTTTCTACTGTAGTTAACTTGCGGGGCCATGGCGGTTTGCAACCGTGACAATCACTCCATCTATATGTATTGTATTCCTGTGAAAATACTTGGTCATTTGGAAAAGGATGGTAATTGATTTATCACCCGTTTTTTACTACTTGGTCATGACAATCACCCGAAGCCACAACCAGAAGTCTCCATTGCGTAATTCTTACAGTCAGTCGCACCAACAGACGGTCGGTCGGACCTGCGACACGCATCGGCTTGGTGTGACATGTACGACCAGTTACATCACTAACTTGTGCGACCGCATTTGAGCAGTAGTACTTGAATTTTGTGTTCCAGGAAACTCATCGGGGGCCGTTTTGGGCCTCGTCCATCAATTAATCTTTAGCTTGTTCCCATGCATCACATTCCAAAGTAGTAGTAGTAGTAGTAGTAGTAGTAGTAGTACCATGCTATAATTAAGTGTAAACCTGCTCACACCTAGTACGTATCAAACCTGATCATGCTCCCACTATGCAGGTGTGCAGTAGTTGGCTATAAAAAGGGAAACTATACCTAGCCGAAAATCACTCTGCCTTCCTCCTCATAAGTCTTTCTTGTTCGTCCGTCCTTGCCATGGCCAGTGTGCAGAGTTCTAGGTCGAGAACTACTCGTAGCAATGGAGAGGCAACCAAGGCCGCGGAAAAAAAGAGGGCTCGCCGCCTCGTAGAGACCTCGAAAGATCACTCACGGCAGGCGAGGGCTCCCAAGAGCACCCTAGCCGTGGAGGCGAACATGCTGATCTGGCAGTGCTGGAGTCGTTATCCCTCGATGACATGCCCGATCAGCTCAATAAGAAGGAGTTCATTGACGGCTTGGTAGAGCTGTTGAAGGAGAGCCTCGACAACATGCCCACTAAGCTCAATAAGTGGGAGGAGTTGACTGTCGGCTTGATGATGCAGCTGAAGGAGATCATTGCCACGGGTAAGAATGCGACCGGAAAAATCCTGCAACTTCAGGAGGACAATGCGAAGCTCCACCACGAGCTCGACCTGCTGAAGGAGGAGAACGCCGGGTGGAAGGAGCTGCATGAGAAGAGTAGTTTCTTCGTGAAGATGCTGCACGCCCTCGCCATGGAACAGAAGGAGGAGTTGGCGAAGCTCCGAATCGAGCACCCGGCGGCTGTCAAGGTACGTAATGCGGCCGTGGAAGATATGATGAATGATCGCGTCAAGAAATCTTGTGTCATGGACAGAATGAATAAGATGGTGGAGGAGACGAGCGAGGAGATGAAGGTCGTCGAGGCGATGAAGAAGTGGTGAGGACTCTGCGGTCAACTCTTCATGAAGTAGACAGCAGCACCCCAGACTTGTGTCTGCGTCTTCCTTCTATTTTTTTGGGGGGGGGGGATCTTCCTTCTTCTTTTGCTCTTGTGTTTCTTGTATTGCTTCGGGTGTTTTGCCGCATGTGTCACGTTCTATGCGAAGCACGAAGAGAACAATGTTATTCCCTCTGTTTTAGTTTACAAGTCCTGCGCGTATACCTAGGTTGCCAATTTTATCTCCGTGATATAAACTATATAACACAAAAATTATACCGTTTGAAAATAGAATATCTAAAGTTTATAATGGTATGTTTTTTAATAAATGACTTCTATTAGTCAAGTTGATGACTTAGGGGAACGCGCACGCCTTGTAAACTGAGAAAGAGGGAGTAACGATGAGTGGCGCCGTGGGATCGCCATGTCGCACTGGGCTGCCGTGTTTCGCGCTCCTCCGTCATAGTAGTCCTACTCCAGTGGAGTAGTAGTATACCACCGCACGGTTCTTTCCTCCTCCTCGGGTCGTCAGCAACATTTATACGAGCAGTCAAATCACAAGGCCCCACCTTCCAGCAGTAATGAGCCATCAAATCACAAAGGCCATCGCCTCTTGTGAAACCGACCAAGTGAGACTGCCCCAACCTCTAGCCTTTTAATAATACTTTTGTACAGTAGTAGTATCGATGGATTGCACCATGGAGCAAAACTAACAAGATGAAATTAAAGAAAAAAGGTGGTACATATAGAGAACGCTCGTCGCCAAATTATGCATATAGTACTATTAAGAAAGCTAGTACGTGCTTAGATGGGGTGCATACTGATGAGTTAAAGTAACGAGAAGGAGCATAAAATAGTTATGTCCGGGGCTCAACATAACACACCCCTCAAATAAAACTAAGCACCCTAAAATTAAGCTAAGCAACTAATTCGGTAGACACTGCATTAGAACCACCATGAGCAACGACACTGCCACCTTACTCGGACTCCTTGTCCTCGTGCTCGACTTTGTCCTTGCCCCTCTTCCTCTTGGCCGATACTTTTCTTGAACCGCACACTTGGCTTCCGCTCTTTGTCAAACCCCTGTAGATAATGAAACAAAGGTAGGCATCCATTGCAGCGTAGTGGATGTGGTCTATATCTAGTACATTACACTCCCATCCAAGATGAAACCTGAACGAAGGTTTCTTCAGTGTATTGTATGAAGGATGAACCATGACTCCTGCCAGGGTCAACATTGAAGGCTGATTGGAGGACACCAGCCGGTTCCTCTGGAGGTCGAAGGGCTGGCAAAACAAAGCCTATCTGATCTAGGACTCTTTTGTCGTCCGTAAAGTCTACAATAACGAATTTGACTTTGTGGTCCGTGGGGAAGGTCATAAATTCCTTGCACTCAACGTCGGCATGGCATATGTGGTAGACCAAGCACAAGTTATGCACGCAATCCTGGATCACGGGGGCTTTATCTTCTCTTCCTTTAGATCCTTCTCTCTTCCTAGGATTGTGGTGTACTCTACATCAAGCCCATCGACCCATTCATCACCATTTGACTTTTCGAACATGCTTTTGAAGCGAGCAAGGCATCTTTTCACCATCGCAGAAGAACTGGTGTAGATGACGTCGAACTCATCGCTGGTGATGGTTCTAACCTTGTACTCACCGAAGATCATGGAGATTTGGGACGCCATGGATTTGGGAGGAGGGTTAGGATTAGTGGAACTGTTGTAAATGTGAAAGGACGGGATGAGTAGGTGCGAACTGCTACGGTTTTCCGATTGTAAAAATGCTGAGTCGGGAGTGCGAACGACATGGTAGTGGCTTGCCCGGTGGATAAATGGATTCATGTACAGTACTATGGGGGCCCAATTAGATGTCATGTCTACTAGAAGCCCAATTAAATGGCTTCATGCATCTACGGGTTCGCACGTCAAGCATCGGGAATATTACAGGTGGTACAGAGCTTTCCATGCTCCCATGATACAGGCTTCCGAGAGCCCTTGGATTTGAGCTCGAACGGTTGCATGGCATGATTCTAGACTATGGGTGAATATCCTATCCTGGAGGGTTATTCTCCAAATTTTCAGCAACTTAGCATGCGACCGTTCGATCTCAGATCCAAGGGCTGTCAGCAGACTTGTATTTTCTTTTAATTCTCTCTATCTCTTTCTTTGTAGTGTTTATTACATTTTCCAAGGAGTAAGGAGTACAGTACTTGGCACCTGTATACTCCCTCCGTTTCAGTATACAAGTCCTGCGTGTATACCTAGGTTGCCAATTTTATCACCGTAATATAAACTATATAACACAAAAATTATTTTGTTCGAAAATAGAATATCTAAAATTTACAATGGTATGTTTTTTTTGTAATTTATGACTTCTATTAGGTTGGTCAAATTTATGACTTAGGGGTACCTGCACGCCTTGTAAACTGAGAGAGAGGGAGTACCATGGAGGTGGTCAAGAAACGGGCGACTCACGTCGGTCGTAGTGCCGCAGTAATAATGATAATGGCAAGTCAAATCACATGGCCCCACTTGTCCAGCAGTAACGAGCCGTCAAATCACACAGCCCTACGTTTGCAGCAGCCTACTACCTCATCTTCTCGCCTCTCTATCGAACCGACTAGGCAGAACTGCCCCACCTACCGAGCGGGAAAAGCCCCGCCCTCGACTTTGGAATATAATTTTGTATCCATGGAATGCGCCATGGATCAGAGCCTCAAGAAAATGGCAGTACACATGTATGCAGCATGCCCGTCGCGTTTGTGTCGCACCCTAGACGGTCGGTGGGTCGGTCTTGCACGCCACTCTCTGAATGGAATGCGCGTCATATTGCATTTGCACACACATGTGGGACCGCGATTGAGAACCGACCATAGGCACACCCCCGCCCTCCCAAGTCCGATGAGTTAATTGAAGAGAGAGACAAGCGATAGTACTGGAGCAGTTCTGTAAACATGTCGGTGCCTGGATGATTCCTACACGACACGGGAGATCAGTTCTTCATGCATGTGAGCAGACTCTGACAGATGGCTGGATTGGCTATCGTCTACATATCGTGCAGGCTGTGTTGTACATGGTTGTAGTTTTGATGAGAAATCTAAAAAAAAAGTTTACTTGTCATCTTGCAATATTATGTGTGATGTGTGCTTCAGATCAGTGCGAGGGTTAAACAGCAACAACTGCATTCCTCCAAGGCGCTGGTCATTGGGGGCACATGCGCGAAGACTACTCGGTTGCCATCTAGGTCAAGCCAGCTATGTTAATTAGGACATATATCGATTGACCCCTTTTTGACAAGTTCGTCTTTAATTTGAGCTTTGATCCTTGTCTAGTTTGTTTGTTGGGATTCATGTTGTCTCCTTGGGGTAGTGAGGTTATGGTTTCTTGTCATGCGGCGGTTTTTCGTCTAGCTTCAATTCGGTGTGCTTCAGATCAAAATGACGACAACCTCGCTTCCGGGGCACATGCATGAAGACTTCTCGACAGTCATTGACGAGGTCAAGCCGGCTCCGGTAGATAAAAGAAAACTATTCCAGTATATAGGCAGGAGCCTCCGCGTGTGCTTGCTAGTGTTGCTCTCTTCACACTCTCTCGTCCTCTCCAGATCTCAACATGACAGCGGTGGCCACACTCCCTCTTTGCTCGCTGCTAGTCATAGATCTGGTAGGATACCCTCCGCTGGGGAAGGTGCGAAGGTGCAATGTTCACGCGGTCGTCCTCGGCAATGGCTCTTACCCACTGCCGCCGCGTCCCGATCAGCATGCCTTGTCGTTCTCTTCCACATAGCACCGACCAGGGAGGGCCTCCGACCCCTTCTTCCTCGCTGTCGTACTGTGGGCAGATCCGTCCTCCCGCCGCCCACCTAGCGACATCCTGGCGACCCTCAGGTATAACTTCCTTCGAAACCGGCCTTGCTCTCCTACCCCACCTCCTCACATCGCTGCATCTGTATCTTTTACTATTTCTCAGGGCCCTCGTAGATAGGATCGATCGGCTGTTCGAAAGCCACCTAAATTTTTACTATTAAGAGGTAAAACTACTTCATGCAGTCAAATCTAGTACTACTTGGTTCAAACAGGGAAGAAAGGGGGTGGGGTGGGGAAAGATTTGTTACCTAAATCTAGGACTTGGTCGAAAGAGGAAATAATGGGGGCGAAAAGTAGCAGAGACTGGCTATCCAGCTGGTCTCTTGGTCTAATAGGGAAATAAAGGGAAACGTAGTACAAACTCAATATAAACCGATCTATTGATTGAAAAAGGAAAGAAAGTGGGGACTGGGGGACAAGTCAACAGAGTATGCCCAGCACTACATTTGCTAGCCTCACACAGTGTAAGGTGGCTACAAAAATGGGACCAACCCAGATATCATGTTTGGATGTTTCTTGCCCCGAGCTACACTTATGTAATGCCACTGGTAAAATGTAGCAGTCCCACTGTTAAAGTAAGGACACGTTAAACCAATGTTGTTTTCAATGTAATGCCTCCAGTAATATGAATCAATGGCACTGTTTTTCATGTCCTGCTAAATTTCCCATTAAGATAAGTTTCTTCTTTTCGTTAGAAATGCAACTGTCCTGGTCCGCCTACCCTCCCGTGCCCAAATACCATCACTTTAGCAGCTGTTAATGTAATGTTGCTGGTAAAATGAAGCAATGGCACCATTAAAGTAATGTCATATTTAATGGTTGTCATAGTTAATCCTAATGCCCACACTAATATCTAGCAATGATGCTGCTTTAGAAATTGCTACTGTCCTTGTAGGATCGCCATTCAGATAAGGAACATGCTTCTTTTCATTTGATGTATGTTTCATCACTTATTAGTCACCCTCCTTTCCACCTTTTTGTGCAAACGGAGATATACATTTCACGCTTGATCTTAGTTGAACTGCACAAAGTGATATCCAAATTATAGTTGAACATTCCAGCAGCTTCACGACCAACCTTGATGTTGCTCAATTTTATTGCAACTAATGAAGAAGAAGCTGCTAGCTCATGGGACCAAGTACTTGCTAACTGCATGATGCAAACATTAGCTCATTTTAGGTGAACTGCACAAAAAGGTCCCATGAATTGAATCATCCCTTCTACAATGGCATTGAACACAGATATGGTTCCCTCACGAGGTATGTTCCTTTTTGGTCCGACCGTTTGCCAAAGATCCTGCATGTTGACTCTGCTCTTGTGCTACTGTTTTGGCACTGCCATGATAAAGCATTCATGTTATTATTTTGCACCTTAATCTGGTGGCACTATTAATTTTAGGCAACATTTTTGGCACTGCTAGTGACACTGATTTTTTATATCAAAAGAGGGTTTTCCTCCTATTTCATTAAAGATACCCAACCATAGAGAACCATTATCCGACAATATCTCAGTGTAAACGGGCAGTTATGCAACTACTACTAGAACGGACTGTGTACTGGCAGGAGACAAGTTCGCCACATAAGCTCAGAAGGTAGGGGGACACAGCACAAGCTCGACCAAGTTTGGATTACAAACCAAATGCTACCACAGAAACATCAGGGGGAAGATGGGGACTTAAAGAGCCAGCTTCAGCACCCCAGTCTAAGCACCCCCGACCTCCATCCTTGTGACGCACGGTACACCTCGCTTGCCACCTGCTCGACCCTAGTGCCACTGATAAAATGAAGTAATAATACAGTTAAAATAGAGCGAGTGTCGTCTCTATCATTTCATTTCCAATGTAGATAAAGAAAGTGATTCTCTTTGTTAATATATGTTTCATCAACTAGTCCCATTGTTAATGTTTAAGTGTTTCTGCAAATTGGGATGCTTAATTTTAGTTGATCTGCACAAAAATAGAGATTGAAATGTCTCAAGGCCCCTCCCTTCACTGTCGTTGTACACTGATGTTCATCACTGGCAGAAGGTGTATCGGGGAGAATTGGGTCGATTTCCAGTATGCGGCCTACCGTATGAAGCGACGCAGGGCCCATCTCGCCCTCGCACCATGGCATACTATGATACTATCGCAATATTTCCCATTAAGAAAATGAAGTTTCTTCTATTTATTAGTGTATGTTTCATCAACCAGTGCCACTATAACGTAATCACACTTTTTCATTATCTGTGCAAACAGGGTTATTCAGCTGCATTTTGGTGGAACTTCACAAATGTACGGATGGAACCGGCATATATGCAGAGTGCAAGGTGCAAAGTAAAAATTACCGACACCAACCATGCTCAATTTAAGCATTGGCGATATTTGTTGACGGATCTTTCTCGGCAGCAAATCCTCTAATCCAATACTAGTAGCTTATATTGGCACTTTTCTAGGGAGTATTCTTTTCTGAAAGAAGCACCAGTCGATTTATCTTTATTTCCACACGGTGTTTGTTTTTGGTCCAGAGCTATCTTAGGGTGATTGTCATAGTACTCGGAGACTGATTGTAAGCATGATTTTCATTAGTTGTCCCACTAATTGTAAGCATGAGCAGATGGAAGATTAGGTTAGTCCAAAGCTTACCTAAAACCATACCGCCACTATTGAAACGAGGCGAGCAGCGAGGGAACCATGGAGACCGGCATGGAACGGACGTCGCACCATCCGGCCTGCTCTTGCAGTGGGAGAACGAATACTCCTATGGCTCCGGCTGGCACCACACCCTCATGAACGGCACACTGTACTCGATCGATTCATTATCCTCTGGATGCTCGACCTTCGACCTGTACGCCCACCACCTCCACCTGACTTTCTCATCGGGTGAATCTGTCTACTCCATCGCCCAGAGGAACACCACCCTCATCGCGGTCGTCTCGCTCTTTCACATACATTGCCACATGGCCCTCACCGTCCTCGAAAATCTCCCACTCGTTGTCAAACCAAGTAAGGATCTCCTTCAACCTGGCTAACATTTGCCTAGTCGCCGCCGGCGATCTTCCCGATTCGCTACTGCATCCTCTCCATAGATGTCCTTCTCAGAGGTTTGGTGCTAGCTTTTGAAGATGGGAGGAGAGACGGTGGTCTTGCAATGGAGAAGAGGTAGAGGCGAGATGCTGGTTTTGCAATGGAGAAGATGGAGAGCAGTGGGGGTAGTTTTGCAATGGAGAAGAGGGAGAGGCGAGACGATGGTTTTGGAATGGAGATGATGGAGAGAGAGGGGTGGTTCTGTAAGATTAGGATCCTCTGCAGTAGCGCACCATGCAGTACGGTCACTATCGTGTGGACCTGGCCCCACATGTCATCCGTAGTACAGCACCATATAGTACTGTAGATGATCTCAACCCGGTTCTGCAATGGAGAAGAGTGAGAGGAGCGTGCGGCAGCGATTTAGGATTGGACGAGAGGGCCGGCCCGCTATCACTGGATCAAAATCAAAATCAGTTTATCCTTCAATTAAGAAAGTGACCCCATATTAACTAGTCTCCCTTATATTCTGTGTCATATTTGACTTCCCAAATAAAATATATGTTATACGTTGCAAAAATAATATAATTTGGAAGTACATTCAGAAACGAACCAAATGATACATTTTTTATGACATGCATTCACATTTTGCTTGTCAAATACAGTACGTGGTCAAACTTTGACCTCAAAATACACAAAACAATAAAATACTTCCAAGACCAGCGCCGCTCCTCTCCTCTTAAATCACCGTCGCTCCTATCTTGTTCCAATCCAAAACCAGCGCCGCTCCTCTCCTCTTCCATTTCAAAACCACCGCTGCTCTTCTCCCGTTCTAATCCAAAACCAGCGCCGCTGCTCTCCTCTTCCATTCAAAAACCACCGCCGGTGAGTGAAGGTGTTGTGGATAAGTAGATCGATGGAGGAGTACAACCGATCCGTGAGGATCGCAGACGGCGACCATGTGAAGCTAGCTAGGATGTTGGAGATCCAGTCTTGGTTTGACAACCCAGAGCAATTAGCGGCGATAGCGACAGCGATGGCCAAATATATGGAAAAGAGCGAAAAGGAGGCGATACAACGAGAGGGAGTCGCACGGGAGTACATAGAGTTGCTCCTTTTGGCCATGGAGCAGACAAATTCACCGAATCCGAACGTGAGGCAGCGGTGGTGGGAGTATCGATCCAAGATGGAGTATCCACCAGATATTGAAGGATCGAGCATCTACACGGTGCCGTTTGTGAGGGTGCCGTGGCGGAGCGAGCTTGTAGAGTTGTAACATCCCAAATTTTTAATTTGGAATGTTATACATAGATCATATTGCATTGCATGCTCTTTGCATTTTTGTTTTGGCGTTCCTCGAAATTCTAAGCAACTCAAGGACCTACGGAGAGAGTTGGGAATTTTACCGTTTTCGTATTTGAGTTCGCTCGAATACCGGTACGAGGATAGTGTGATTCTAATTATTTTTCTCTCCTAAAAATATTTCTAAATACAAAATATGAGCAGAGATAATATGACTTCTCCAAAATAACAGAAATATTGGAGGAAAAATGTTAAAATCACTTTTGGTATTTTTCTGGATTTATTTGTGATTTTATTTGCATAGGAAAAATGTGCGTTTTTTTTTTCAAAATTGCATTTAGGTCCGGGAAAAATCTTCACTTTGTCCTAAATATTATTAGAGGACGGTGAAAATTTATTTCGGGATTTTTCGAGTCCGTTTAGAATTTCTTTCGTTAGTTTTTCTGCGCCAGGACTCTATTTAAAAAAACGCAACCGACTTGGAGTCGTTTAGGACTGGGACTCTGGGCTTTATAAGCCGCCCCAGCCGGCCCGACAGCCCAGCCGCGCTGCCTCCCTGCCCTAGCCCTAGCGCCGCCGCCGCCCCGTTGCGCCGTCGCCCGCAGCGCCGCCTCCCCGCAGCGCCCCGCCGCCGCCCCGCCGCGCGGGACCACCGCCGCCGCCGGACGCCATCTCGTCGGAGTTGCCGTGAGGTAGTTAATCGTTTTTTTCGTAGACTGTAGATTCGTTTTTTAGATTAGATCGGTACGGTTTTCGTCGGTTTAGTTATTTAGCGGACGTTCGTCCGTACGTTCGTTTTAACGAACAGTTTTCGTCCATTAGCCGCAGACAGCGAATGTTCGTTTGTTAGCCTGTTCATCAGTTTTCTTTTTCGGGGTATTTATCCGCGATTATTCCGATCGCGATTTCTGCCCTGATCTTGTTTTTCGTTTTTCTTTTCGCTCGAGAGTCGGAATCAGGTGATTCAAAATCGCAGATCTTCGTCTCGATGCCCTCTTTACGTTTAACCAACTTGAACAAGGTTTTGGCTACTGTAAAATTTGACTTTAGTCCAATTAGCAAACCGGAGCTCGTTTCTTTCGTAGTTTGAGTTTCGTTGCTTCTTTCGAGTTGATTCTTTTTGTAAACCGGAGTTCTTAAGTTGAACTTTCTGGTTAGATCTGATCTTTTGGAGTTTTGTTTGTGCATTTTTTCTTGATTTCTTATGTATGCTATTGTTTGCTTGCGATAGAATACCCGGACTATGAAGCGTGCTACTACGAGTCTCTAGGTTTTGCGAATCGTCAGCAAGGCAAGTAACACTTTGATCATACCTTTTATTACCCAGTTTTTTGCATTAGATCAAACCCTCACACATTGCATGAGTAGGATCTCTTAATTTGTGGGACTGGGAAGTAGATTGAGGTAGAACCCATTACCTGCATTATTTTCAAACCCTTGGGAGTTAATTCTACGTTTGCTTAGGTTGCTATGCTATGCTCGTAGACGTGGTTTGGATTTGAGTGAAATCCATGACAGATGCGAGTTGTTAATTAAGGATTCAACTTAAGGTGGCTACTTGAATACACATCTGGGTGGATTGGTTGCAGGGCACCTGGACAATCCAGTGTTGTCCTAGGAAATCCCGATGTTCCGTGTGATTTTTCCTATGGAATGCCACCCAGGCTCAAAGGGGTCATAAAACTAATCATGCTAGAAACTTCCGTGTGCAGCCACATGCCAATATGGGCTCTGGCATAGTCGAGTAAGTTGTGGGAAAACTTTCCGTGATGGGCTAGCAGATGTAGAGGGATTGTAGGTGTACCGGCCTATATATCCGGTTAAGGGGACCTCTTCGGAAAGACTGTGTCTCGGTCATCCGTTTCTCAAACACCATGCAGTGCGAGAAACCAAACGGAGGCGATCGAGTCTTGTGGGAAAAGTGCACAAACCTCTACAGAGTGTACAAACTGATCATGATTAGCCGTGTCCCCGGTTATGGACATCTTGAGTATCTGGTACTTGAATTATTAGTTGATCTCATCACTCTATAATTTAATTTGTTGGGTTAATGATGAACTTTTAATTTGGGATTGAGTTGGAGGTACCTTCTCAATGATTTTCAACCAACATGGTAGTTAAAATAAAATTTATTCCTTTGTTGTAGGCAAAAATTGGCTTTACGCAAAAACTTTAACCATAGAGCCTCCACCAGCCAAATATGCATATAGTGTTAACCTTTATTCTGTTACTTGCAAATCCTTTGTGTTATCTTGCCAGCATATTCCATGTGCTGACCCGTTTCGGGCTGCAACATATTATGTTGCAGACTTTTCAGATGAGGAATAAGATGTGCTAGGTCGTTTGTCATGCACTCAGCTATGCCGTTGGAGTTGATGGACTCACTTATCTTCCAAGCCTTCCGCTGTTATTTTGTTAGATGGCCTTAAGCCATAGATTTTGTAATAAGTTCTCATTGAGACATTCGATGTAATAAGTGCGTGATTGCCACTTTGTTTTAAATCCTCCAAGTACTGTGTGTGTCAGCATTACTGATCCAGGGATGACACAGAACACAGAGACTTCGGTCCATTCGGATCGTGGTCGCTACAAAGATGGTATCAGAGCACACGCTGAATGTAGGACACGACCACTAAGACAGACCCTAGATCACTCTTCTCTACTTATTCTGACTTCTCTCCATTTTCTACTTCTTTAGGATGGTGGACCCAAGGAACAAGTTCACTCAACCAGATGAAGACACACCTTTTGGACGACACTTGAAGGAAATCACTAGGTACATGAACATAGGAATACCAAGCTTTACCGGGACCTACACCGCCACTTTACCGGAGGAGGAGCGATGGAGCATTCAAGTTCAAATTCCCGGAAGAACCTTCGCACCATCCACTGAGCCAATAGAGTTTTCTTTTTGATGCGCCAACCTGGAGTCTAGGCAAGATCATGGCCGCCCACATCACAATGGGAAGGATCGGAGAAGTCTACAAGCAGGAGCTGAAGTACACCATCTACCAGATTTGTGGACGCCGAGACGAGAATTGGGATATGATCAGCACCCGGAAGGATAGGTCCATTGCAGCATTCATCCAGGAGTTGAACCAGCACATTCGACGACAGGAGCACCAGATGTGCACTGGGATGATAGAATTGAAGAAGGCACTAAACAGGAATTTGGAGCTAGAAGAAGAACTTAAGTCTACTCGTGACGGATACGAGGAGTAGATGTTGATACTAGTGGAGAAGAATGATGACTTGACACGGAAGTTAGGGATACTCATGGGAGAAGAAGAAGAGGAAGAAGAACCCAAGGAGATTCCACCCGAAGGTTACATTATCATCGACGACACGGATTCAGAACCCAATGATAGTAAAGACGAATACTATGAAGATGAAGCTGGAGCAGACATCATGGAATCGTCCGCCGATCAATATTTTTAGATGACCACCGTGTGACTACTAGTTTACCCCATATACTAGTTTTAGAGCACTTTTGTAACGTTAGTTAGATTTGTAAGATCTTGCTTGAAATTGATTGGTGTGACATGATTGTGTTTGTCTCATGTGCATATGGGTAGTGATTTTCCCTTAGACCTCAATTCTATTCTAATATCTTCCCGCTACACCCATCAGATGCCTCCAAGACGTGAGCCCGGATTTGAGTTTCCCCCTGAGCTCACCCAGTTGATCCAGCAGCAAAACACCTTGATGCAACTTCTTGTCCAGAACACTCAGAACAACCAGAACAACAACAACAACAACAACAACAACCCTCCACCACCACCACCCGTGGACAACCTGACACGTTTTTTAAGGTTGCAACCACCCGTGTTTGCTAGCAGCATCGAACCAATAGTGGCTGATGACTGGCTATCCAAGATTGGAAGGGATTTGACCACCGGATTGCCCAGAACAAAAGGAGGATATGATTCAATCTGGGTAGTAGTGGACCGATTGACGAAGGTAGCCCATTTTATCCTCGTGAAAACCACTTATACCAGTGCGAAGTTAGCCAAGATATACATGACCAGGATAGTATGTCTGCACGGAGTTCCGAGGACCATTGTATCAGATAGAGGAACATAGTTCACCTCAAAGTTTTGGCATCAGTTACACCAAACTTTGGGAACAAGGCTGGAGTTCAGCATAGCTTTTCATCCGCAGACCGATGGACAGACCGAGAGAGTCAACCAGATCCTGGAGGACATGTTGAGAGACTGTGCGTTAGACTACGAATCTAGTTGGGATGACAATTTGCCCTACGTGGAGTTCTCATACAACAATAGTTACCAGGCCAGTTTGAAGATGGCACCGTTCGAGGCATTGTATGGAAGGAGATGCCGAACACCGTTAATGTGGGATGAAGTTGGAGACCGACAGTTGTTTGGACCAGACTTGATCAAAGAGTTTGAGGAGAAGGTGAAGTTGATTCGAGATAGATTGAAGGTAGCTCAGTCCAGGCAGAAGAGCTATGCAGACTCAAAGCGCAAGGAGATAGCCTATGAGATCGGAGATAGAGCGTACTTGAGAGTATCGCCTCTGCGAGGAGTTAAACGTTTCGGAGTTAAAGGGAAGCTAGCCCCGAGATTTGTGGGACCTTACCGTGTTTTGGAACGCATGGGAGAGGTTGCCTATAAGTTGAAAATGCCCGAAGGATTGTCAGGAATGCATGACGTGTTTCACGTTTCACAGCTTAAGAAGTGCCATGCGGAGATGGCCGAAATCCCGCTTAGAGACACAGTACCCCTGGAAGCAATTCAGTTAGACAGTGATCTGACTTACGAGGAGAAGCCTGTTAAGATTCTCGAATTTTCGAGAAGAGTCACCCGCAGTAAGGTTATCAAGTTTTGCAAAGTTCAGTGGAGTCACCACACCGAGGAAGAAGCCACCTAGGAACGAGAAGATGATCTACGCAAGGACCACCCACACCCGTTCTCTAGCCAAGTCGAATCTCGAGGGCGAGATTCATTCTAAGGGGGGTAGGTTTGTAACATCCCAAATTTTTAATTTGGAATGTTATACATAGATCATATTGCATTGCATGCTCTTTGCATTTTTGTTGTGACGTTCCTCGAAATTCTAAGCAACTCAAGGACCTACGGAGAGAGTTGGAAATTTTACCGTTTTCGTATTTGAGTTCGCTCGAATACCGGTACGAGGACAGTGTGATTCTAATTATTTTTCTCTCCTAAAAATATTTCTAAATACAAAATATGAGCGGAGATAACATGACTTCTCCAAAATAACAGAAATATTGGAGGAAAAATGTTAAAATCACTTTTGGTATTTTTCTGGATTTATTTGCGATTTTATTTGCATCGGAAAAATGCACGTTTTTTTTAAATTGCATTTAGGTCCGGGAAACATGTTCACTTTGTCCTAAATATTATTAGAGGACGGTGAAAATTTATTTCGGGATTTTTGGAGTCCGTTTAGAATTTCTTTCGTTAGTTTTTCTGCGCCAGGACTCTATTTAAAAAAAACGCAACCGACTTGGAGTCGTTTAGGACTGGGACTCTGGGCTTTATAAGCCGCCGCAGCCGGCCCGACAGCCCAGCCGCGCCGCCTCCCTGCCCTAGCCCTAGCGCCACCGCCGCCCAAGCCGCGCCGCCGCCGCCTGCAGCGCCACCGCCTCGCAGCACCGCCGGACGCCGTCTCGCCGGAGTTGCCATGAGGTAGTTAATCGTTTTTTTTTCATAGACCGTAGATTCGTTTTTTTAGATTAGATCGGTTCGGCTTTCGTCGGTTTAGTTATTTAGCGGACGTTCGTCCGTACGTTCGTTTTAACGAACGGTTTTCGTCCGTTAGCCGCAGATAGCGAACGTTCATTCGTTAGCCTGTTCGTCAGTTTTCTTTTTCGGGGTATTTATCCGCGATTATTCCGGTCGCGATTTCTGCCCTGATCTTGTTTTTCGTTTTTCTTTTCGCTCGAGAGTCGGAATCAGGTGATTCAAAATCCCAGATCTTCGTCTCGATGCCCTCTTTACGTTTAACCAACTTGAACAAGGTTTTGGCTACTATAAAATTTTACTTTAGGCCAATTAGCAAACTGGAGCTCGTTTCTTTCGCAGTTTGAGTTTCGTTGCTTCTTTCGAGTTGATTCTTTTTTCAAACCGGAGTTCGTAAGTTGAACTTTCTGGTTAGATCTGATCTTTTGGAGTTTTGTTTGTGCATCTTTGCTTGATTGCTTATGTATGCTATTGTTTGCTTGCGATAGAATACCCGGACTGTGAAGCCTGCTACTACGAGTCTCTAGGTTTTGCGAATCGTCAGCAAGGCAAGTAACACTTTGATCATACCTTTTATTACCCAGTTTTTATGCATTAGATCAAACCCTCACACAATGCATGAGTAGGATCTCTTAATTTGTGGGACTGGGATGTAGATTGAGGTAGAACCTATTACCTGCATTATTTTCAAACCCTTGGGAGTTACTTCTACGTTTGCTTAGGTTGCTATGCTATGCTCGTAGACGTGGTTTGGTTTGAGTGAAATCCATGACAGATGTGAGTTGTTAATTAAGGATTCAACTTAAGGTGGCTACTTGAAAACACATCTGGGTGGATTGGTTGCAGGGCACATGGAGAATCCAGTGTTGTCCTAGGAAATCCCGGGGTTCCGTGTGATTTTTCCTATGGAATGCCACCCAGACTCAAAGGGATCATAAAACTATTCATGCTAGAAACTTCCATGTGCAGCCACATGCCAATATGGGCTCTGGCATAGTCGAGTAAGTTGTGGGAAACCTTTCTGTGATGGGCTAGCAGATGTAGAGGGATTGTAGGTGTACTGCCTTTCTATCCAGTTAAGGGGACCTCTTCGAAAAGACTGTGTCTCGGTCATCCGTTTCTCAAACACCATGCAGTGCGAGAAACCAAATGGAGGCGATCGAGTCTTGTGGGAAAAGTGCACAAACCTCTGCAGAGTGTACAAACTGATCATGATTAGCTGTGTCCCCGGTTATGGACATCTTGAGTATCTGGTACTTGAATTATTGGTTGATCTCATCACTCTATAATTTAATTTGTTGGGTTAATGATGAAATTTTAATTTGGGATTGAGTTGGTGGTACCTTCTCAATGATTTTCAACCAACATGGTAGTTAAAATAAAATTTATTCCTTTGTTGTAGGGAAAAATTGGCTTTACGCAAAAACTTCAACCATAGAGCCTCCACCAGCCAAATATGCATATAGTGTTAGCCTTTATTATGTTACTTGCAAATCCTTTGTGTTATCTTGCCAGCATATTCCATGTGCTGACCCGTTTTCGGGCTGCAACATATTACGTTGCAGACTTTTAAGACGAGGAATAAGACGTGCTAGGTCGTTTGTCATGCACTCAGCTATGCCGTTGGAGTTGATGGACTCACTTATCTTCCAAGCCTTCTGCTGTTATTTTGTTAGATGGCCTTAAGCCATAGATTTTGTAATAAGTTCTCATTGAGACATTCGATGTAATAAGTGTGTGATTGCCACTCTGTTATAAATCCTTCAAGTACTGTGTGTGTCAGCATTACCGATCCAGGGATGACACAGAACACAGAGACTTCGGTCCATTCGGATCGTGGTTGCTACAAGAGTCTTCCTCGACCGTACCCAACTACAAGAGGAGAAAAGCAGTTGCCGCGACGATGCTTCCCCGCCATCCTGTCCCTCGCCGTTCACCTCGTCCCACGGGGCGGCTGTCTGCCGCCAAGGAATAGGAGGGGACCC